>JANPWX010000045.1:3762666-3869605 GCA_024734555.1 Trochalopteron elliotii
ATAGATTAGGCTGCTCAGAATCCTGTCCAATCTGACCTTGAATGTTTCCAGAGATGGAGTATCCACCACCTTTTAAGGTGCCACCTGTTCCAGTACCTAACCACCCTCATTGTAAAAAACTTATTTCTTATAGCTAATCTAAATAAAATCTTCAGTTTAAAACCAGAATCCCTTGCCCTATTGCAACAGGCCATACTAAAATGTCTGTCCTCATCTTTCCTATGGGCCTCTTCAGGTACTACAAGGCTTCAATAAGGTCTTCCCAAAGCCTTCTCTTCTGCAGTCATACTAGCTTATTAGGCCATGAAGGATTTTAACATAGACCTTTAATTTCTGTTGGTTAAAACCATCATTGACACTTGGCCATGGACCAAAAAATTTTCATCGATGACATAAAAGCAGTCACCAAGCTTTTCAGAAGGCTTTTATATCACTGATTCAATGACTGAATGATGGAAGAGAAGCACCCAGTATAAATGACAAGAACAGCATTGTATTTCTGTTCCCAGAATTTCACAGTAAATACAAAGAAATCTCACTCCTCATCAGATCTTTGTGTCCACAGTGGCTACTCTGGACTCTGTGGCTGTCTACAGCAGCAAGTAAGATTCACCAGAGAATATTCCTGAGCACTGTGGCAGGCATTGAATCCATATTTGTGATAGTAAATTGCCACAGCTCCTTAGAATTCAGGCCCTTAGCTTTACGCAAACTGCCTAATGGGAAGAGCAGCTACACAATTTTAATTTTCAAATCATACCTGCAAATTATTTGGAAAAGTGCACAGGTTTTCACATTAGAGAATATTGTAACTACTTACCCCTATGGTCTATTGCATTCTGGTGCTGGATAAAGCACATGGACCAATTTATTAATTCACACACGGACTGGCCCTACCAGAATTTCTGTTGCTCAAGACAACTACTGTCAGAATCCAGGGCATGCCTTTGGGCACTCTGGAGGGTCAGGGACCTTGGCAGAGATGCCTGGGACCTGAGAAAGAGGGTTTGAATCCTGGACAGGGGGGTGTGGAGCCAGTCCAGGGAGGTTGGAGACCCTGGCACAGAGCCCAGGAAGACATTGGCTTTGATTTTAGTCCGTGAGAGAGGCTTCCAACACTGAGAGAGGATTTACAAACCACAAAGGTGTGAAAACATTAGTTTAGCTCAGCACAGGGTGGAAAATTTTGTAGTTTTGGGGTTCTTAGAATGGAGGGGAATGGGGGACAAGATGGAAGATTTAGGGTGGTGCCCTAGGTTCTTCTTCTCCCTTGGCCTCCATCTTCTGATGTGATGATGGCACAAAGTAGTTTAGGGGGATTGGGTCAAAGTAGAAATGACCCTTTTAGTATAGGTAATAGGTATTGCCAAGTAAATGTAAATAAGAGACATGTAGTTATCTGTATAAGAGGACAGCGACACCCCATCGGCGGGGATTCACCTCATGTCCTCGCTGCTGTTCAGATCTTGGCCGGGCACAAAAAAAATTGTGAGATATGAAATAATAAGCAACACAGGAACCTTGAAAAACAAGGCCTTGAAGACTCCACTTCTTTCTTGCGACGTGGCTCAGGGCTTTCAGGGGCAAAAGACTCATAACCACCTGAATTTTGGGTGAAAAGCCAAACTCGAGAAACTACAAATGCTGGAGGAACCCAAATAAAAATAAAGGGATTTTTTTTTCCTTCAACTGTAAGTACGTGTCTGTCTAACTTGGGTAACATGGTAGCTTGTACAGAATGGACAGTAAAGGCCAGGCAGCCCATGGACACACTGTGTTGTCTGCCTGTTACTGTTGGACTGAATTGGAACACTTGAAAATCAATGTTTCCACATTTCAAAGGATATCCTGTTCAGTTGTTGATGAAAATTCTGTATTAAAAAAAGAAAGCAGCAAATTGTTCTCTTTTCTTCTGAGTAGGGGATTTGGTTTGTCAATTATTCTTGTTCTGGAATCCCTGAATATATTAGCATTTTAACAGGTAACATGACACTGTATAGTGGGAAATCACATATGAAATACTTGAGATAAATGCAGTGAAGATTCATCTGAGTTCTCTTTTCTCACTTTTAGCAAACTGTATGTCTATATACCTCACTATTCATAAACCCCTTGGAAATGCAGGATGATTTCATTTTCTGTTGTGAGAACGTAGGAGTCCATACATCTAACTTTCCATACACAGACCATGGGGACAGATAATTCTTACTGAAGGTTGTCTCTAGACTCTTTCAAGACAGGAGTCCTTCCCCCTTCACATCCTGGATATCAGGTGAGGCATCTATTTTTATTCAGAGGGAACAAGAACTACTAAGGAGACTTCCACTGTTTTTTAGAGGAAACGGAACATAGAAATGTCAACATACATCTGTTACAGTAGGTATTAAGTAGCATTATGACTCACAGTAAGAGTGCTGGGAACCATCATCAGTGACTTAAGTGTACTTTTTAAAAGTTAAGGCATTTTTCCTGGTCCTGACAAAAAGGGTTTCCTTGAGATCTACAGAACAGCCATTGGTAGTTCATCCAAAGAAATCGGGTAGATGATGTTCTCTGACATGTGTTATTCATGTGTGTTCTGTCCCTTTTATACTTTATTTATTTATTATAGGGGGATCTGAAATCTTCCTCTGGAAGAATGTTTGTGGGCATTAATATGTCCACAAGGCATCTGGTTGGGCAAAAAGGGACACAAGTAATGCCAAATAGTTTTTATTGAAGTGCTTTTGTGCACAGAATTAGTGTGGACTCACACATACATAAAGCATCATCAAGAATTTCCAGTTACTGGTAAGCAACCATCCTGTTTGAAGTGATATGTACATGGTAACACAAGTCCATTTTCTTTCTTGGGTTTGGGGGTTTTTCCCTCCATTTTTTTCACTGCCATTTACATGATTAATTTGAATACTTTTCATAAAGTACCTGAATTAAATATTCGAACAAACCTGTAATAGTGTAATTGGGAATTTAGGATGTTGTTCAGTAGTTATCCAGACTCTAAATGTGTCATCCTGGATCTCAGCAGTAAGAAGTGTCTCCAGTAATTCATCCATGAACTCCAGTCCAAGGTGACAATTCTGAAGTAGCACCCAGCCTCCCTAAACAAGGATATCAACTATTACCATATAAAATTTAGAACAAGTTATTCATACTGCTAAAGCCAGCTGTCTATATAAGAATCAAATTTGGTTTTCCGTGTAATTTTTTTTAAACTTTTGTTCTGCTCCTGAATATATATTCTCTTTTGATATTACAGGATATTGGCACAGATAAAGCAAATAGGATAAGTTAGAACAAAAGTTATTTCCATATTCTGTTGTTCTCAATGAAAATAACATAACCAGACTCAATATTGTAAGTAAAGTATCAGTGCTATCTAGTGGCAAAAAGAAGTTCCTGTACTCTCCCAGCAAAACATCAGTGATAAGCAATTCTGTCCTCAGATCCAAAAGAATGTGAGTGCAAAAGTAGCAGCTAAAATTTAAGGAATACATATTTTTTAAAATTGATTTGTTAAAAACATAATCTAAAGTAAGTATAAAGAGGCGGTAATAAGATTCTAGAAGTTTTTAACTCCAGTTAGTTTATACACAATAAAGGCATTTGCATGAAATTCAGCCTCCACTTATTTTGATCTTATTCATCTCTCAAATTGCATGAAAGCTCTAGTTGGATTATTGTCTCTCTAAACTTCCGCTTATGAATTTAAATTCAATCAGCTTTTTTAGCATCACTTTAGAAGCCTGATGAATTAGAAGCCTGATATTAAAATGGGACATTATTTAATCAGTTCTAAACAGTGATGGACAGTGGATTTCATTACAGCTTGTAATTTCATTTTAGCAATTTTGTTTTAGTTCATTTAAAAAGACATCAGTAACTGTTGGTGAAAAAATGTAATTGAAATATTTATGGTGAATTGATGGATATTAAAAAAAGAAGATTAAATGAAGGTGGTTTTTCTTATTCTTCTATGGGGATCAACTATTTTGAGGGAGATCTTTAATCAATTTGGTACATTTCCAAATGAATCAGACTTAGTTTTTGAAAATTATCATCTTGTAACACAGCACAGCAGTTTTAATTGTATTATATACTCTTGGCCAGAGGTACAAAAAAACCAAATAGGTATTTGTCTTCATATTTACTAATTCTGTTTTGTAGTTTGAAATCTGTTGATCACATGTTCCTCCCTTCAGCACTAAGACGTGTAGTTCAGAAATTGCTACTGGTAGCTCTACTAGATTGCTGTTTTGAGTGTCCTTGTTCTTCAAGTTAAGGGCAAAAGAAAGGAAGGGATGCTCCAGTTTTCACCATTGCAATGAACTGGGAGTTGACAGTGGCCATTCTAGACATACAAGCAAAGAAATACCAGATGTATGTGTGCACTTGTATATAATATAAATTCTAATTTGCTATAAAGAGATTTCTTTTTTCTCTTTTTTCCAAATTGGTGTACATCTGTACGCCAACACTCATGTTCTGCTCTCTATTAGTGGAGATATTCTAGCCCTCCAAAATACATATATATTACTAATTCCCCATATTTTGAGTTTGCAGGCAACTGTGGCTTGTATATCTTCATTTTCAAGACTGTCCACAACTCCTTGAAGTGTCCAGCTGACCTGAAGGTACCACCTTTGCACTATAAATTTTTATTGTATTTGAAGTTTCAATTACTATCTCTCTGTAGCTGCTACTTAGGTTTTTTATGGTTTTACTGTTGGGGAATATCATCTGCCATAACAAAATGCACTACAACATTTAAAGAAAAATTCTTATATATTGTTTAGAAATTCTTAGGCATGCTTGGGAATCAAGGCCAAAGGATTGACAATTAAAGAAACAAAGAAGAGACACCAAATGCTGGTGAGTAAGGGGTCCTGTCACTAGCAGAGTTGTAAGGAAAATGTGAAACAGTATTTGGAGCAAGAACATCCCTCTATATCTACAACTTTAAGCTACATGTGCACTCATCATTTTATTTAGTAGAAGCTATGCAACATCCAGGTATCTCTTATATGGGAGGGGAAAAAATGAAAAAAATTTCCAATAAAGAAGTGGGATCTGCAGGACAGGACCAGGACCTAATGTCCTTTTACCCTTAGTTAATAGTATAATGATATGTAAGGAATGTGCTGCTCAGTAGCACTGCTGACAGAATTGGCTTGGACTCCACTGTCACATATATATGCCACAGAGAAATGTTTTTAAACTGAGGCATTCAAAAAGACCTGGTCACACTGAGAGATGCTTGATATTCCGATGAAAATGCAAAATATTAGGGACTGCATGCTAAAGGGGTGTGAAAGAACACCAAAACAATCAACTTATATTGCAATGTTTTTTCCCCACCTGTTCCATTGATGCCTCGATGAGTTTGCGTGCATGAACCTCTTGTCCTTGGCCCATTGAGATGGTCTTACATGCTATAACATGTTTGACAATATAAGATTAATGAACTTAAAATATTGACAAAAAGTAAGAATTTAAATTCAGTCCAAAACCCAGTGATATAAATACAGCAAAATTAAAAAAATTAATGCAAAAATATATACTTATGAAAGCAGAATCCCTTCACCATCATATTTATGTATAAATTTTCTAAACACTGACATTTTGTGTAAATTTGAAGTACACATACACAATACTTACAGAAGTCAAAAACTGTGATTAGTGTTATGACTGTGAATGTGAATTTGTGCCAAATTTTAGCAATGCCAGAGCATTCGAAATATGAACACATTTTTCTCAAAGTGTATACATAAACACAATGCAAAAATGTAAAACTGCATTTATGAACATACTAATGTGACTAATGTCAAGAATCTATGGGATCAACTCCCAACTGAGTTTGTATTCACATTTTTTCAAAACTTCCATATAATGCAGAACTAATATCCAGAATATACAAATGTAGATCTTGTAGCTGTTTTTTGTTACAAAGTAATCTTCTAAGCAGATTACTGATTTTTATGTTACCTGCAATTAAGAGTTAAAACAAGAAAATGTTATTGTCACCATAACAGGATTTTAGAAGAAGAATTAATTGCTTTAAAAGATAGGGATTTTAAAAGTTATAATCACCAGGAAGGATGATAGCAATTTATTAAAAAAATACTTGAATTACTGTCCAACTTCACACAGAATGGTTCCTAGCATAGTGTCTTCTATTTGAAATATTATTTTATCTCTAAGATGATGGTTCAGGAACAAACAGTAGTGCAAGAGAATTTAAAAAATACTTCTCAGAAAAAAATACCTCTGAAATAACTTACACTGCCCCTCTGTGTCTTAACACATGATAATGAGTAACTACTTTCATACCCAAATTAAGCTTCCTAGACAAGGAATTAATCTGATCAGTTGGGTCTGATCCCATAGACAAGAAACAGATGAGAGGTGTTCTCATGTCACTTTCTTCCCAAGTTTTTCTTAAATTCAAAATAACTGGCTCTGTATATTTCTCATGCAAGGAACTTGCAATATATTTCCGGGCTTGTGAAAGTGTTCGGTCTGGACACCAAGACCTAGAAATTAAAATACATACAAAGATATAAGTTCACTGCCTCTTCCTCCAAGATCAGATTCAAATTAGAAATTCTGTTTTTTCATAAAATAGAGGGATTTTTTAAAATCATAATATGTATGTATATGTATACATACACACACATTCATATATATGTTTCTAGGTTTGTCTTTACAGATATTATAACAGGCAGAGCTGGTGGTTTTCCCACTACTTATGGTACTTTCAGTTACTTACAATTTTGCCCTAACTGTTGGCATTGCAATTTTCTGTTCTAGACACCTTCCTTAGTTTGGGACATTCTTCATTTTAAACAGAACTTTTGTATTTGAGAACACAAAGAGGGAAATGTTAAGATTGCTTTTGCCTTTTAGTAGAAGTCTGCAGACGATTCATTTAGTCTGTAAGTCTTTTAGGGTACAAACTCAAATCTTTTGCACTGGATTGCATTTGTGTGGGTGATGTTTGTTTTTCCATAGGAAAACAAATACTTTTGGATAAAATATATTACTTTGAAAATCTTCAATTTTTGAAGATTATTTAAATGCTTAGGACTTAGATGGTCCCCCCTGTTAGGGTGTAGTGCATTTAGCAATATATTATTTCCATCAGATTCTAGCCTTTTTTACTGCCCAGGCTGAATCTGCTCCAAAGACAAATCACGGTCTAATAAGTATTATTGTTGGGGTATTTCACAGTATCTCTGATTTATTTATTACAGCACTTGTTAAGTATACAATGAATGGAGGAAGATATGATCTCATGCATAAGGCAGTTGAATGCTTCTTTGGGGAAATCCATTTTATCCCAAGATCTTAGAGGTCTTATATGATGCAAAAAATATAATGTATAGCACACTTTTCACATGGGATTTTGAATACTTATTTTGGATTTTCACCATCTCTTTTTTTTTAAAAAAAATTAATACTTGTTTAAAAGTATTTAAAATAATTAATTAAAAAAAAATTGAAAACTATTTGGAATATTCTACTTTTTCATGGGCTTCTCAAAGAAGGCTGCAATATGGTTCCCAGTTTCCATTTCTCCTGATGTAAAAGCAAAGCTATAAAAAATATTTTCTCTAAATACCTTTAGACGGCAGAGGATAGCTCTGAAATAATTGAATAAAAACAAATTTCACGTGAGTGAATTGATATTTAATGTCACCCAGAGACAACTAAAATTACACTGTTGTGATGATAGCATACTGATAGGTTGAAATGTGTTACAACTGTGTAATTTCCCAAAATTTCTGAAGATGCTCACCTGATGAGTAGAAGCTTGCGAAAGGTGTCAAGTGAATCACTGTATCCATTAGGTATAATTTCTTCCTCAGGGGCATCTTTATCAAACCAGTGTTTCCATGCCTTGTCACTTGCAGCTATCTAAATTTATTACATTAGCACACAAATAAATGTATTTCAGTTGCAGTAAAATCCTCTTGCCAATGTAGTTTTTAATGAGAGGCCATTATTATATTAGGATATATTACAAGTAACATTGCCTATCACATTTAAGACATATGCCATGTGAATTGTTATTAAAATATTACAAATAACATTAATTCAACTGCTTCAATCAGTGTTAAGATGCAGGCTCTCAAGCCAGTCAGTTATCTATGCATTCCCCTCCCAAACACATGCATCTACTCTAAAAAAAACGGTAATTAGCAGGAGAATTCTGTAATACAAGAGGAACACACTGTGATTGATTAATTAATTAAATCCTTTTGGTCACAATATATGAAAAGGACCAGAAAAATCTGTCCCAGTACAGTATAGCCAGCCAATGAAGCACAAATTAAAAGTAAGAGATTCTAGTAAGCTTTTGGCTTGAACAAGAATAAATCTGACCACAAATATGATCACAATTTTAGGCACCTCTTAGAATCCCTGACCTAATAGGACAAGGAATACCAGTGGACAGAACATAGTAAAAATGCAACTGAGCCTTTAATGCAGTGCCTGATGAGGCTCAGCTGCTGCAATATTCTCAAATCACTGGAAAAAGAACAAGGAATACACTGATAAAGGTTTAAAGCAGAAGATGTCTATGTTAAATTAGGCATCTGGGACTGTTTTTTTAGAGAAGAACAAATTGAAACTAGCAAGAAAAAAAGTAAAGCACGGGAAACCTTTTGAGAACTGGGCATACCATTCTCAGTCCTTTTTTGGTCACTTTAAATAATATTCATCTACATGAATTATGATACAGTTGTATTTAATATGATGAATCAAATAGAACAGCATTTGTAAATGATAAAAGTAAGTATTAAAAAGATGTTTTTACAATATTTGCATTTTTAACTGATATCCTAGTTGGCACCCTCCCATATTCCATTTCTATCTATTAATGGAATAATTTTAATTGTTACTTTTTAACTTTGCAACTACATGGCAAAAGTAAGACAGTGCTAAAAATTTAAAAAGGAGAGCTTTTGTGGTAACATGGTCACCTAAGTATTTTGGAGTCTAAAATTGTGTTTACACACATTCTAGAAAAGCCCTGGTGAAAGGACTTTTCTAGAAATCAGTTTCTGGTGCCCTAACAACCCAGAGTGAGCGACCTAACTAAAGCTCCTCCAACTTTCTCCTAACTTAATATTCTATTTTGATACCTCAGGAAAACAAACTGGAAGAAACAAACTGGAAGAATTGGGCTGGTATGTACCCAACTCTTGCCTTGACACAGGGTTTAGAAACAGCCAGGACCACATGCAGGTAACCATTTAGCTAAAATGTATGCTGCCTTCCAGGGCAATATGTGCCATCACAAAATAGACTTGACTGGCCAATGCTGTAACAGCAAGGAGAATTTACTGTCCTGGCTATCAACCTGATTAACCAGGAGTGCTGAGATACAAGAAATGCTTAGGGAGTAACCACTCCGAAGCACTAAACTATACTAAAAAAAGAAAAATAAATTTACCAGATTGAACATGTTACAAGCTTATGTGCCTATAAGTTTGTGTATGTCTACATAAAACAATACATTTGTAGCCAGCTCATCATATCTGAATGTCCTGTTAACCTTGGAACAGAAATGACTATTTAAAAACAAGCAGCAAACAATTCACTTGTCAAAATACACCAGAATCAAGACAGACAATATTGTAACCTAAAACCTGACAGATTAATTTTGCGAGCCTTTTTGATACCTCTACCTTTTTATCCTGTCTCTCTTTTATTGACTTAATTTTTCTTTCTCTCCTGTTCCTTCTCTCCTTTTCCAACCTCCATTACTATAATACCAAATATCATAAAGCAGATAAATAAACACACCACCATTCACACTACCTAATTGTCGCTATGATGTTATTCTGTATTTTTTTATGGGAACACAATTATGATGGCAAAACTGGTTATTAATATTAAAAAGATAATTAGAAAATATCACCTGGTCCAAAATGTCTTCAAACTGTGGAAGTTTGTTCAACTCCACTAGATTTAGCCATACCATGTCAAGAATCCAGCGGCATGGTTTGGGTGGGCAAGCCTGTAGATCCAAAGCTGCACCTCCTGTGGACAAAAAACACAGGATGAAATCTACTTTCTGATGAAATACATGATATTCCAGGGGTCAAGATATAATTGATTAAAAAAATTGATATTTCTCTTTTAATTATGTATTTTGACCTAAGTAATCTTCTCCAGGATACTGACTGTACTCTTGTATACTTAGCATTTATTTCATACCAAAAGATAACGCCTTATTAATGGCATTCTCACAGGTGTGGGAAGGTTACTATTGGGCCTCCTCTCAGGCTTCCCTTTACCAAGCTAAACAAGCCCACTTCCCACAGAAATGTTGATAGAAACCAAGTAGACAAAGAAATAAGACTTTGAAATGGTTTAAAAGTTAAAAAAGCTTTTATGTTATTAACATAACACAGTTTTTAAAACTTACCTCTAATGAGAGTTTGGAACTCTCTGTTTTCCACATGTCCTCTCTCAATATCAATTTTTAAAGCCAGGAGGAGGGTAAAGAGGAATTTGTGGTTTTCATACAGGCCTCTAACAGAATATGAGTGAATTTCAATGGTAAGGTATTCAATAATATTTGAGATTCTTTTCTGAGCCACAGGAGACTTCTTAGACCTAAATCATTAAAACAAAGCACAAAGAAACTACATTAATAAGAGCAAATCTATTGCAAAGGCAAACATCTGAATAATAGGAAAAATTAGTGTCTTCCTACCTGGCTATGGATTGATCAAATAGCTTCAAGAACTGAGCCAGTGAAGTTTGATACATATTATTGACCATGCTCATTGCTGTAAGAAGGAAATAAAGAATGCTTCCACGTGTAGCAACAGGTCGATATTCCTCCTGAGCAGTGTTAATCTTCACTTCAGTTTCTGCTGCCACAGACAACTTGACAGCAATTTCAGCAGCTGTTTGCTTGGTTGTTTGCAGGACGCCAATTAAGGATTCATCATCCACTAGTGAACCTGAAAAGTAAAAATACTGGATGTTTAGAACATTTTTGTAACAATATTTTCACTTTAGATGTATAAATAAAACAAAAGGCCATATTACAAGAATTATTTATTTTAAAAAATGGAATTATTTACTGAATAACAGAAAGCTTTTAAAATACAGACCAAACAGGATATGTAATACTAAAAATTATCTTTACATCCAACATATTTGAGCAAATTCATTCAAAATATGTTAAATGTATTCATACCAACAGCTTTGCAACACGAACTAGAGAAGTCACCTATCTTATGCACACAACCTACATAGTCAACAAATTACTTAAATTATTTTGAAGTCTTTTCACTGGCACTCTCAAAGTAAGAAAGACTTAGGGTCCTAAAGGGAAATGGTCACTCAACAATATTCATGAATCTCCAGCAATTACTCACAGATTTTCTGTTACCAGATTCTTTTTCCACCAGAGGTACTAAGTAATCATGTTCAGGCTTGTAATGTACTTCAGAAGAGTTTCAAGACAATTTTAAACCAGGTCATTCCAATTTACATTTTCAATGGATTAAGGATTTGCCCAAGGTCAGAACCCTTATCTCATCTGAGGAGCAGAAAGCTCTCAAAAAACTGGATGTATTTCACAAAACTTGTTCAGGTGTTAAACCTAAGTGTCTAGAGTTGCATATAGTGGCATGCTATAGGCACCAAATCCCTCACAGTCCTCATACTCCTGCCATTGTACATTCTCTCACTGTACCTTAGATGGATAAGTCAAAATCTGTAAGGAAAGGACCTAGTGTGAATCAGTTTTATCTGCCTAATCTGATTAATCCTTTGATACAGAACCTTTGGTTGCACTTAATTTGTAAAGAAGATTGTCTTCCAGTTCTTTCATCTTCCTCTTATTAGAAGTTACATCTTCCATGAGTTTAATTCGTTCTGCCTCTAGTTCCTGTTATTAAAAAGAAAATGGCATGACATTTTATGGGTGGCAACTATAAGGGGTACTCAAAATTCAGTTTCTGATTTTTCAAGTGAATGAATTGTGATTGAAGATACAGGTGAATTGTTGGATCCAGTCATGAAATGTGCATTTTACTTCTCTTGGTATCTAAAGCATGTTTTTAATAACAAATGGTTTTTAAAGCAGTGTTTATCCAGTATCATATGATGTATCTTATCAATGTCAAATCCTTGTGGTTATTTGTGTTGTACTGACAGTCATACATATATTAAGGGCTTCCCAATGTATTTTTGATATTAGGAAATGTCTATACTGAATCTGAACATAATTTTAGAAAATGGCTAATATCTTTTTTCCATTTGAACATTTCTTTTTTTTCTACATACCAAAACCAATTAAATGGGAAAAAAATTAAATATCACTATGATTTATGTGTACTGTTAACTTACCTGTTTTTCAGTGAGTATTACTCTTCTCAGTAACTGATTCTCAAGTCCCTTCATTGTAACAGTAAAATCAATAATTGATGTTTTTGCATTAATTTCAGGTGTGAAAGCAGGATTAGGTAGCTTTGTAGTAACATAGAGTCTAAATGTGTTCATGACCTCTACTTCCTTATCACCAACTTTCACCTGTGGATTAAGTTAAAACAGTATTAAACAGAGGAAAATGAGCTTTGTTAAACTAAGTAATATTGAGCAGGAAAAAAAAATTTACATTATTTGAAATGTCAAAAAGAGGAAATTTATTTCAGAATTCAAATTTGTCATGAAAATAGAAGTCAATGACCAAATGTGGAAGTTAGAGTATGTTATAAAAGTAGCATGTCCCTCCAGCTAAATATAGGGGTCACTTCCACTGTGGATTATGATTAACAGCTTCAGAACCATTTGGTTTCTCAAATGAAGGGGTAGTAGAAATGGCTGACCTTTCTAGAAGTCATCATTCTCTTATACCCAAGGTAACAGAAATTATGTGATCTAACAATGGAACAGAAATTGCTGGGCATAAATTTTATCTTCATTAAGACTAAGCAGGCTTCAAATGATCTTTCCAAAGGAATTAAAAATTTATTCGGAGTATTCAAAAGAAATTTCTATAGAATTAAGATATTCCAAAACAGCAGTCTAACTCAAAAGCTGCATGTGCACAAGGAAATCTGATCACTGTATATCATAGTATGACTCATGGAATTGTTGGTGTTGGAAGGCACCTTAAAGATCATCTGCCATGAGGCAGTGAGGGGCATATGAGCCTACAACATTCGAGTCTCCAAGGCAGCTTCAAATACCTGGCTTATGAAGGAGTAGGACCAAACCACTCCCTTAAGCATATTTGCACTGGTTGAAAATCGGTAGAAAGAATTTTAAGCATTTAATCAGATAAGCATAATTGGCTCCAGTTTGGAATCTTCAGTAATAACTCTGGTAGTTAAACTCATAGTTTAGACTTGC
This sequence comes from Trochalopteron elliotii, assembly GCA_024734555.1. Classification (NCBI taxonomy): domain Eukaryota; kingdom Metazoa; phylum Chordata; class Aves; order Passeriformes; family Leiothrichidae; genus Trochalopteron; species Trochalopteron elliotii. The sequence goes on from JANPWX010000045.1 coordinate 3,776,050, forward strand.
CAACTTACTACACAGATGAGGCTCTGTTATATTTAATTAGTTCAGTTTGATTCTTTACAGGTCTCTAGTGAATACAAAGTTTACCTGATTCAGCACGCATTTGTAACAATGCGAAAATAACATTTGTCACAAGGCTAACTACTCGTTCCACTTCTTTTGTCCGATTACTAACCTTAAAAGCAGATCCAGATTTTATGAAATTTTTTTCCAATACATTATCAAGGACTGGATCCAACTCTTCCTCTATATCTTCAATCAGGAGTGACCGTCCCAGTGACAGACTGTCTTCTAGGTGTTGTCGGAAATACTTGTCATTCAGAGTTGTCACCTCCAAAAGTAAATGATAAATTGGTGTAAAAAAAAGTACTTCCTCACAGTCTTGCATGAAAACCACAGACCTAACCATGGAAACCTTTTTCATTGGTTTAGTTAGTTGCATTTTAAAGAAGGTGCTATAAATGTTGACCATGCAGCAATTTATGCAGAAATACTTCTGTGTGTACACTGAAAAGTACCATAAAAAGGTGAATTAAAAGGTTGGCTGTGACTGAGTCCTCAGAACTTCACTATGAGGGTAATAATGTACTGAATAAAACTGGTACAGTTTATTCCATATTTTAGAAATCAGAGATACCTAGCCTTTCGTTTTCTGTTCTGTGTCCTAGAAAGACTAGATTTTCTAATTTTAGCTCTGAAGTTCTGAAAAATTCTTTCTGGAAATCTGAACTCAGCCTAAAAAATTAATCATTGTTACAATATTATGAATTCATATTGATATTTCATGAAATGGATTCATACTTTATGAAATTATTAAAAAGCATGCATAAACTAGTAAACTATATAATTAATTAATTCTAAACCCTCCAAAATTTTTTGATATTCAGGACATATGAATTTTCTCAACATTCAGGCTAAGGGTTTTAAAAGGTAGGTTCCTTTTGCCATGCCACATCATTTGGGAAAAAACAATTTGTGATGTAAATGGTGACACATGCACATCTTTGTATTATATTTCATGAGCAGGCATTTTACCCTATTGGCTTAACCTCTACAAGAGCTATGAAGATTGCAGTGATGTTAGGATAGGTAAATTTTTCATGGGCTTGGCTTGGATTTCCTCAACTTCCTTTTGTAGTGACAACCTCATTATGAATACCCTCTCAGGTCCTAAATTATGGACTGCAACACTTGAGGCACTTTGCCTACATTTTCATAGCTGTAACTTATCCTGTCTTTATCTGTAATGTTCGACTAACAGTCACTAAATTTACTATCATTTAATAATTTCATATTATACTCTTTTGCTTTACTTATCACTTCTTTGTCCTCTTTTGTGTTGGGACCATACTCATCCATCTTGAACAAAATACTTTTATACTTTTTGCTAGAGTTCGTACAAGCTGGATACTATTTTCCAAGCCCTTGAGTTGGATTTACAGCTGTTCTCAAGTTCCCTGCTGATGCATCTACATAATTGCCAGTCTCCATACATGTTAAAGTTATCTCAGATCACACTGACTCAAATGAAACTTCCCTCTAAAGCAATAATGTTTAAAGGAGTATAATAGAGCACACACCATTCCTTTAAGATACTGTTTACCTGTAATTCATTATCCTGTTCTTTATTTTTAACCCACTCTTTTCCTTGAGTTTGTGGGTCTATCAAAAGTGGGTATCTCGATGCCTTAGTGACAATGATACCATTCTGAATTGAGAGGTGATCTCCAGGCAATCCTTGAAGATTCCACTCACTAATCTGAAGGAAAAAAGAAAATAAACATCAAAACAAATTTAAAAAAAAAAAAGAGATGACGAGAAAAGGGTAGTTTGGAACAAATTATCGCTAGAATTTTTCTTCAATTAAAATTTTTCCAAGAAGTAACAGGGACATCAAAGGGAATGCACATCTGAACTTGTTGAAGAATTATTAATGCGAATATAAAAATATTTCCAGAATTTTATTTTAATGGATTTTAACCATATAGAATCACAAAAAGTATATTTTAAAGTGTAAGGATGTCAAAAGATAGCTTGACAGACAAATTAAACATTGGGATCAATTAAGCAAAAACCAGTCTAAGAGAGCTTTTGGAAATTAATATTCACTGAAGGAAAATTTAAGATTCCAGCATTTCCCACTCTTTGTCCATTTCTTATACATTCACATTGAATAAAAGGACTTGATGTACTCTATTCTAAATTACAGTCAAACCCACTGTTTTAGAAATGTCCTGGTTTTGGCTGAAAGAAAGTTCCATTTCTTCTTAGTAGATGGTACAGTGCTGTGTTTTTCCAATTTAGTGTGAGAATAATGTTGGTACACTGATGTTTTGGCTGTTGCTCAGTAAGTCAAGGATTTTTCAGTATCCTGTGCTCTGCCAGTGAGCACGTGCACAAAAAGCTGGGAGGGAGCATGGCCAGGACAGCTGACCTGAACTGGCCAAAGGAATATTCCATACCATGTAATGCCATGCCCACGGTATAAACTGGGGGAGTTACTCAGAAGAGGATTGATCATGGTTTGGGGATTGACTGGGTATTGGTCAACAGGTGGTTAGAAATTCTGTTGTGCATCACTTGTTTCTCTTGTGTTTTGTTACTATTACTGCGCCAAGATTTAGTGGAAATTGCCAAGAACAGTTGGAAACCACAGAAGTACACAGCACAGCAATATTTGGAATATTGGGGATTATAGTTCTTCTCTAAGCAAGCATAATGCTGGCTAACAGTCATAAATTATGCTAATGGAAATTCAAATTAAACCCTCCAAGCACCAAGAACTTACTGTTGGTTGATCTACCAACATAGCAATCAGGTTCAAATCATCAGAAAAGGGGATTTTATGATTTCTCAACTCTGTTTCCCATAAATCTTTAAGCAAAAGGTTCCTGAAGTCTTGGTTAAAAGGTCCACAGTATGAAAGAAAGCCTGTGCAGAGCAATATATCTCCCACAAGCCTAGAAAAGGAAAAAGAATCATCATTAAAAGGTGATCCACAAGCTCAGTTCCTAATGACTTAGACGACCAGCTTCTGAAACATAAGAAGATAAAAAAAAAAAAAAAAAGTTATGTTTCCAGAGCATTTCTGTGGCGAATCTTAAGAGCAGTATTTTATGTAAACACTGTCTCCACCCCTACAAAACAATAAAGCCCTAATGACAGCTATTACTTCTTTCCTAAATGAAGCAAGAAAATGGTTTATTTCTTAAATATATGCCTGATATACAATATTTATCAAGGATACAAACCTAGTTCTATTGAAACTCTCACCAGAAATGCCCAATTTCCCAACAGGAAATTTATAGTAACATGAGTGATCTACAGAAGCTGAGCTTATATGAAGGTTTCACTTCCCCAGTGACATCAGAACAAGTCACTGTATTAGGGGGGCTGAGGAAGCAGCTGTAATACAGACACATAACAGCCCCAGTAATAATCTCTTTGGAAGCTAATTCAAAATCAGAGGTATTGCTCTTAATTGAAATATTAGCATGCAGCATCCATGTGTTCTTACTTATGAGAGGAAACTTCAAATTTCAGGATGGCTCATTTGACTGCATTTCTATATTAAGATTTCCAGGAAGAAAATGAAGTACCACAATTAAAGCTACTAAATTGTTTACCAGCACTTCAGTTTTTACAAGCATTTTCTTTTTTATTTTCTGTAATGGATTTGATACCTTTTAATCTGAGATTTAAATTCCTTGCTTTGTTGAGTCCACCTAACTTTCTCTCCACTCAGTCCATCTATAAGTGCAGAGGCAGCTTGCATCTTTCTTTTGCATGTTTCTGCATCATTCTCTAAGTCCTAAAATTGAAAAAATGTCCTACTTAATCACAGAATGCAAAAATGTGGAGTTACATTACCTACTTTTCATCTTCTTATATTTATTATAACTATTTTATTTATTTGAAACTCATTCTTGAGGACACTTAAGGGCATTTAATATGTTCCTGTTCACAGAAAGAAAGAAAAAAATAGGAGAGGATATAGGCTTAAATCTCCTACTTTTATACCTGAATCTCAGCCATGTTATTCAAGGTAGCAGGTAAATATGTGTTTGCAGCAAATCCTAATTACATGACAATATTGTAAAAGCATTTCTGATAAGACTAAAATACTTTCATCTCACCATTTTCTCCTTCATTGCTGCATCAAACTTTGCCTGCACTTTATCCAGTTCAGCTTGCTTTTCATCTAATTCTGCCTGAGCCTTATCTTTTTCTGCATTAGCTATTTTCAGGCGACCTTCTTGTTTTGCCAGGTTAGCCTGAAAAGGAGAAAAATATTAAAATAATATGTAAGATTTTAATATAATTCAAGGAACTATTTAAGCCTGCTTAGCTGGTAATCACAATTATTAAAAAATTATAACATAATTTTAAAAAACCACTGAAAACACCTTTCCATATACACAGTAAACCAGATCACATAAATTTAATCTAGGCTAATTTTTTGCTCTGTGTTCTCTCTAGAATCAAAATAAAAATAGGTTTGTTTCTGCTACTACCATCTCTAGCCACTGAAGTCACAGGCTGTTACATGTGAATAAAGTTTTATATATATATATATATATATATATATATATATATATATATATATATAAAGATCCTATTAAACTAAATTCAATTATTACTTGGTAGGCAAACACAAAGCAAGAGAGGATGTATTACCTTAAGAGGCAAGACTTCTCTGTTAACACCATAAAATACCACCATGGCTTGTGTCCAAGAGAGGAGTCCTGCCACGTTGCCACACACCTTTTTACCATGTTGCAGTGTATAGTCTTCCATTTCAAAGTAAGGCTGGACTAATTCTACTGTCTCATCATTGATTGTATCCCTAGCAAAGTTCCGTAGGTTGTTCAAGAATGGGCCACTCATAAGCTTCAAAAAAACAACACGAGTTATTAACATATTTTAGGTCCAAAGTCTTGTTCATAGGTGAAGCTGTTAAAAAGCATTCCTAAAATTCTTCTGTAAATAGAGGTAATTCATATTGCTAATACTAGAAGTGTGCTATTCAGTTGTAACACCTGCCACACACCTTCTATATATTTTGAAGTTTTAACAAACTGCACTCCAGTAAGTAGATTCAAAAGTTACTGATGTACTTTCCATCTTCTAAATTCCTGTGTTGCATTTTAGAAGCATTTAGAAAGCATCATTTAATAAAAAAAAAATTGACCAAAATAAAGACTCAGAGATATATTTGTATCTTAACTAAATGCAAAAAAAATGCTTAGACATTTGTGAAATATGATCTAAATTCTGAAAAGTGAAATAATTTGGTTTAATTTTTTCTAAAAAAATGTTTGGCATGCTAAAGGCAATTCATGGAATAACTGCTAATTTCATTTTGTTATATCAGGCAAAAATAAAAGCTTTTGATGATTTTTTTAACTGTAAAAGCCTTAATAAAAAGCAAGAGCACTATTTGTTACCAGTTACCATCAGGCCATGTGCCAGGAACAGGGCAAGGAAACTCTAAAGCTTCTGCTGCAAAAGTCTCAAAGCAATTCACCTACTATTTCTACCAGTCTACTATTTCTACTATTTCTACCAGTGTATCTATAGTGTATAGATATAGTTGATCTTAAAACAATATGCTTGCCTTTTAATAAAACTCTGTCATGTTTTGGGTAAACAGCATCATAAGTTCTCTGATAAGCCAATTGCTATTTCTGATGTTTAAGAAACACTGTTTGAAAACTCTACTTACTTTTAATGATTCTCCCCATGATGGCTTGCAGCAAGGCTTTTCTGGATCCAAGGTAACTTGATCCAGTTTCTTTTGAAATAGTAGCAGACAACAGTCCATGATCCTCATAATGAGGTGAGGAGGTTTTGCAAGTTTTCTGACAGTAGCAATATCCTCTGGTCTGATGGTCTGTTTGAAGAAAGATATAATAGAATCCTGCATCAATACCATTATTTTATTTTATTTTCCCATTCAATATCTTGATTTTTATGCTCATTTGTAATTCTTTTCTCTGAGGTGCATTTGTATACACAAAAAAAGTGAGAAACCTGGCCTCATTAATAAATTTCATAGTTTTGTGAAAACTATGCAAGTGAAACTTTAGTAATTTCAATGAATATTAGACAAGAGTATCTTGCCAATATTAAAGACATCATTCAAAAATCAAATTAACATACAGCAGCATTGGCTTCAAGTGTCAGTCCAAGTGTTTAAAGAAAACTTTACTGTAAAATTGTATAGGACTTAATTAAGAGCAGTTAGCTTGATAAAACAGTATTTCAGATTTTTGGCAGTCAAGTTTATTCTGAAATGAATTTGGTTATTTTTGTTCAGTTTAAATTATTATAGGTATAAGATACTATTTTAAACTTTATTTCCTAATAGCATCACTGTCACTGGCAGTTTCCTTAGCCCAGCAACAATTACAAAATTTTAAAAAAAGTTAAGACTTCAAAACTAACATTTATTTGTGTCTAAAAATAAACATATACCACTACCTGCCTAGAAGGAGTAATTACAGGTACATTATAGAAACCATTTTCTAAGTCTACACATTTTGTAAGTGAATTTTCTGACTATTTTTGGAAGTTTCATTTATCTCATTCATTTATCTAAACGTCGTTGTAAGAGCAAACAATGCTCCCTTTTTTGCTTTTTCTACTCAAGAACTTCTGTCATATAAATTCTGATAACTGGAATGGAAGGCTGTCACTGATTTCTGATTTCAGAGGTTTTTACTGTTTAATTGTTCAGAGCAGAATAATGAAATTATTTAGTACAGTAATGCTTCCAAATTTCTGAACCCTGATTCTGATTGCCCTGAATCCCCATTGTTTCCTGTTTCTCTTAAAATTATAAGCATTAGGGCTTTTGGTGAAGGAAGAGATTGATTTTTATTTGTCTTAAAAGACAGGTTTTTTAAGTTACTACTTAAGTTTGAATTAAAAACATTCTGTTAGCACAAGAAGTATATTCTCTTGAATTCAGAATAACAGATATTCTAAAGGCATCTCTAGGTTTTGGAAAGACCTACACCTTCATAATGATCAAGTATTGAGATGGAAGGAAAAAAATACTATAAATTATTCCCTATGTGTTCAAGGTAAAATACGTGTGCCTTAAGTATTCATGAGAGACATGGCCAGCAACAATGAGGAGCTGGGGACAGCAGTCACTACCGAGAGATAACTGTATGTTGGTGGCTCTGGCCTCTCACAGGTGATGCAAATAATACTATAATAATAAAAATGAAATTTATTCACTTTCAGAGCTTCTTCTGCTTCTTCTAGTGCTGGTTTAGCTGCCTCCAGTTTTTTCTCTGCTTCCTGTTTTTCTATATCAATTGCATCCACAATCCTTTGTGCTTTATCTTTCACACCCTGGACTTCAAGTTTTATTTTAGTTGCAGCTTCAGCACTTTCTTTGACTTCTTCTAGTACCTGGAATTGATAATAAACACATAAAATCTATAAATCAAAATGGTGGAACAAGCTGTAGAGATTGTGGCGTGTCTTCATTCAAGACTAAAAAGCTGGGTAGTTGTAAAAGTCCTTTACTGCATGGCTAAATCAGCCTCGTGAAGGCACAGTTGTTTTACAGTTTGTGCCACTGTGCAGAAAGCCTTCTAGCATAAAGTCCCCAAGTCCCAAGCAGAAGTGGCAACATCTTAGCAGCAGCAGCAACAGCAGCATCCATGATCTGTGTGCTGTGTCTGTTCTAGCATTCTCAAAGGAGTGCATTTTATTCTATTTTTAGCCAATCAGGTACAAACATGATTTTCCTAGTCTTGTTGGACCTATCCTAACCTAAGATTGATGTGCTAAAGTATTCGTAATTTCTTACACAAATTTCTTTCTTCTACGTATGTGACTCTATCTGTCCTATCTAGGAATGCTAGCAAGGCTATGTTGGGTTTTTGTTATGTCTAGAACTTAGTTGACTTTGTAAAAGGTGATGCCACTGAACTTTAAACTAGGTTTTAGGCCTTTCTCTTACTAACTAATTCAGTCTCTTATTTGCTTAAGGCACTTAAAATATTCCCTACTTATTTAAAACTAAACTTGGATTTCTACCTCATGTCTATGTGTATTTATGTATTTTAGTTTCTCTGAAGGTTTTAATTCAGCCCTCATGTTTCTGAACACCCCTGGGCCTGTGTGGATGGGGCCCAGAGGGATTTGTATCCTGACAACAAATGATTACAAGACATGGGATAAAACAGGTATGTAACAGCTATCAAACATATAAATCTAACCCCAACTACAGTTAACTATATATGGTATCATGTAACTGTTGAATAAAAATTAAATGTGAGAAGTTCAATTTCATCCCTTTCTCTCTTACGAGATTAAAGGCCTCAAAGAATGCAGAGAGTCCCTTAGTCATCACTAGCCAAAATTCCCTCTCCAGTGCATATTAAATATGCACCATCAGAGCATTATGGTATCTTTCAGAAAACAGAATGCCTATACTGTCCATTCCCTAGCATGCCTTTCCAGAGAGTCATTTTGGAAACCAATCTCATGAACACACAGATACCTTGTTAGTGTAAAAGACAAAATCTGAAACTGGACTGCAATGAACATTTTTCTAAGGAATTTTGAAATAGAAAAGTCCCATTATAATGTTAACTTTTTCTCTGCTAGTAAGTGCATATAAAAATCCCAAATTTAATAATGTCAATTAAGCCCAAATAAAACCAAAAAATCTATGGAACAAAATGAAATCTGATGCTTATCTGAGTGGGTAAGAAATGGGAGAAGAACAAGTAAAGCACTCAATCTCTGCTGCAGTCTAAAAGTGCCTCACTTTCAGAAGTAAATGCTGAATCAACATGCTATAGAGAGAGTAAAACCTCATTATAGATGAGGCAAATTTTGCAAATTATGATAAAATTTTGCAATAGCATTTTACCCTCTGTATATTCTAGTGCTATTTAACACTCACTCACTTTATCTGCCTTAACAGATGTCACAGCCAGCTCCTTCTCCTTAATAGCCAAGTCCTTAGAGAGCTGAGCAACAGATTCACTGGCTTCCATCAGCTTGGACAGACCTATCAATTAAAAGATAAAATTCAGAAATATAGAAACTTTTTTTCCCTAGTTAAATGCACAATCTAGATCCAGATCTCTTGTGTTCTCATTCAATTTTAGGTAAAGGAGAGAAAGTGGATGTAAGCAGTCATACTATCGTGATTGCATCTACTATTTACTTTTCATGGATGTAAGTAATTTTGCAAGGCACCAAATTATAATAAATAAGCTTCATTCTTCAAAAGAAAACAATAACAAAAAAAAAGAAACTATGTCAAGTATATGTTGCATCATAAAGCCGTGAGAGAATCAGAATTTCTGAATGATGCTTCATTTTATCATTACATGAAGAAATTACCTAAGGATCCATGACTGCCTTCCAATAGGAAGTCTCTTCTAGAAAAAATTGGGAAGAAGTGGAATCAAAAGTGGACCTAAAGATCACAGCAAAGTTATGACCTCCAGCTCCTGCATATTGAGTTTACTCTCTCTTGTCCCTGGTGACAGAGAGGGTGAAAAAGCACCTATGTGATGAGGGCCATCCCATCATAGCTCTTCTGTGTGCTACAGAAACCACCCATAGAGGCCACTCCACCTTTCACAGAACCATGGAATCACAGAATATGCTGAGTTGGAAGGAACCTATCAGGATGATCTAGTCCAACTCCTGGCCCTGCACAGGACACCCCAAGAATCCCACAATGTGCCTGAGAGCATCCAGAAAGAGATGTGCTTGCTCCCTGTATAGTTATTATATATTCAGCCATTCCAATGCACTCATGGGTTCTTCCTCTCCGAGCACAGATATTTTGGCCATTCCTGAGTTCCTCATTGCCTGCTGATGCCTCTCCAGCCTCTTTCTTCCTCATCACAGAACCTTTAAATCCTACAAGTCCCCTGGAAGTAATTCCTCTTATTGCCTTCTATCCCTAAGCACTTGAGTCAGCACACCCTTGCAGCTTCATATTTCACGTGAGATGTTTCTCTGTGATGGCTCTCCAATTTTCTGCTACCACAGAAAATTTCAAACAGAAAAGTGTTCTCTCACAGCATAGCTCTTGTTCTGACACAGCTGCCTCTTGATTAGGTTACTGCCATTCTACAGAACCACAGAGTCATCTGGGTTGGAAGAAACCCTCAGTATTATCTAGTTACAACTCCAATCCAGCACCTTCAACCCAGAAGCCACAAAAGGGAAAATTATACCCTTTGCCTGGGTACCCTTTCCCTGCTACAAAAGCCTGGAGTGTGAAGAAGGAAAGGTGGGCAGAAAATAGGAACATGCAGATCAAAAAGAATTGAAGAATTCAATTATAAACAAGAAACCTTTATAGCTTATTGAGGTCCCCTGCATACTTCCAACAAGAAATATTACAGCAGTACCAACTGTGCAAGTGAAACTAATTAAAATATTTTCTACCTGGCATTCATATTGCTCATAAGCTGAAACACATGGTTTTCTAAGCATCAATGATATGAAGATACTGCTGTAGAACACATCCATGCACATGTTCACCTGTACACAATCATTTTGTTCAGCAGAACATGCAAGGAACTTGTAAGAACATGTCAGAAGCTATGAAAATCTACATATGAAATTTTATTGACAGTACTGAAGCTGCTTATGTGACTACTTCTGAATTATTTTGGAAATAAAAAAAAACCCAAACTGTGGTAAGAATGCCAAAAAAACCTAAACCAACCCCAGTCTCTTGAATCTTCAAGGTTCTGTGACATTATTCCCATCTCAAAGTAGACTGAGGATAAGTTCTGATTTCAAGAACTGGCAACAGATCCATAGAACAAAACTGACACAATTTGAAAATATTGAGGATCACTTACTCCTCTACAGTTCCCTGTAATTCAGTAAAGAGTTTATGAATAAAATAGCTACGCATTCTTATTCTAGTCTTTCTTTATGTGAAGGGTACAAGTTCTATTATTAATCGTTGTTAAAATGCCACATTCTTTACCTTTGTAAGAAAAATCTTATAATGTAGAATTCTTTATTCCTTTGACTGGTATGCAATATCTTTTCTGATAAAGGCCAGGTTTCCTAAGGTGCTCAGTTGACTTTAGAGATTTACAAAAGCATGTCTAGATGCAAACTGGGGAAAACTAAAAACACTAGAAAACTGGTGTTCTGAAACCATTAATACTAATGCCAAAAATTAGGCCATTTCAAGTAGATATCCAAAATCTGTCTGAAGAACATTTCAACCATACTTTTCTGTACTTCAGATCCACAGTTATAAAAATGACCCCAAGTACCAACTACTTATTCTATAGCAGAAATACAAAATGAATCACTTGTGAAGCACACAGATTGCATGGTGAGAATTTCCATAGACGAGTCCAGAAGCAAGTTAATAACTGTTTAGAATTACCTCTCTCTACACCGCTAAATCAGGTGCTACCTCTGTCCATTTTCAGGTTCTACTTTCTATTACAAATTCTGATTTGCAAATATTAAAGTTTAATGCAATGCTGAGCTGGATGCTTAGGCTGGTAGCTTCTTTGAGGTGTTTTTACAAGAGAATCATTGTGAGGTTGTGATTGGGGGAGTGTCTGGTAAAGGTTCTCATATGCTACCATTTTTGGACTGTGATCCTATAGCAGGGTTGGCCTGAGATAAAAAGGAAGTTGGAGTATAGAGAGAACGCAGATCAAGCCACTATGGTTAATAGCTACGTTCTACTTTACTCAGCTAAGATGGCTACATTTATACAGTTCCATATAGTTTACAATTCACAGCAGCTCTCTATTGGTATACAGCAGAGAGAAGGACGACATCATACTTTGTTTTACTAACTCTTAAGGTGGCTATCACGGGCCCACTAACAAATCCATTCAGTGACCTTCACAACCCTATTACCTTTTCCCGACACCTTAACTGCTAATTTCTAACTGCGCCACACTTGGCTAAGAATTTCTAGCTGCGTCACAGGCTTCAAGGCCTTACAGGCCTTCATCTGAGGCCCAGGCTAGGTGATTCACTCACAGTCCAAATATTCACTATCTTCAAAAACTCTGCTACATGATCCCCTGTAAGTGATCACTGAAAAAGAAGACTAAATATTAAAAACATAGATCATTTGAGACCATACATGGAATGTATTTACTTACCAGTTTGCATACGTTCAGCCTGTTCATTAATACTATTTAACTTCTCAGTGTAAACCTCTTTGTAGCCATTGATGAAAGAGAGATAGGATTTAGGCGTTACGTAAGTTCGTCTTCGATACCTAAACCAAAGCGTATTGGCAACATCAACTTCACATGTATTATTGATATATACAACTATTTGATCACTTCCAAAAAAAGAGAAAATTATATAACTCAAGTCTTTATTCATTCAAAATCAGATTTCTTCATGATGCAAACCCTTATAATTTTAGTTACATTGTTTTTATACACATAGGCAATATTAAAGACTGGTGAATGGTGGGAATGAAGATAAAGAATTTGCAACATAATAGCAATTATTTTTCATGGCCTGAGGATATAATGGTATAGCAGATTTGTTATTACCCTTAAAATACGTTTATTGATACATATAACATGAGTTCAAAAAACACTGTCAGTAGCAACATTTTTGAGATTAATTATTGCATTCATAGAAAATATTACCTTTGGAAATAATTCTCACAGCTTTCTGAAACTATATCATGAAAGAGACCCATGGTTTGTACTACTTCTGTTTTAACTGCTGGAGCGCAGACCATATTAAATTCTGAAAGAAAATAGTTGGATACAGCTACGAGAGCTTCCCTGGGCCATCGACTGAACCAATCCATGGTGCACCCTGATATCAGACCAGGAAATTTCAAAGAACGTGCACGGAACTTCTCACCAACCTGAAGAGAGAATCACTCTTTGTTAGCAATATGATTCTTAAGCAAAGGTCAATGGAAGTGTTTAATTAGTATAGACAACTATATAGTCTATTTTCTCCTTGATAATTTTTTGCTTAGAACACTCTGAAATTTGTTTTCTCCTCAAATATAGTTTTGCAAAATTTCTAATATTCAACATTCATGAAATTTGAAGAAAAAAGTTCATTACAAATATATATGTTTTTAATATTTTGAAGCATCAAATAATGTATTTTAATTATCTATAAAATACTGTTTTCCAGTTAAAAGCCATAATTTCACAAAAATACATTCACTGATGTGTGTTAGGAAAGAATGTGAGAGGAAAAAAAACAACTTTAACTTGCAGGAAATTGTTTAATTTTTAAGTATTTTGCTGTTAAGTTCTCACAGCTGTACTATTACTTTTATTATCTCAGCAATTACAACTAGACCTCAGTAATCTTTTCGTGCATCTTGAACTTCCTTAAAAATATAAAACTGGAATTATTCTCTTACACCACATAGGCAAGTTTGCTAATGGAAGAAAGGAAACAGGTATGTGGAAAAGACTTACTGGAGAAAAGCAGAGGACAACATGCAAGTTCTTCTTTGCCCGACCTAAAAAGTACTCATAAAGATTGTCAAACGTAGGAGGATGCCGAGGCAGCTCTTTTTTCATCACAGGTACTAATGATTGGGTGATTTCATCCAGTTCATCCCGAGCAAATAAATTAGAAATCTTTTTATAAAATAAAAAAAATGATAATTAATTGCATGGATGCCATTATTACATAATTTATCAATATTTGCCTGTTTACATCTCTCTCTCTCTCTCTCTCTCTCTCTCTGCATAACACAGTTTAGACTAAAATCCACAGGTTTAGACTTATGAAACTCCATTGAAAACTAAGAAGTCTAACTCCAGAAGGGTATAGATCTTGACTGGCTACTGAATCATCATTTAATAAAAGGCTACTGAAATACTAACCATATCTCCTTTTATATTCTCCTGGCTTACACTGAAATAAAGAAACTACATATCCAGAGCACTCCTTATGTAAAAAGTTGAAATATTTTAATCATTATTGATTCTACAATGTATTACCAAGATAAATAAAATACTGAGAACAAATTCTACAGTACCCTGCCTCTAGAGTACATTGCCTGTCAGGCTGAGATCCTTACCTCTCCTGAAGACAGTAGATTATTTACGTATTCCAAAAATGATTCCTCTTTTATCTCATTATCAGTGAAAATGAAGGTGATACCTTGTCCTTCCTGTCCAGCTGTTCTGTACAATACTTTTAAATCTTCTGACAGATTGGTTACATTATAGGATCTAGGAGAGATAAGGAACATTACCTGTTAATTCAAAACAACTCAGAATACTGCTCTTTTTGGATTATAGTATTTTGTAAATGACATTGCAAACATACTTTGTAAACACATATTTTGGGGCAAGATTAGCTAACTCATGGTCTACTTTTTTCAAGTCAAAATAAATCCAATGTTGCATACAAACCAGAGAGGAGTGTATTGTTTTCAGTATTTTTCCAATGGTGAAAAAATGAAAATAAAGAAAAAATGGAGAAAAATCTGTGGCCAAGTAAAGACAAAGCAATACCATAAACGTGATTTATATATTTCTTCCATTTCTTACCTGGTTAAAGTGATCTGAAATATTTTATAGCCAGCAATGAAGGAAGCTAACTTTGAAAGACTTTGTTTTCCAGAACCACCAACTCCAACAAGTAAAGCATTTCCATATGCTGTCCGAATAATTCGGGAAACCTATAGAGGAAATAATAAAGAAAAATATCAGCAATAAATTTAAATTTCAGTTAGTAAAATTAGAAATCTATTATGCTTTATGCTTAATTTACTATAATACAATGTAAAAATTATTAAATGGATACTTGCAGAAAATTTTTCCTCAAAAGAACACTTGTAAGTTCATTAGGAATTTTGTGTGGCTAATGAAGAAGCTGCATATAAGAATATAGGACAGTTATAATGAGTTACACATAGGATTTAAATACACAAAAGGGGACATTTTGGGCTCCAGTTTATTTTGAAGACATCATCCTGAATGTGTTTAAAAATATCAATAAAAAGCTTTAGCTAGAAGAACAAACATACTACCTTCCTAATTTTAGTAGTCTGAAAGACTTTAATATGGTTAAACTATGCTTTAATGTTATCTTGTATTCTATCTACTTTCAACTTTTCTTTTGTGATAGTTTTCTTACCAAGTCTCCAGAAACAAAAGTCGAATTACAGATTTATTATTCTATTGCTTTTAGACACATCTTCTTTGGGTTTATGATACAGTAGTGCACTATTACTTTTAAGATTCTACATTTTATTTTGCTCCACATGTAAATTATGCACAAAATGCAAAAGATTGGCATCTACATCAAGCCCTTGAAATATATTCATTTTTATCTTTTATAAAATTTTAACTTACTGTACACTTCCCTCTGAGCCTATCCAGATAACTATATAAAAGAAGTCTAAATATGAAATTATGTGGGTGACCAGATTTATTTTCACTTTAGGTAGAAAGGAGCTCTGCTGTCCCTAATTGCATATCAAAGCTATTCTGGCTAAAACTTGCCAATAAGTATGGAATGTCAGAGGCTTTCAAGGTCTTCTGAAATTCACCTAGCATAATGTGAACCATATTTAAAAGAAATTTATTTACTTTTGTTTAAATGCAAAGCAAACAAACATTTACTTCATAAAACACCTTCTTCTGTTTTTGTTTCACTGCAGCTTCTGTCTTTCAGTAATAAGATCATCCAGTCAAAGCAATTCCTGAAATAACACTTCTTTAAACCTGAGACACAAATCTCATACTTTTCCTTTATTTCACCCCCATGAATCAGATTTTGATTTCAGATGAATTTTCTTATATATTCCTTTCTGAGTATGAGAATAAATTATTGTTAATTCAGACCTACACTACCCTAAATTCTACCCTACACACTGATTGCATTGCAGCCCGAATTTATATTTCCTTTCACCTCTGTCATCCAATCAGATTCTACCTCAGGTTGTTTTTGTCCCCTGTCAGGCACAGATACATTTGAAATGTTCTCTGAATTCTAAATGATTAAAAATAATTTTATATAGACAACACAAATGTCTTTATTTATGGTTTCACCTTTCCTATTGAGGAAAATCTTCATCTGTCTGAATACATAAAAGTTTAAACATATATTTAAATAAGAAATTTATTATAAAACATGCAAACAGGTAAAACGACTGTAGCTCTTTCCTAGTTCTCAAAAATGACCATGTGAAGTTGGCAAAACAGTTTGGGGGTAAGAACAACTTTTCATAATGTGCCATCTAAGAATAGCCTGTCTAAATAAAGAACACTGTTACAACAGTTAAACAAATAAAAAAGTAGCAATACCAAACCTTAATAAGATGTGTCATTGCATCCTTGAAAAACACCAAATCAAGAAACGACCCTCTAATATTTTCATTGTATTGTGCCTGATATGCCCGCAATTTGTTACAAAGGAATTCATAGCTTGGAATCTGAAAAAAAAAAAAAAGTAAAAAAAAGCTGTAAAAAAAAGTGTAAAAAAAAGTGTAATGACACTTGTAGGGCACTTCAGAATTTTAAAACTCCCCTGATATTTTTACACAAACTTCAGTTTTATGTGTTGGCCATGTGTAATGATATTGTCTTGCTAATTCACCATAATTACTGTAGTTGTGTTTAAGTGGAATTTTTTTGCTAATGGTGGAAGAGGAAAAAGAAGCAAGGAGAATATTAAAAATAGGCCACATTTATATGTCATTATTAAAACTAACATCACTAAAATTATTTATTTATTTATTTATTTATGGCATACTAACCAGGAAAACCTAGATATATTTTCACAAAAAATGTGGTAGCTATTCAGCAAAACTTTCTGTATTGTATGAATTCAGCAATATAACACACATAATAATTAAATGAAAACTCTGGTGCCTAGTATTCGAGGTGTAAAATGAAATACCTCCTCATAAACTTTTGGTGCTTCAAGCTCAACATCCTCTGGTTCTTCACCAGTTGGTTCAGGCTCATCCCGTAAAAAATCTACGAAATATGGTTCAGATTGGAGAACTTCACTTAAATCTGCCTCCACATATTCCTCAATTGTTTTATCAATGTTTTGTTCAAACCAGACTGCATCTTCGGGTGTATTAAACCTGAAAACCATAAATTAGTGCAAATTTCAAAAAATATTTCTAGTTATATAGAGAGGAAACAAGGAAACAGGTAACTAAATATTAAGAAAAAAACTAAAACAAAAAAAATCCCCCTTGTAATATTTTAAAGAAAAATTTGTATTAGACAATACATACTACAGAATAGTCACAGAAAAGGATTAGGCAACATTCACAAAAATCAAGTGCTTCCATACCATAAAGTGTAATAGTCAGTGACATGAAATATAAAACAAAACAATTTGATTTTCCAACTTTCACCAAGAATGAGACAACGACAGACCATTTAATTTTTCAGATAAAAGAGGATGAAAAAGGGTGAATGCTTTTCCAAATAACCATGGCTAAGTGTGCCTTATCATCTTTCAGCCTGCAGTAGAACAGCATAATTTATGGTATCATAACACTGCCTATGAAACTACAATTAGACAAGGAATAGTAAAAGGAAGGTAGTATATGCCACTACAACCTGACTCTATTCCCAACACTTCTTACACAAAAGCCCATAACCAGCAGAGAGGAATACACATTGGGGTTGAGGGAGCTAATTGAAGTCTGGAAACATACACATGTAGTGACTACATTTCATTGTGTCAACAACTTTATCTGCTCCTATTAACAGCTTCAATCTGATTTTAATACAGATCAGACCTTTGCCAACTCTGATTATGTTTATTGGTGAAGTAATGAAGAATGCTACCTAGGAGTGACTGGCAAATGTAAAAGACAAGAACCACCTCATCCACAGAAAAAGTTAATTCAAACTGTGAATGCCCAAGTACAGAAAAAAATTATTTCTATATATTTACTTCTTTTCAGTGATTGAACTGAGAGCAAAGTAGAATAAATGTGAAGAAGTTCAGTGCTGTGAGTTTTCAAATAAGAAAGAAGAACTGTTATAGAGACAGCAGAGATGTGCATTACATCACTATTGTTAGAGGTCTTTAGTAATGACATTATAATATTAACCACTAGGAAATTTAAAAGCTGCATAGAAACAGGGAATGCATGACTACACACTCTCTCTCCCTCTTTCTAATGTATATAACATATCTGTACAAATACATATCTTCTATGCATTTTTAAATTTGCCACAACAAATTAAAAACATATATGAACATATCAATAAATGCCAGTGATACTGCTCCCAACTTTAAAGCAGAAAATAATACACCATATGATTCTGTGTGATACCTTTGCCTTAGTAGAGCAGATCCTAGCTTTAAATTAAAATTAAACATTTTCCCCCATCTCATATCAACAGCACTCTGTTGCACATAAAAATGTATAGACAGAAATTTTAGCAAATACTTAAGTTTGTTTACTATATGATAGTTCAGACAGTTAGAAATTATCAGACCGTTAGAAATATCAGGACTGCTAATATTTTGCAGTGGATGGGCTTTCAATGAACACGGAGAAATAAGTACTTCAGTCAGCAGAAAAGTCTGGCCTTTGTTTTTATATTCTTGACATCTGATGAATAAGATTTACTTTTACATTTCCTGCATGCACTTTCTGAACTCATCTCATACATCTTAGGAGAATGGAGAAAGTGAGCAAGATTATGGTTCATATGGGATATTGAAACTGGTGACAACAGAAATCTTCCTTGGCTCTTAAGTTTGTTAAGGCACCTTCTGGGGGAAAAAAGAGATGGGCTCTGTCAGCTGACTCAGAGCTTTGATGAAAGACAATGAGGCATTCTAGAAGATACAAGATACCAGAAGGATGGTAACCAAAACTTTTGGACAATGGTCTATGTTTTGTTTGGAATTATTTCTAACATTTTCATGAAATGGAGGACAGTTGTTTTATCCACCAGTTTCATCAGTGTGCAATTCGTCTCTAGGTTGTATACATCTTGGGTTTTTTTCTGTTTCAACTGAATACATGCTGAAGTCCACATACCAACATATCTTTAGGAGGATCTCACTTTGTCCCTCTTGTATTTAAAAAACAGAGATAGAACTCCTTATATTTCTTCTATACCTCTTTCCTTTACCTTGATAAATTAGTTGAATAATATGATTCAGGCTGAGCCTGCTACATTGATACAATGCAGTAATTATGTATTTGTCTTGCCTGCTACCATGCCAAATCATCTTCACCAGACCAAATTTATGCAGTCATCATCTTAAAATACATAATTTCCATTTTAAGGTTTTGCAGCTATGTTGAATACCAAAAACATTCTGGTCGTGGCAGGTAATGCCTGATCACTTTTCAATTCAAAACCTTTTAGGTGTAACTAAAAGCAAAAGCACTCTAAAATCCCCTCTTGTGTCCATGGCGAAATATTTGCCATTCCTTTCACTTTGTGATAGCTTTATAAAATCAATGAAGCGTAAGAAAATAGACATAACTGTTTTTAAGAGTCAATTTTTAAATTCAATGCTTTAAGTATAAAATATTACTTTATAAAAGTCATGAATGCTATTCCTCAGGGAATCAGAGCAAGAAAAAAAATATATTAATTATAACTACTTAGAGTAGTAGTGGGTGTATGTCAGGTTTTTAGCAGAAGCTATAGTGCTACATCTATAAATTCATAAGAAATTGAAACACAATGAACAGAAAAATAATACTGGTCTCCAAGATATACAGGTCATAGCTATGTCTGTTTTATGAATATTTTGAAAGAGATTCATAGGAAATGGGCCAATTTTTAGTCATAAGCATGCAATCCTGGTTTTTTTCTGTGAGGACAGCAAAGCAATTTTAAATTATCCTATGTGTATAAATTTAGGACACCACAAAGTTTTCTTTTCTACAGTGGAATCAGTTGAGTGCAGCCAAAGGGGGAAAAAAAGTAGGTTAAAATATATAATATGCAGATATTTTGATGTTTTCCATTCAGTTACTGGGTTAATCTATCAGTACATACTATGATATTTGTTGGAATAGCACTCCAATGCAGACTGTGTGTAAAATGAGATAAAATTTTTCATATTGGCCTAATAAGTTTTATAATATTTAGAAGTTCTACAGATGCACAAATGAACTAAATGGTAAAACCTACTAAATATAAAATGCTATAATTATTATACCTGTCAGCAATTACTCTGGTACATTCATGTTTAAACAGTTTCAGGATAACAGTGCTGGTTTTGCATTCTTCTGCCTTTATAGTTAACATTCCTTGCCAGATTCTAGAAAGGTCTCGAAGGTTGAAGATATAGTGGAATTTAGATGGTGTAGGTAACATCTTTGCCTAAAGAGAAATCTTGTTAATATTCAAAATCAGTAACACCTAGAAAGAATCAGTAATAATAAAATTTATAACTTTATCATTAATAACACATATAAAACATACAAATAACAAAAATACTAATTTTCACACATAATACTGTGGGAAAACTCTTTATAAGAAGTCACCAAGAATATCTTAATTGTTTGAAAGCAGGATCTATCACTAAATGTAGAACATCAAGACTTACATCATGTAATATTTTCAAGTGTTGCTCTGGCTCTATAAATTAAAAATTGTAATTCGTAAAGGATTTTACTCCCTTTTCCTTAGCTATGGAGATTACAGCTTTGGGTAACATGAATTAACTTATAGGAATGAATGGACTGATACTTCCATTCATCTGTCTTGTATATTGAAATCTGATATTTTCCAGATTTCATCTCAAAAACATTGTAGACCATGCTCTGTTTTTATAAATCTCTTTTTTTTTTCCTTTTTTTTTTTTGAAGTGGATGGGGTGGTTTGTTTTTTTGTTTGAGTTTTTCTTATAGATATGATCTGAGGGAATAGTTGCCTAAACTAAACTAATAGTCACTTGATTCAGAGATAAAACTTCCCTTGAATTTATACCTTTGTCCGCTGCCACAATATTCTTCCTGTAGGGACCAATTTTTCCACCATATCACATACTTCAGAGTTGAATTCTCTACAGGGATGGAAGTATCCATTGGCAATTATACCTGAAAATACAAGATGCAAGAAACAGTTAATCTTGGCTTGCAGGATAGAATAATTTGTAGCAAGACAAATACGTGCTCATTTAAAACATTACTGGGTAAAACATAATTTTAAATTACAGATGAAATTATTTTTCCCTGTTGTCCATGGCTTTTCGGAATTGGATAGAAATATCGGACAGTAACTGCTGGTTTTCTGCCATATCCTGTATTGACAGTTACCAGAATTGAGAAATTTAGCAACATAGTGAATTTCAGACAGTTCAGAGGTGGAATGTTAACCTACACAGAAATAGTAGTGCTCATAGTCTTCCAGGAAATGCCATTACTTCCTTAATATTTGTTTGGCCAAAATGAGAAAGACAAGCATTTAAAAGGTTACATGTCTCTTGCACAGCACTATTTTTGCTGTACCAGTTCTTTTATTGGAAGAACTCCGAATTTGCATGATGAAAATGAGAAAGAAAGCCTACTTTTATAAATTTTAGGTCCATTACGAAGGGAAATAAACTGTCCTAAAACAAGAGAAAAAAGTACCAAAAATTTTGTCGATGGATGTGTTGGATGGCAATGTACAATTGAATACACAAAACTGTCTTTTTAAACGCTGGGGAATATCGTTACGGCCTCCTCCAGGATGTATCATTGCTGCTATTATTTGTACATCTACAATTGCAAGGAAGTCTCCAGGTTTATCCAAGCTGTACATTCCTCTCATTTCCATCATCTGACGGACAATTTCATTTGTTATCTGTAAATTTATGTAAGTTGTACAAATTAGAAATTTATGCAAGAAAAGAAGAAAAAACACCATGATAATTTAACTTCTTTTTGTAATTCTAGTAATCTACAGAGAGATATTGTTACCTTAATCTAAAAACATATTAAACTACCTTCCTTAGTCATATGGAAGATCTTGGTTAATGTGATTTCAAATGGCAGGAAAATTGTTGGCAGCTCTACTGCCATATAATGTCAAGAAAATGTGTTGGTATTCTTTTGAACTAAACAAAATTAAAGAAATTAACTGTGGGAAAAATTGTTTTGTTGCTTATTTTGTAGCTGGAAATTCAGCTACAGATGTTCCAGCTGTGCTTTTCAGCTTGGTCTTGGGTCCCCTTTGAAGCAAAACAACTGATTCTTTCTTTTATGCTTCTTTTGGAAAGATTATTCACTCTACAGCTCCATAGTTTGCCCCATAGCAAGTGCTCTAATGACATTCAGCAAGCATTATGTATGTGCTCTCATACCCCACAAAAACCACCATAGTATGTGGCATGTCACTAATCACAAACCATTATCCCATCAAAAATATTTGAGCCATGTCTTGGGGCCATAATGCAAGACCTAGTGGAGGCCTTGAATTTTTCATATCATTTATTTCCCTCTCCAAGGTATTGTTGGCCTTTCTCTTGGAAGAAATTTATTGGTGCTCTCAGATTAATGTCATTCTGAAATTGGTAATATGCTACTTTGGTATGGTGCTGATTTTTGTTTAATCTTAAAAAAATAAGGAAGTGGAGATTATGTAAAATATGGCATCATTATATTACACATCTCATCAGTAAATTTAATTTGCTCTCTTTTTTTGTGTGTCAGTGTACTTAATTTTTATTTTTTAAATTTTAAACGATTTCTAATAATTAGCAGTTAATTAAAATATTTAAGAAGTCCACTGATTCCCATGTGTATATATATAAAAAGTACAACAATTTGAGAATAAGTAGTAAATATTAAAAAAGTTCACCTGATCTCCCCATTCATTGATAAATGGCATGTTTATATCATCAATAAATATAGTCATCTTTCTGCCCCCAGGAGGTCCATAAGTACTTCCAACACGTTTGTCCACATAACTCTCTATTGTCCTCTAAAAAGGTAAAAAAAGTTCTCATTTTATATCTAAAGCAACAATATTTAAAATGCATTGTTGAAAAACCTGTTACAGCACTCGGTCAATGATTCTCTCTTTTTGTTAGCAGTTTCATCTTTAATTCTAGTATTAAGGAACCCAGTTCCTAAGGAATCCAACTCCTATCCTGCAATCCACCTCTGACTATCAGAGGTTTTTAAAATGTTTTCAAACTTAGAAATTATTATTTCATTACAGCATTATCATTTCCCTAACTAATATCACTTGCTTAATATTTGCAATACTACTTCAGAGTACATGGAAGCAACTTAGATTCCTTTAATTATGATTCCTTTATTATGGGTGTCTTGTGAGGGATATAATGCAAAATTTTAATATTTTGGTGGCAAGAAAGAGGATGCAATACACATGTAAGATTGATATATAACTGAAATGTTTTTTTGAAGTTCTACAGCTCTACAGTCTTCCTAAAGACACATAAACAATGACAGAAAAAAAACATTTTACAAGATAGTACCAGATGTTTTCCTTAGACAAGTAATGCTTTCTCTATAAAAGCACAAATGTCACCCTATACGAGTAATGTAGCATGTGCTGTCATAAAGATAAAAGTATTAATAGCATTTTTGAAACAGAAAATAGACACATCTTTTGTCCAATGTTTTTGTCCCATTTTTACAACAGGAGTATTTTAATGAGTATTTTAAGATACAGACATACAGAGAACATGTGATTAAGGTGAAAAAGAGAAACTGGTAAGCAATTACATAAGAAATCAAGATCTTTGTAGCACATCTAGAGCATCCAAAATCACACAGCCTTTCAAATAGCCTCAGAATGGTGATTCAAAATTAAAAAAAAAAAATTAAAAAATCTTGAGTGTAACTCTTCCAAGTGATTAGAAGCATTTCACCTGCTTTTCTGCTACCAGCGGGGTGAACCACATCTTGAGCTAACGCTCTGCTAAGGGAGCCCCTCCTCTAAGGTGCTGCAGGACTGCAGCAGAGACAAGACACGCTAAGACTCTCTCACACTCCCTCTGTACCAGAGATGAGCAACTCTGGGGTTTGTTTCCAAGAATGACCTAACCATAATGTGCTTAGTAAAGGACCCTGGGACAGAGATACTGTCTATAAGTATCAATGTTCAATAATATGTTCAATAAGCCTTGCATGCATGAAAGGATGGCTGCCTTATTCTGCCTCATTTTGATACAAACCATGACCAGAGATCTTACACATAAGAATACCTGCTGGGAAAAACTCAGCAGCCATTCTGTGAGTCTGGATTTTTTTAAAAAATAGGTGTATAATCTATTATTTTTCACAATTTTCTTAATAACATTTACATTAGCTTCTTAAAATAGATGCCTAACTTTAAAAAGGAGTTTGTAAGACCTATTCCATGAATAGATTTTTCAGTCAAGAAATATTCCAAAATGAATTCTTTTTCCTACTAGAGGCTCACCACCATGAATTCATTGCATTGAATTGGTAATGAAGCCAATTTAACATAAAGAATCCCATCCTAGCAAATAAGTAATATCAAATCATACCACAGCGTTATAAAGCATCCTTTCAATCACTTGAAAAACTTTGTACAGCATTTTTTTCTATTTATATGGGTTTTTACCAGTTACATTGGAAAAGAGAAATTTCTACAAAGCTGTCATGCTAGAGGTCTTCAAAGATTGAATTTCTGATGCTGTAGTTACTCCTGAGTTGAGGAAAATCAAAATTATCTAAAGGTTGAAATCTGTTCTTTATTTAACAAAAATTAAAATTAACACTGTATACTAAAGAATCAGAAAAAAACCAAAATATAAACAATAATCTAAAAAGAAAATCAAAGGTCTTTTGCAAAAAAAATTTGATTCTTAGAATTCCAAAATGAAAAACCACACAGTTATCATGAATGTCTATTTGAGTGGCTATATTTAACTCTAATCTGCAAAAATTATTTTTAATAGAATTTTCTGAAATGTTGAAGTGACTTGGACAAAAAAGATCCTTTAGAATTTAATTCTAAATCACTTACCATAAGAATTAAGTACCCTTATACATTTAGCAAGGAAATGGTTTGCAATCTTGTTTAAAATCTATATTTTTACCTGAAACATAAATGGTTCTGTGGCAGATGAAAAGTTTAGACTTTTTGACAAATGTTCTTCTGGGTCATATCTCTTCATATATCCCTTAATCATGACTGTCTTCGCAGTCCCCTGCTCTCCTATGAGCAAAACAGCCTGTAACAGATGTTTTAACTACATAAGTAACACCAAACCTTACATTTATACATGCATAACAGACCTATTTTTGAGAAAACAATAGTTTCTGTGTCTATTTTTAAATCCTACATTTTTGATAGGTTTCTCTTATCTCCAGATGCATTGAGACCATAGGTGTTTTTCATCCCACATAGATTCTCCGAGAAATTTCCTTTCAAAATTAAAAGGGAAAGGAAGAAACAAGAATGTGCTTCAAAAAAAAACTCGGATTTTCTTCCAATTGCCAAATTTCTTGCAGTTTCCAACACATCTGCTGCAACAGTCTCTTCTACTGGATGATCCTCAGAAGGTTTCCTGTAAATTCCTTCCTTTATGTTTTAAAGTTTTTTTCATGCACAAAAATAATTACAGAGGATCCATGTTAAGAAAATAAAAATAAAGCAATATAATGATGCACCTAGGAAGCAATGACTAGAGACAATGACTGGAAGATGAAGAACGAGTGTAACATCCAGTTACTTTTTAAGTAGTTTTCTATTTATTTTATATGGTAGGGATATACTAAAATACATAATCCTGTACTTACTTTCTTTTGTTTAGCAATTGTGTTTATCAAAAACTGAGTTCTGGTATTATCAACATTGGGAACCAGAATAGATGCATAATCTGGGACATGATCTGTTGGATAAACAAATTCCTGAACTCTATTACTCCAGTGCTCCCAGACACCTGAAATGATTAAAAAAAATTAATAATATTCTGATTATGTTCAATACCTTCAATATTTCATTAATAAAATAATTTTTAAAATAGGTATTATGGGTAGAACGCTACAAAGTATAAAAAGGGATAAATTTTCTCTAATCTGTCTAAAATTCACCTAACAAAGGACACTCTTAGTCATGACCTGTAATTAGTCTACAACCCTACTAAATGTAGACATATTTATTAAATTTATATATTCTTATCTAAATAAAAACCCTAAAGAATGTTCACCTAGAAACTAATTCTCACACTGCTGGTGAAAAATTACAGAATATGGCAATATAGATTGCATATGTGGACACTAAGTCAATGCTGTTGGCAAAAAAAAAATTAATCTGGATACGAGAGAAATTAATTTCTTCAGAAGAGAACATACTCTGTCATGATGGTAAGATTTTTGTGACAATGTTATTGTGCTATTTAAACTAAAAAAATGTTCTAGAAAATAGCACACTATTCAAAATATCAAGAATCAACACATCTCAAAATTCTTATAATTCTATAACCTTTCAGATTTATGACCTGTTATTAGACAGGAGTAAAAATTACTAAACAAAATTGAAATCAGATGTTATTCCTTTAACAAAAACTACCACCTTTAAGAAAATTAAGCATAAAATAATATTAAGCTAAATTAAACTAGCCTAAGCACAAATTATCTACAAATTTTAGAGTGGCTAAATTAATAGAAAAGTAATTTGTAAGAAGGAAATTAAAAAGAAATAATAAAATGTTAGCAGTGAGCACTCTGCGTCTTGTCTCTGACTTCTCACATCAACAGATGTGCTGGTTCTACACTGTCAAAAAACCTCAACTCATAGGACTGTATAAAAAGGACTAAAGCAGTAACAGAGATTTAAAATGACAGTTTAAAAACCAGTATTGGTTGTTTTTCTTACCACGATCACTAACGTAAAACTCGTACATCGTCTGATTGCTGCCACGAGGGATTTTTGGTAAGTCTAATTTACTATCATGAGCTCTAATGAAGGCTTCAAGCTTATCTCGACTGTCCAGCTCCAGAAGGGCACCTAAACTCCACATTATTGCAAAGATGAAGAATTTATGCAGAAGTTGTGTAGCTGATACACCACGTTCTTCCTTCACTGGAATCAAGCCCTCCAGAAGATTAATAGACTGAAAATATTGTAAAATATGCATTTAGCAAATATTACATAATCACTTTTTATTTACCTATATATGCATGCACATGCATTATTTATATGTATTCAAAATTTAAGTCAATACAGATTACAAAAAATCACGAAACATAAAATTTACATCAACAAACCCAATAAAATTTATTAAAGATGGCTATATAAAGTGGAACAAAATTTTCAAAATTACTTAGGTAATTTGATCATCAGTTATCCTTTTAAATTATGCCTACAAAACAAATGTCATTTATGAGCTAGGGTAACAAAACAGCTTTTTAAGAGATTTTATTGCATTCAGAATCCTAAGAATAGGTGAGGCCTAGACATTTCTTTCCATTTTTAAGCATGGAAGAATTTTCAGCATCTGTCTGATACATAAATTGTACCACAATTGAGATAAATGTATCTATCACACTAACTTCTATTTTTTCATCTTTTAAAAAACAGATTAAATTATTCTATTATGTGATTGCTTCACTCTGTTTCTAAGGAACTAGAGTCCAGATTCTAGAAAAATAGTAACTGGTTATCTACAATTCTGTGATGTTGCTTATGAATTCGGATGTTTGACTGTCTTAGGCAACCCCATTTGTACTCTCCTTCTATACAAGGCAGTGTGCAGCACATTGTTTCAAAATACATCTTTTTAACAGGGAGAAAGATTTTCAGTCAGCTCTTGGAATCAGTACTCCTTATGCTGTCTTGCATCTCATACTTGGAGTGGGAAGTAATACAGTAACACATACTTCTAAAGTTTGCCCAGCATCTCATTTGCAATAGTGGCCAAAAGTGGAGAAGCATATAAGAAAAAAAAAATCTGCCTTGGCTTGTGATGGTGCTGGGATACTACTTCCTGCTGGTACCCTCTTTGGCTTGTGTCTTTCTGAACAATACACATTCTTTCTGCTTTTATAATCCCATGTAGTTTTTTCCACCCTGAAAATAGCAAGCCTGGTCTTGAGCCTACATAAACTTTTATTGTCTATTACAACCTTTGGCAAGATGTCCCATAAGTCTGTTATTCATGGCATTGAACAGTTTGTTTTCTTCCTGTGTGAACTCCTTCGTGCTTATCTTCACTGAATTTCATTTGCCATTTTATTACCTATTTATGCAGTCTCATAAAGTCTGTCTACAGTTCTTCATGGTTAGTTGTTTTGTCCTTAATACTCTGAATAATCTAATATCGTCAATAAATTTCTTCACCTAAAACTTTTCCAAACTGTTTATGAACATTTTGAACAGCACTGATCCCAGCAAAGGTGCCTCAGGATCAGTGATAACCTCTGTCCTTCCTAAGAACTGATAATCCATTACCTATCTTCCAATACATTGTTTATCTAGAAATGAAACTCCTATCTTCTGCTATGATTATTTAAAGTCCACATAAATGCCAGGTAAAGAACAATGTCAACCATCTTTGATCCTTCATGCAGACTGTATCAATCAGATCTCCTTTAGCTACAAGTTAACTGACTTTTCAATAGGCTCATAAGGCAGGATAACTCTAAACAAAAAATGGTGTTGAATCTCCTAAGGTAAATGATGTTTGTCTACCTAATGAGGTGGGCCAGAGGATGCATAAAGAGTTAGAAAGTCAGTGGAAATTACAAGGAGGAAAGCAAAGGTGAGATCAGATTTATATGAAACCATTATAAAGCTGTTGTACATGAATAGGAAACTTAAATTGTGATTGCTAACAAACAGCACATAAATGTGCATGTTTGGGTGAGCATCCAAAACTCAGCTTTGGAACTCAAATACAAGTCTGTCAGATGCAACTGCTTTGATTTGGTTGTAATTTTTGAAAATTTTGAGCTAAAGAGAAGCAGCATGTCCTGAATCCTACAATTGCTAAAGAGACACAAGACCCAACAAACCAGAAGGCTGATACGGTACAGGGCTTCTGCACAGAGACCATTTGTGGCAAAGCTGGGATTTTAAGGTACAAGTAGGGTAAAAATCTCTGGCATCACTGTCTCTTAGATAACACAAGCTTGGAGGCCTGCCAAGTGTCATTTACTTTGTCATGGATGTGACAGAAACTTACTAGAGATTTTCATTCACACAAAGAAACATTCAATACAACTTAAATCGGAGAAATATTTCCCTGATCAAGTAGCATGAATAGAGCACTGACTTGCTGACACCACCTAACAAGTGCTAATCAAAAATAACAGAAACTTTTGATCACAGGAGAAATCTTCTATGAAGACAAGCTCAGTTCAGTCAGAGGTTTCATAGATAAGA
The DNA here is from genome assembly GCA_024734555.1 of Trochalopteron elliotii. Lineage (NCBI taxonomy): Eukaryota > Metazoa > Chordata > Aves > Passeriformes > Leiothrichidae > Trochalopteron > Trochalopteron elliotii. Next base: position 3,805,353 of record JANPWX010000045.1, read on the forward strand.
AATGTAGAACAAAAATAATACCTCTCTCAAAATTGTTGTGCATTGCACACCATAAAATTATTAGTTCAGTAGTTTCTGCCTGGGGACTTAAATTCTAAAGATGCTCTACTTGCACAGTTAAGCTCTCCAGCATTTACTGTGGCTATTAGTTTGCAGTAAAATACTTCACAATCTAGAAAATCTGAAACTAACTCTCTAATGAACAGCAAAAAGATACTGGGTGCAAATTCAGTAGTTCAACATTAAACTGTGCTATCCAAAACATTATCTTGTCTATGCTCTTTTTCAAGGGCACCACTAAATTTTTTATGAGTGTGTGAAAATAAAAGGGAGATTACACGGACAAATAGAAAGTCTGGAAACTTAGAATCTGCAGATGACAACAGACTCATAAACAAATCAGCTGGAAATATGCAGTACAGGACTGACAGTCTTGCAAAATCTGCCAAACACGTATTTATATTATTAATAAATCACTGATATAATTTGGACTCCACTCAAGGTAGAATTCCAAGTGGTAGGAAAGGAGAGGCAAAAATTACTACATTGACCTTGAAAGAGCTGATGGACAGAATTATACCTATTACATCTGAAGATAAAAAGATAAATAGAATTATTCTTCTCTCTCTCTGCTGACACTGCCAGTAGAGATATAGTGACCCTTGCTAAAATATTTTGGTAGTAAAATAACCTAAATGAATTCAGTAGGTTATTAAACACACGCTTCTGGAAATTTACTGAAGCCTGCAAATTCCAGTCATTAGAAGACTAGCCTAGGTATGAAGTAATACAGAGAAGAAAAATTTTCTTCTGCACATCTTCACACTTCCTCTTATATTGCCCAAGAAAGAAATACTGATTTTGAGCTTTTTTTGTCAGGAGACAATATTTTCAAATTAAATTTTATGGCGAACAAATGTTCTCCTTGCTATTTCTCCACTTTTATTATTGTCAGCCAATTCATACAGTCTCATACAGTATCTGTTTTACCTGCATAATGTAGTTACATTCCAGGAGTTCCATTTTGGGGTTAAGGTTTAGTTTCATATATGTATATGCTGGTTCAAAGATTCTGTCATACAAACTTTGCAAAAGTTCAGCTTCTTGAGCACTGCGTTTTTTCAGCCATGCCTGAAAAAAACATGCACAATAATGTTCTGTATAAAATGCATAGCAAGGTATAAGAAGAGGGAACCAGCAATAACTATCTTACCTGCAATATTGGTCTCCAGCTGAGGACAGAAGAACTGATGAAGATCATACCCATTCGAGAAACTGTTGCTGGAGAGGCATTCTCGATGTTGTGGACCTCAAACAACAGTTTACATGAAGGAGACATAGGAATTCGATCTCCATTTGCAAGAGTGAGGGTCTTGTTATCATCCAAAACTGAATTTAAATTCTCAATCCAGATTGCATCTACAGGACCATCTAAAACCAGAAACACATTTTCGCCTGGAAGAAAAATCAAAAGATAGTTCATATCACATTGCTGAAAAAAACAAGAAAATAAGTGTACAAAAGATGGTTTGGAGCCTAAACATCATATAAAAACTGATTTTATTTATTGTAATTTATGCCATCTATACAGATGCTCATTACTGAATAAACTGCATTTTAAAACAACTGGTAGCAAATGAGGGAGCAAATATACTTTTATAGTGTTGAATATTTGTTACCTTGCCTGGCTACCAGATACAAACTGCTACTCTCTCCCTACCCTCCCTCAACAGGACAGAGGGAGAGAATACAGTGAAAATGCTTGTGGGTTGAGATAAAGAGTGGGAGATCATTTGACAGCTGTCATGGACAAAGCAGACTCAAATTGGAAAACATTTTATTGCAAATTAACATAGATATGGATGATGAGAAGCAAAGACAAACATCTAGAACAATTTCACCCCGCTCCATTTTCTTTCTCCAGATTCAACCTCTTTCTTCACAATCTAATCAAACTCTTCCTCCTTCCTCCTCCTGTACCAGCCCTACTCCAGCAGCACAGGGAGGTTGGGGCATTTAGTATTTTGTTGCTAAAATAAGGGTTCTTTGAGGAACTAAACAAGAGACGTTGAATATTCACAGGTCCTTCTCAAGTTAATGAAACCTATGCTCACTCCTCTGTTTTTAAAATCAGGTTATTGTTCTTATACTTTGAAATATAAACATATATGTAAATACCTATGTTTTGGCAATTAAATTTTAGAATTCTGGCTTCATTTGGGATATAGAAATTTTCTAATAGAGTAAAAATATGCATTTACAATGTAAGAAATTCAACTGTCTTTTAAAATTAACATCCTTCTAGAAAAGTTCACTAGAAGAATCCCCTTTTTGTGATATATTTATTTTTTCAGATACAAATGAAACACTGTGAAAAGGAATTTATGTATGCCAATTCTAAAATATTGAAATATAAATATGTGCAATCAATGTATGTAAAACCATGAAAATAACAGTATAAAGATAGTGTCATTAGAACAAGTTAATCTAATTTATGATTTATCAACTTCCGTGTAACACATCTACACTGTAGAACTGAAGTGGCAAGAAAATGATCATTTTTTAACGTAAATTTACTACTGAAAAAATAAATCTTTAAACTGGTGTCCTTTCTTAAGAAGTGTAATCTCATCTCATGTTCTCTATAGTTTTCCTCAAGAGGAACATTTGTGAATTCAATATGCTTTTTTCAATAGATCATTCACGATACATTTCTATGATACCAAATAAAAAGTATTTACATACCCTTTTTGGTTTTCAGTGTTTTCCTCCACAGAGTAGAAAAGATTCCATCTGTCCAGTCATTAGTTGCAGCATCTAGTTTTCCAAACATTTGAGGAGCAGTAATAGCTTTGGGGTTCATGCGCATTTCCTTATGAGGTTGGCCACACTCTGTGAGTGCTCTCATTAATACAGTTATGACCATTGTTTTTCCAGATCCACTAGGTCCCAGTGTCATCAACCCATGACGCACTAGATTAGTTTCATACAACTATTAACAAAATCAAAATTAAATATTTTCATTTAAAAATCAAAATCAAAATAGATACATGCTTTAGAAAGATTTTTGCTTGAACTTAGTAGTGATTAAGATGTATTAGACATACAATTTGTATGTCCAGGATTGAACTTAGTATGCATTTGCTGAATTATAGTGTTTTGTGGAAGGGTACATATTTTCAGTTCCTAATCTTTTTAGCACTAAGCAAGTTTATTATAAATGGTTCACAGAACTAAAATTTTTAAGCAGCTGAAAACAGTTTTATGAGATTTGAAAAAGGGTTTTCTGTATTATTCAAAAGGAAAAATTAACAGTAGCAAAATATTAATGCCACAGAAGTATGATTAATTACTATAGTGCTGAAATACCTGAGTATATGAAACAAACAGAGGGACTGCACTTTCTCCAGAACTGTGTATGGGTTTAGTTTCAGGAGAGTTCTCTACTGAATTTTCAATTTGTCTTTTACTATTAGCATTACGTTTGCTGTGGAAGTGTCAGTATGCCTATACAAGTATGAATGAACTGAATGGCACCAAACAGTGGTAGTCCTCCTGGGTGCCAAAATATTGTAAGATGAAGCACACACAGTTCTTCCTCTGAAAGCTGAATAAAGGCTTATGTCAGTCCAGGATGAAGATCTACAGGCACCACATTTCAAGGCCCTTTCATTGGTCTTCCTTATTATGGTGCACACACAACCTTCAGTTTTTCCCATATTCGATGTGCAGGTTCTTGGGTAAGACAGTGGTCTAGCCACTAACACATTGCTCTGACTCCTGATTGTGAAGAACCTTTAAGGTAAAAAGTTCTACCTGAACAAGCTTAAGATTCCATGGTGGATGGTTAATCAATCCTGCCTCTTCAACCTGATGAGCTACTGCAGCCTGAAGCTCATCATAGGTACTGCTGTCCAGCTGAAGCCCCGGAAAGAGATCATTGATAAGACTGAGAAACAAAGGCTCATCTTCATCTATCTGAAACAAAAAGTGTTATTATATGTTTTAAGGATGGTTATCCAAAGAACGTTTCCAAATCAAAATTAGTCTCTGCTATAAAAGAAAAAGCAGTAACAACATACTTTCTAGATATAGTTGCTTACAGACAGCTAACAGGAAAAACAGCATTTTGAAAATGTCATCAAGAAGCAATGCAAAAGAGAAATTCAGAATTGAAAGAATTTTCCCACTGAGTAGACACTGGAGTCTATTTATAAAATTGATTTGTAAACCATTTGCAGCGTGTATTGGAAAGAACATCCTATTTGGAAAGAAATCTTTAAAAGTCTGATTTAGTGGATACTCATGATTCAATTTACTTATGGTACAGTAGTCAGTCTGTGCACAAGTCAGGACACTGAAAGTCAAATGTAGAGGTAAGCCACTATTAATCTATTTAACCTTTGCATAATGAACACTCTTTACAAGTCTAATGAACTCTATGCTGTTTAATGATAACATGAAAACTAGCATGTTTCAATTTTTAAAGAAAACAATGTTTGAGATTTTTTCTGATCTCAAACAAAACCCATGATATATATATTAGGCTTGCCTCTACATGGTGCTAAAGTATTAAATTAGATTCTTACCAGCTTAGAAAGATTCATATCTCTTAACCCTCTCATGACAATACTTAATTCGCCTTCAGTTGGCCTGGCTCTCTTTTGCGCCCCAAGAGTCCTCAGTACTGAAAGGATATTCCTCAGACCAAAGTCATAATGGACCTAGAGAGTGGAAAAAGGCTTATGTATCAGTAACAAGTTCCCTAGCTTTATTTCATCAATATATCAAGATTTACTTGCATACTGTATAGTACAATAGTCCTGCCTGGAAAAGGTAGCTAAAATAGGAATTGTTCGGTTCAAATAAATGAAGGATAATAAAGCTGTTTTCAGAAAGATGTGTGTGTGCTATAAGGTTTTCCTTTCCTAATTTAAATTTAATTGATTTCGCCATTTATCACGCCATATATAAAAAATTGTATGGCTCTGAATAGCAGGGTTCTAAAAAAAATAACAGTTCCATTCTAGACCACATCTTTTCAACTGTGGCATCTTGAAGCACAGACTTCAGCTCAAGGCAGTGCTACAGGGACATGAACAGCTTAAATCAAACTAGACTTTTCTCCTTGGTTTCCAGTTTCCAATTTGCAACTACTTATCCTAGCCCTAGATAATTCTTACAGAAAAATTATATGACTGGAATAATTTTTGTCTGGCTGACTTGTTTAGGCAGAGAACCTCATGCACTTGCAGCTAACTAATAAGCATCATTTTTAGCAAAAAAAGGCGCACATACAACTACATGTTCATGAATTAATGTAGCAATTTATTAATAAATTTTATAGAGGTATTTGTTTAAATTACATTCAAAGTACTTCAATATTTTGTAAAAGGCACAGAAGCGATGTTTCAGAAACAATCCACATAACCCTAAAAGTAGGAGGTTTTACTATGTAAATACAAAGGGAATACATAACACTACCTGCTTAGTGAGCTGCTCCTCACAAAGTTTATAAAGAACAAAGAATTTCTTAGCCAAGACCACATTATCAATGAATCCATAACTTGCAAGTTTAACCCTTATAATTATCTGAAATACAAATATTTGTAAAAATTCCATTAGTTTCTCCTGAAGACAGGTCAGCAAATTAAAACACATTTTTTCTTTTCAGTTCAGTCAAGAATTATACCTGTCTATCTGGAACCATCATTGCAACACTTCTAAACTGAACTTTGAGATTTTCTGGTAGTTCTTGACGTCCAGCATATCCAGGATTCTAAATAAGAAAACACAATGCGTCATTGTTATTTGCAATAGTCAAAATAGCCTCCTTTTTATTGTTCAATAGAAATAAATACATGTATAAATACTTAGAGCAGTTCGGAGTTAGAAGTCTTGCCTATCAATTATTGTAATTTTAATCTCCCATAAAGTAATCTTGGATTGCCATCTGCCTTGGCACTAGGAAGCATACACTTTAAAATTTCCTGCCCATGAGATTACAGGAAATAGTGCTATGAAGCCTCAAGAATCCTATGGCAAAAAGACAGCATATTCTGAAAGTTAATATTCCGAGAGGTCAAAGAATTTTTACATATCCATCTAGGTACCCATTAGTCAAGACCTGTGTGCCTGAAAAATACCTTTCTTATATCTCCTTCTTTTAAGTGAATGTTCTTCTTCTCTGCCCTCCCTACAGTATCTTTCTCATTAATACTGTTAAAGCATTACTACTATTAAGCTACTAATATGTTAATATTATTAAAACATTTGTGAATTATTAATGCATTATTATTAGCATTATTAAAGATACGGTAGTACATAAACATATGGTAGTATTAGTGTTTCAGTCCTCTCAGTGCACAGAGAATTCTGCAAGTTTGGTCAAACTCTTAGTCTGCATGGTGAATAGCAATACAGCAATGCAGGGACATAATTATAAACCCTGCCAATAATATTAAAGTCAAAATGAAGGTATGACATTCATGAACAGTCATTTTATTTACGTATTGTGCACTTCAATCTAATTCTATTGTGACATTATTTTATTATTGAAACCAGTTCTTTTCACATTGTCACTTAACCTCTATGTAGTATAATTTGTCACTTATTTGAAGTTATTACTTCACTCACCATAGTTAGGAAAATTCCAAACTCTGGATTTAAATCTACACAGTCTCCATCAGAAAATATGAACTGCTTTTTTTTCTCTTTTCTTGCTGTTAAAATAATATAGATTTGTTGTGCTGCTACTGACAAGACAGGTAACTCAATTCGATTGAATTCATCAAAACATCCCCAAGATCCAGATTGTGCAAGACCTAAAACAGGGGAAAAAAATATATTATCTCTTGTCCTTAATGCGTATTTGAATATCTGAACTACATTACTTTTCATGCAAGTAATTAAATCATATTAGTTTTATTTATTGCCCTGTGGTCAAGGCCTATCTTCCTCCAATCCACATGACTGTTTCTGTATCTGTCTGAATTAGTATTAGTTGATTCATACACAATGCTTAAAAGTGAATCAAGTCTGAAAAAATATTTTGATAATTTTGGGCATTTGGTAAATATTTTTATAGATTATTCTGTGAATGTAGCCTTTTATTGTAGAGCACCATTCAATTATTGCAAAAAGCTATACTGTTGGTCTAAAAAATTAAAAATAAGTGACTTAGAGTGACAAAACATTAGTCCTAAATGTCACCAAAAAATTGTCACTGTTTTTATTTTACCATTTAAAGTCCCCACTAAACAAGTTTCTCATGTAATAGTACAGGATATTGACAATATTTGAAGCATGGATATGTCTATGAAAGAAAGAGAGAAACCCATAGAAACAAAAATAAATGAAAAGAGAAATCTAGAAGTACTATATTAATAACAAGAATATTTTTTGTACAGGATTATTTTCACAGTTGCCTACTTTCTGTTTGGAAAGGTAACATGTATGCAACAGCACCTAAAAGAATTGGTTTTCATTTCACAATGTTTTATAAGAAAGTTTCTAAGAGCATTTTATCTCAAATGATACTAAAGTACCAGCAAGCCATGTTTTTCTTTCATGTATACTGAAAGGTTTCTATTTAATTGTGAATAATTTATGAAAGTCATTCAGGGTCTATTCATGTTGCGCAGTTAAGGCTAAATCACTTTAAAGACATTCTGTCATGAATTTTGTCACTCCAAGATTTTCTAAAATTTTAATGATTTTCAAATGGGCAATATGTTTATAAACCCACAGCTTCAGATACTTTTATGCCTCTTGAGTCCCAATACATACAATACAAACAGGCGTTGACAGAAATCTCGTGAAGTTGAAGTCCCTTACCTAGACCAGAATAAATAAGACATACCCATGCAGCAGTACAAGCTCTGTGTTGACCAGGTTGCAAAGCAGATTTGCAGATTTTGCTGTTCCATTTAACAATTAATTAGGCATGAATCAGAACTATGTCCCTGTAGCAAGGGAAGGCAGCTGCAGACTGGGAAAGAGCACGGCCTGTAGGGTGAGGCATATCACTGTTCACCTCCACTCTGCACTTGTGAGATAGCAGCTGGAGTACCATGCTCACTTTGGCGTTTCCCAGTAGGGGAGAGACATTGATTTATCTGCATGAGTGCACCAAGTGGCTGCTGTGACGGTCAGTGGCTGGAGGGAGGACATGACACAGTGGCAGAGACTGAGACAACAGTTTCTCAGTGTTGAGCCTCAAGAGAAAGTAAAGGGAAAAGACTATTGCTGTTGGCAACTAGATAATAGGAGGCACTGAGAAATTGGAGTCAGGCTTGTTTCAGAGGTGCAGAGGAAGAAGAGAAGACAATGGACATGTGTTTCAATGTGGAAGATTCCAAGCCAGGGGAAGTATAAAAAATATGATAATGAGAACGATCAGAACACTTGAGCAGAGGAGTTGCAGAACATTCATCCCTGGAGACAGTCAAAACCCAACATGAATATGGTACTGAGTGAGCACTCTGCTCTACCTGCACCTGCTAAATGACCTGTGGAAGTCTCTTCTATCCTACAGGAATAAATCTTACCTTTGAAAATCCTGCCCAAACCTCTGAAGTCCATTTGATCAGAGCAGTTAAAGACTACTACGTATTTTCCCAGAGCCTTTCCCATGTCTTTCGTTGTTTCTGTTTTACCAGTTCCAGCTGGTCCTGCTGGAGCTCCTCCCATGTTCATTCCCAAAGCTTGTGCCAAAGTTATATAGCACCTACAAATATAAATTGATGTTAATCTATTAAATTATATTAAAGATATAAGTGTGTGTATATATAAAATACAGATCAAGTTATGCAATAGATTCTACAGCCCCTATGTTGAAATGCTACTTCTTCATAAAGCAATTCCATGGATTTCAGTGCAAGAAGTGCACTGAAATTTCTGTGCAAGAAATTTCACTGTGATATCAGTGCACAAGAGGTAAAAGTAATAAAATATAACATTTAAATGTTACTTATAAAAAAACCAAACCAACAAATCAAAAAAAAAAAGAAACAAACCCTGGTGTTAACAAGCTAAAAAATCAATGCCCATCCCACAAAGGTATTTCTCATTAACTTTTCTGGCAGCTATAAAGATCACATTCTGCTGTTGAATTCTGCTATATCACCATATTCTGCAGCATTCTAACCTGTATGCATTTAATTGTGTTACCTTTGACTAAATCCCCAAGTGTGAAAGAATAAGGATATATGGATATCAATTCTAATTACAATTCTAGGAAAAAAAGAACCCTAATCTTCACATCTTTTTTTAAAAGTCTTAAAAGGTCTAGATTACAGTTTACTTATATGTGAGCCTTAGTTATGATTTTCATTCATGGCAAAGTATGGAAGGGTAATGGTAAAGGAATTAAGCAATGGGGTATCTTCACTGTCAAATCAACATAGTTTGGACACATTGTAACTGAAGTATTTCTGGTTTTAATCCATAATTGAACAGCATTTTATAACTAACTGATTCCTCAATTTAGTTTGAATCACTGTAATTTATTACACCCGACTTGCACTGCAGGAACTTTCTTGCTTTCTATACAATACGAAACTCTGAAGAGACAGGAAGGCTTTATCTCTGCTGTTCTACTTCGATCGATTTTGGGGTAGAGTTTAACAATTTTACATCAAAAATACTCAGTTGCTGAGGGCAATACAGTTCTCTGCAGAAATCTACTGAACTGTCCATATTGTCACAATAGCAGGTCAACCTCTTCTGGAGAAATAAAGGTATTTAAAAACTCATAGAAGCTCATGCACCACATACATATCAAAGTCAAGCATTGTAGGTTGGAAGTTGCTTTTATTTCTTGAGGGGATCTTTTTGCAAGTGAAGTATAACTTGATCTTCTATTTTCTCATTTGGTTAAAGTGACATCTCAAGAAAGAATTGAATGGAGAAAGAATTTCGACAAGGGAGGAAGCAAAGAAATTCCCAAGAGGAAAAAAGAAATATGGTTTTTGTTAAGCCACATTTGAAACAAAATGACCATTTACTTACCTGGCTATAGGAAAGTGTGTGCATACAGCTTTTCCTTAGATTTTAAAAGAAGCCACAGAATCTTTAGAGAATCTCTTATTACAAAATTTGAAACATTTGACCGAATCTTCTCTTCAGTATACTGCTAAACTATATGCTATTACATAACTTTAAAACAATGAATTTCTGTTATTAAATGCTCTTTTTAAGACTGGGCAGTGAAAAAGGAATTAATAAGTGTACAGATTAGTGAGACTATGTTTTACCTTTTCTAAAAGAGTATATTAAGCAAATGTATGAGAATATTTTCATAAATGACATAGCCTACACAGGACTCAACTCAGATTGTATCTCTTTAAAGAAAAATGTTAAATAAACACTATAGATATTAAAAGTACTCCTTATCTATAATTGCTTTTCTAACCTGTCTGTAAGAGGTGTTATAACCAGACGATCAGTGCAACCCAGAAATTCATTTTGGTAAACAAAATCAACATCTGTAATTGCTACGATGACTTGATCATAATCCTCTTTATAGTAGAATCTAGACTGCTTTAACCACTCAAAATCAGTCGGCGTTTTGATGTTCATTTTTACCTTAAAAGAAAGTAAATGTGTTATAACCTTGCATCTACACTTATTGCCTTTACCAACCGTGATAAAACGTTTATTTGTATGTGAATAATGAGTGATTACTCAGATTAAAATTCCTGTGTAGGTAAACTTAAATACAATAAGTATGACATAACATGTTCAGATGTATGCTAAACCGATATTAAAAAACATCCTGATAGCTTAACCCAGTTATCCCAACATCTGTGTTATCAAATAAATCTTAAACTGCTTTGGTAGGGCAACCAACTTTTCAAGAGAAATGCAAATAGCACACCACTAAATCCACCAAACACATTGCAACAAAGGGCGTGATGAGGAAAGGATGTGACAGACAGAGGAGTAAACGCTCTATAATCTAAAAAGCCTCTGGAAATATGTGAGGGATGTTGAAGGATTCCATTTCTCAAATAATAAAGGAACGGTAACAATTTAGCACAGACTCAAAAGTTCACCTGTAGGATTGCAACTATCTGGTGATTTTAGTAGGTTTTTTGTTTGTTTGTGTTCTATGTAGTCTCCTTAGGAACATGCAGCCATGTGCCAACTGAGATTCTGCTAAGTCATGAGGAAACGATGTTTCAATTACAACACCCTCAGAAGTCTCAGCTTCCTAAGTTATGCAAGTAAGAGCAGTACAACTTTCAAAGGAAGGAAATAGTTTGTTTTGTCTACCAAAAAATACTCTATAGGAAGACATGGAAAATTTAAATATTCTAAGAAAAGTGTAAACATTTGGCAAAAGAATATTAGTTGACAGAACTAATTAATGTTATTCTAGTTCAAGCAAAATTGTGGTATTTTTACAGTAGTGAGATTATGGACATCTTTCTCTCACATATGCATACACATGTAACTGTAGCTATCACATATAAGAAAGAGTATTACGATAAAAAATGCATTTAGTTGCCAGAAATCAAAATCTATACTTTACCAAATCATCAAAAATATCACGCTGATGCACATGAATGGTAATAAGTGTTTCAAATTTCACTCTCTCAAACTTGGAAAGATCCTCTGTGGTCTGGCCAATCAATGTGTTCAGAATATCCAGAAATCTAGCGTTGGTTACATCCATGATTTTTTTGTCGTCCTTAGCACTGCGTAGAGCTTCTTCTCCATCACGTGTCCACAATATTTGAATTCCCAGTAATCCAACCTAAAAATGTAATACATGAAAAATATACTAACTAATCACTTGTTGAACTCTACCTGTGTTACAGAAGCCTTAGTTAAAATAGGAACAATAAATTATGGCGCAGACAGTTCCAAAATATCATTGGATCTAACATGAATCTATCTCACCAGGACACCATGCCTGAATTAATTGGCTCTACTGCATAATCTGCTGAGAAAGCATTTAAAAAAAATTTACAAGCATCTGTCACAGAGTGAGATACACTCAAACTAAGGACTAGTGTCAGCTTCCCTTCAAATCCTTTAGTGGTCTCCAGTAATATATACCTAAACTAGGTCAGGGGGGAGAAGACCTTCTGAAGATTTTCCATTGCCAATTTGTAACTAATTAAACATTAAATTTCTGTAAATTTTCAGTGAACATGGTATGGCTTGCCTTCTAACATTCTGTCATGCCTGGAGCACAGCCAAGAGCACATTGAACTACAAATTATTTTGCTTCCAAATAAATTTAGAGTTATAGCATGTTGTACATAAATTACTGTTTCAGACTGGTTTTGATTTACAATACCCACAGCAAAAAAAGATAGACAAGCACTGTATCCCTTTATTACTTTTATTAACCACATTTTTATATTCACAAAGCAACAAGCCCTAAAAATTTTACTCAACATAATTTTCTACTTTTCTGGCTCCCTATGCCTGTAGTGAGCTCATGGTTACAGACTTTGTGTATTAGAAGATAGCCTGATGATTTTAAAGGGTGAGCTATCATAGTTAGATCTAAAAATAAAAATTTAGAATGACCAGTTAGTGAAAGGAAAACAAAAAATAAATAAAATAAATATTTGGATGTGACTATTTCATGCTATTTATAACATCAGCCACTGAGCCAGGAAAAAGGCAGTTTAAAGAAAACATTTAATTCGTCACTATTTTGCCCAATTTCTTCTCTCTTTTGTAACACAGCTTTTCTTTGTAAAAATTCCATGGCCAAATCCTTCCAACACAAACAATTTTTTGATCATAAGAACTTAGCAAAATGTGAGAAAAGATCTTTGCAGTTGGTAGTAAAGCCACATCAAAATGTCTGACATGAAACAAGACAGTCCTTATTTGTTTAAGGTAGTGAAAATTTTCAAATAAACACTTCTGAGACAATACCCGATGACATTGTGAATAGAGCTTTAGGAAAGTTCTATTAAATATTTAAATGCATTGATTTTTTTAAAAATAGCAACATACTGGCCAGTTTTAATATCTGCAGAATTTTTAGTCAAAATTACAACCAGCATTGTACCAGTCAGAAAATTACAGATTCAGAATTCATACAGGATGGGAAACAGTTCATTAATTTTTAATTAAATTTATGAATTATCAGGACAATAGAGGAGTTTCTAGAATCCTCTAACATAGCCTTGTACCAGCCTTGACTGCATTATCATAATGACAAATATATGAACTATGAGGTAAATCTTGTAAATTGTGAGATAAATAATCATAATTATAGCTCTTACAATCTTAAATTATGAGAGAAATCAACCTGCACATGCAATTTTCTGTGCAGCTGAAAGGGATTCAAAATCCATTACAGAAAATATAAGCTCTACATTATATTCTCCAGAACTAAAAAACCTAAATCTAAATAAGATGGCAAGAAAAATATTATGCTATATACTGGCATCAAAAATTAAAATTATTTACAAAAATTAGAAGGATTACCTTCTACTGACCAGATCCTTCCCCTTGTTTCCTCTATTAGAACTTCCTCATACTGGCAGTCTCACATGCTCTTTACCTTCTACCTGCTCCCAGATACAACCCAGACTGCACATGTACATCTCTTATTCTTACCTGGGCTGGGAATTGATTAAGAAAATTCAACAGCTGATATCCTGGGTCACTAATTTGGTAATATGCTGCCCTAATTATGCCATGCAATGACCTCTGCTGCATTTGCAATAAAATCTTCAACCAAATTTCTACTGGTCCTTTTGCAAGCACTGGAGTGTCCAACTGCAAAATTAATGAAACTGAATGTATAAAATAAAACATATTTACCAACCCTCTGTTCAATAATATGAGTTACTACATAGTTACTAAATTTCTATTCATGACAGCTGCAGATTTTACTTCAATTAATATCCAAACAATTTATTTAGTGAAGACATATTCTAGTCTTGTTAACATCAGTCCTTGAAATATTTATTTGTAATTAACAATAATTCACCTTAATACATTTTGTATGTTCAATAATAAAATTATTTATCTATTAATGTTTCTAAGAAAAAAAAATCAGATAATTACTGCAATTTTTTCTCCTTCTCTTGATATGACTGCCAGTATGCGATCATAATCCTTGGGGTGAAACTCTACTTCATTTATGTTGTCTGATATGGAAGTCAGATGTGGCTGTAAGGATAATTCAGGAGTCATTCAATGCAAATATTTTGCATTAGCAAACAGAAAAAAATCTCTCAAATAAGGTTATCTTGCAAAATTCATCAGAACGTACAGATGAATTTCTGGTCATCTGTAGGCAACAATTACAGAAATGGTTGTGTAGAATTTTATCTCTGCCTACTGTATTTTTAGAGTTTCCAGAGATTATCTAGCAGAGACCGACTGGCTTATCTCAATCAACCCTCAGTAACAATCCAGACCAGCTGAAAGAATTTTGCAATATGCAAAGCAGGAAAGCCTCACAGGATCCTTTTATTAGCTTAGTTGAGAAAGAAAGCACCAGCAAATCACTTGATCACCACGTTCTAGTGTTCTGAATTCTGAGGATTGTTTTGAATTACAGGTATCCATTTCACATTTTGTTAAAGAACAGAGAACAAGAAACAACTTTTCTTTCAAACAAACTTTATAAAAAGAAAATATTTGCATCCCATTTTATGAAATGCTCCACTGTATTCTATTTCTTTTAATATAAGTAGAAAAAATCATTAAGTTCATACCTGGATTGTATGAGAATCACTTGCTTGTCCAAGAATTTCAACAAGTGCAGGATCAGAAATAAAAAAGAATCTTGGAAACAGCAGTCTTTTCTTCTCTAAATATCTTTAAAATTAAATAAGATTTTTATTAAAATATTTCAGGTTGTAATTTTTTCAATATAGAGGTGTAAGTAAGACTGAAATACAATTAGCGTTTCATACAAATTATTTACAATATAATAAAGCAGTGAAAAATCAAACAATTCATACCCTGTAAGTGATTTCTGACATACTTCCAACTGTTCATGTAAATAAGGGAGAAGTTGCTCCATAGTATCATCTCCAACACAGCAGGCAACTACATTTGGGTTTTCATGAGCTCGTTGCATTATTTTTACCCACGACTTGTCAATATTCTGAAAACGCTTTGCCTCCTATGTGTAGGAAAACCGAAGCATAATCTGTTGAAAATTATTGCACGGAAAGCTTTCGGTACACAATATTAGGCAAGCATTGTAATGTTTACCTGGGGTAACTCTTTTGCAATATCTCCTGCTACAAAAACAGCTTCAAGATAAATCCAGAGGTTCTGCACAACCAGCCATTCTTCAATTATGTGTGAAGAGTTGCTTAGTTTATGAACCCAGCTCTGAATTTGCTTTTTAAATGCTGTATTGTATCTAAAAGTGGAGAGGAGAATAAACTATTTAATTCTAAATAAAACTATTATGAAAAAAAATACTTAAAATGGGAAAAAAAACCCCAAACCCAGAACAAACTAACTCTCGTTTCACTTAGAACAAGATCATCATTATAAAAAGATTTTAGCAGCTTCGTTACATTCAAGTATATTGAGATGAAAGTTGTCTCAACTGAATGTGCATGGAAGTCTTTCTCACAAGGATGTTTTTCATTAGGCCTTGTAATATTTTGTTTCATTAAAAAAAATTAATTCAAATTTACTGCTAATTTAGCTAATAATAGTATTGTTACTATTGCAGTGTATTTCTGAAAATGCCATACATGAAACATGCCAAGTACCTATTGGACAGTAGAGAATCCAGAACCATTAAACTGTCCTCCATCAATATCATAATTTCTGCTGACTCAATTCCCTTTAACAGTAACTCTCCTCTTGCTCTGAAGGGTGCAAAGCTCAGATTTTGGGCTCCCCAGGTCTCAGCTACTTGAGACAGTTTGGCTTCTATATCCTTTTCCTTCATAGCAGATATGCATATATCCTGCAAAGAAAGAAGCACTTTTTAGACTCTCCAATACTGTGAAACAAATTTCTTAATACTGCACATCCAGTCATAGAATATTTTAAAATGCAGATATCACACTACAAACGTTACTCACTCAAATTATTTGTATGGATAACTTAAAAAAACACTTTTGGAAATGGATGGGTATATATTTTCTGTGGCTTCATCATTTTTTATTTCTGTGTAAAAAGATTTTTGCATCACAATTTCAACAAGGCTGAGGAGGGGTAGTGATTAGAATCATCACCAGAAGAACTCTTGACTCTTACCACATTTCAGTTTATAGAATCACAGAATCTAAGAATAGTTTAAGTTGGAAAGGTCAAGTCCAACATTCTATTCTAATCAGAACTTAATTCAAAATTAAGCAGATCACTTTGGAATGCTTCCATATAAATCAAGTATAGATGCAATAGGTTTCTGCATATGTATCTACCATATGAAACATGGAAACTCCACCGAGTTTTCACAAGTTTTATGGGGTGCTTTTTTGAATCTGAGCGGTTCAAAAGAAGCCATAATAATCTAGAAAAAGTCTTAATATTAAATATTATTAAGCACAAACTCCTCATCTAAAATTCCTGATTTATCTACACAACTATAAAGCAGCAACAGAGGTAAAAAAATTAGGTGACCATGATCATTTAAAGTTTTGTTTGAGGATTTTTTCCTGCTCAAAAAGAGCTAAGATAATAATAAAAAATAATGGCAGGAGGAATGTGAAGAGATTGTCTAAAAATAAGGGTCGAGAGATTCCAGCTGCTACCTCTACATTTGCTCACATAGATAAGAGCTTCTAAATAAAACACAGATTGTTTTGAAACCAGTGTGGTCTGATTGAGAGTCAAGAACTTTAATGAAGTTGTTATTTTTAAAAGGAGTTACTGTTTTATAAGCAATCACATTAGTTTTGCTGAGGATATAAAATGAATGAGGAGGGGAAAAACTTGTGTACCTACCTCAATATCTTCTTTATTTTCAAGAATTGGCGCTTCCATGATATTTCGAAGGCAAAAGGTCTCAGATTCTACATCAAATGGATGTCCTGTTGTTTCAGAAATACGATCCCAGTGTCGTTGCTTCATTGCTTTGTCAGACATCATTTCCAGCAAAGAACAGCACTCAATAAAATCCTCAATTCTTTTCTTGAGATCTGAAAATGCTGCCCAGTGGTGGAGGCCTTTAGGTAGTCTACGGCACCTGCAGTTAATTTAAAGTGATACTGTAGTAAATGCCCCTTCTGTCAAAAGAGAATTGTTTAAACAAGAGCTTAAACGGGGGAATATGAAGTGGATTGTATTAAGGCCAACATTTTCTACATCAGCTAGCCTACCTGTTTAGGAAAAACTAATAGAAATGCCCTACTTAAAAATTATAATATTTAATAGTCTCAAATACTGATATTTCCCCTGCAATAAATAAATAAAGGAAATAAAAAGTACTGTAGTTTCTGTTAAAACTTAGTTATCTCCTGCTTATCATCAGAAACTCCCTATTGGAAAAGAAAAAACAGAGAAAAAAATTAGTTAAATTTCACATAAGAAATCCTTGTACAAATATAATATTTACTTCAATTTAATACACATGGAACTTAGTAACATACCAATTAGAAGACAGACATAAAAATCATATAAATATGACTGCCTCCTCCACTTCTGGTTAATGGTTCTGAAACCATTCACTCATGAAAATTATATACTTCTAATGTGGAAAAATTCTGAGAACAGTTATATAATTATCCATCTCTTTGATCACACTTTTAAAGAGCCAACACACCAAGAACTGAGCAGGTGACCTACCACAGGAATACACTATTGCAAATGGTAAACTATATCCTTATCAAGAAAAACAATAAATCCTTGGTTTTGAATCCTTTATCACTTACTTCTCTACCTCCCACTGATATGATTTCATATTCCCAGTAATCAGGAACAGTACAGCAGCATGTGTGTGGCTTAGAGCTATGTCAGTGCTGGGTGGTTGTCAGTAAATTCATGTTGGTTAGCTCCCCACTTGTTGTCAAACTGGATGTTTAACACCTGCCTGCCTTTCTCTGAGGGAGGAAGAATTTTGTGCCCATTATTCTTGTATGCAAAACTTAAAAATCAACACGCTAATCATCTCAGTTGAAGAACTTAGCTCTTTCAAATAAAATTTCAGTCCTCCTAACCTTTCAGATGGTTTAGCTAATGAGACCAGCATTTAAGTGATCATATGCCCTTCAGTTTTCAAAGCTACAGGTAAAAGGCTGCTTAACTAGAAGCATGGTGTTATTTCATTCCTTCTTGAATAATCTTATTGTTTACAACAAATCTAATTCTAATAATTCTAATTCTAATAAATCTAATGTATCAATGGCTTTGCTGAACTCACCTAAATCTTAATGCATTTAACATCTGTTACTATTCAGATGTTAAACATACCTGGCTTGAAAATCCGTAAGTTCAGTATTGATTTTCTCAATATCTATCTCTGTCCAAAGTATGTCATAGTAGCCATCAATAGTGCTTATTACAGTATCATATAATCCATACAATTTCTGAAGCAAGCCTAACTCCTTTCTGGGAAAAAAGAAGCAGTTATGCCAATAATTTCAATCAGCTCTCTGGACATCTCAAAATCTTTAAATACATGATACATGAAATAATAATACAAAAAAATAGACGTAAACAATTAGAGTATGGTTTTTAATGCAGAAAAGAATACTTCATCAAAAAGAATCCACAAAAAGAGCAGATGGTTAGTGCTAAGGACCTAACATCCACAATAAGCATATCTGGAGGAAGTTTTGCTTTTGCCTAGTTCTCCAAAACCCCCACCAGTCCAAAAAAAACCTAGGTTATATACCCTGAGCTGGCTCTGCAGTGCAAAGCAGAGCCTGGCAGGTGGAAAAACCTGTCAATTTACTTAGAAGCACTCTTTGAATCTGAACTGAAACTCTAATCTAAAACCAGACAGAAACAGTGAGATCCTCGTCTGGTGTGAATTATCATCAAACTATTGAAATGGCTGGTGCAAAAACTTAAGAATCTAATCATTTGTACAGCTGCACAAATAATTCAGACTTTCATAAAAGCTGTAGTTAAATTCTTCTTATATCACGATAAAATGCCCTTTCTTTACATTTTCTTCTTCACTTTTTGCCATATCTTAATATATAAATATATATATTTAAATATATTTTAAAATATGTATTTAAATATATTTTATATAAATATATATTTTTATTTCTATTTATTTCTAAAACAGGGTATATTGCTCCTTTATATAGTATTTATACGCAGTAAAATCATCTGGTATAATTCTATTACAATAATAAGTAAATACTGGTTTTTTTAATTAACAAATTCATTAGAACTTTTAAAGATTTAATTATTTATCTATTAATTTATTTGTTTTATTCAAGGCAATGGAAAATTTGTACGTTGTAATATTTCTGCCTTTGATGTAAGCCTAAGACTTTCTAACATACTTAATAACACACTTAAGGCAGCCATATATCCATAGTTACCTGACTTTGTGCAAAATGTCATACTCTGTGACAGGCAATCCAAACAGCCGTTCACCAGACGAGTACGTGATAAACTTTCTCCACAGCTCATCAAAGTTAGCCTGGTTAAGTTGTTGTTTCATAGCGACCAAATGAAAATATTAGTTTATATGTTTTAACTTAAAATCGTCTAAAAATAAATGATTAAACAGTTTCAAACTTTTATTAAGTCTATCAGAAATATATGTAGAATATCTGAAAATATTTTTGATCTAAACAAACATATAGCTTGAAGAAAAACACCAGAGTGCCAAATAATACAATTAATTTAAAGTATAAGTGCGGTCCAAAGGATACAACCCCCATAGAAAAATGGAAAGAAAATGATTTTCACAACTATTATCCAAAAGTACAGAGCATTCTTTTGACAAAATAAGAAAAACAGCAAATTTAACCAGAAATATTCAATTTTCAGTATATATTAGACGCATTAGAAGGATTAAGCACATTCTGTTAGTCCCTCAGTGCTTTTCACAAACTCAGAATTTATTTTATACAATCTATACAACGTTAGACTGACAGAGTACTATTCAAGTTACTATAACTTGGAGAAAAAAAGAGGATGAAAACTAGAGAAAATACTGCTCCTAGAGCTATGAAATAAGGTTCATAACAAGTAAATAACAAGTTGAAAGACAATTCAGTGAAAAACGTGATCTTTAAAAGATTAGAAGTTTGGCTCATGACTGCTTTGTAACCTGGCTTCTTTTCAGCCATTGTCCAGGCGTCATGATTGACTCTACCCTTTTCTACTACTTCTACTACTTAAAATTGATAATTTCTGCTCACAAAATATGAAGAGTGAAGAAAGTTTACAGATCAATTAATCAATCCTTCTACATTAAGGAAAACATTGCTTGAGAGAAACTACAGATAACATAATACTGTAAGGAGCATCCAAATTGTAATTTGGTAAACTTGTTATGATAAGGAAGAGCAGATTTAATTAATTACTTGCAAATTCAACACTTTACTTTCTTACCTGAAAGATCTGCAGCCTCTTACTGGCTTCCTGAGGTGGAATGTTTGGAACCATAGGCCCCTCCTTTCAAAACAAGCAGTTAACAAAAATGGAATATTAATTTTAAAAATGACTGAAGGCCACTCTATATTTACAGATCATTACAGAACACATATTTTTGTTATTCAAACTCCAAGCAAGTTATATAGCTCAGTAATTCAATAGTTACAATGGTAAATCTAAGAAGAGGTAGCTTTTATGGAATTGAAAATTCCTCACCTTAATTAAACTTTATAAGATCAGACTCTAACTTTCCATACTTCCTTATTTTGCTAAAAATAACAAAATCCAGACAATGGTCCTGTTTAATGCTGATGTGTGTGCCACAATATGTACTATAGTTTCTAAATGAATTTGTAATTTGTAATTTATAATTACGATTTTATTACAAGTTGTATCACCAGTGCTTCTTTTCTTTCTTTATAAAGCTGTGTGCACTGCTATGTCTTCATACTGAACAGTTTGACCTACAGCAATGACTGCTTAGCAACCATGGCATCAAACATCAGTAGCTGAGCAGAATAAAATTCTGGCACCCAACTCCTGCAAACCAAAAACATTGAAACACTGAGTGCAAGTCTTCCCTGCCACTACTAACTAAATGCATTTACCGTTTCATATGCTGTTTCAAACTGTGATACATCCTCCTTATAAACTGCAACTGCCTCTAGCAATTCACTCTTAAATTTGGGCTGAACTTCCACCAACTCATCTTGAACTGCAATCTGACATGGAAAAGATTAAAATAAAAGTTATTTCTGTAAGAATCAGGAACAGATATTTGAGTTGGATATAAATGAAAATTATGAAAAAAAATCTCAAATTTTTGAAGAAAAATTGATTAGTTGAAGCTTAATATATTTTTTCCCTTTATGGTGCTATATGTTCAATTTTTGAGAGGAAAGGTGGGGGAAAAAAACAAACCACCTCAACCAAAAACTGTAACAAAATCTCACATTGGCTTTTAAAGGAATGTGTTTCATTACAAGGAGGTGATGGTACAAGATCCTATTCTCATTCTTTCCTCCCTTCAAAAAACTTCAAACCCCAAGCTAATAGAGTCATCTTCCTCACACAGGGCTCATACTTCTCTTTAAAAAAATTCCTTTTCTCTGATCAAAATTTTGAGAGAAATAACCAAGAGCTGCACAAAAATGTAGAACATACTCTTGAGTCCTTTCCTGAGTGATTAATCTGTGGAACAGGATGTAATCTAATCGATTCAACAAACTTCATATTTCCATCTAACCACCACCATTACATAAAATACTCAATAAACTAGGAGTTTTTGAGGGATATAAGGCTGTCCTAAATAACAAAGATGAATGTAAAACCATCACTTCATGATGATGAATGTACATCACCAGGGCACTGGCAGAATACGCATCTCTTAGAAAAATGTAACTTAAGGGTAATAAACTCCCTGATCAGACAAGAATGACACAAAAACTGGAAATTAAGGAGAGCAGAAAGAGGATTTTCTTGCAGAGCATTTTGTACATGTATCTAAAAGCTACAATTAAATATCATAGCTATCTATAAAAATGAAATTGGAAAATGAACATACTAATAGAAGATACAGACGGTACTGCACAACTGATGTCAAGAGTGAGAAGTCACAGAGGATGGACAATTGGTCTCACACTCTCATTTATAACCTGAAGAAACTCACATTTTCCACAAATGGAAAATAACATAATTTTATGTACTTACAGCTTGAGTTTTTAATTTACTAAAAGCATATCTCATTGTGTCAACACCATCTGATTCCTCTTTTGTAATTTCCACTTTAAATGCATTTAAAATACTGTAGGCTTCCTAGATGAAAAAAAACCGAAAAAACCAACAATTTAGGAATATGTTATGAGTTCATTTGAGGAAACATTGATCAAATTTGTAAAAAACATTTCAAAGAAAATCAAATAAAATGTTCTTATATTTCAGGCATAACTGGTGGTTTGGGTTTTTTTAATATGGATGAGGAATGAAGAACTAGGGAACAAGAGCAAAAACTATTTCTTCAAAGATGTCTTGGATGAAATACTAGGAAAACATATACAAACACCATAGATTTAATATCAGAAAATATAAATTTTTATCATGTCAATGGTATTTTATTCCAATTATCTACATTCTACCTGAATGCAGATTTTGATGAAATTTCCCTAACTCTGAATAACTGTGCACACAAAGTTACACATCTTTAAATATTTTGCCGTATCATCTATAAAACCTTTTTTGCTAAGTTTGCCGAACTGTCAAATATATGCATATGTATCTGTAATGGAATGAACCTTTCTTATTGTTTGTTCTCATCCACAATTTGTTTGCATACATTCTGCTTTATAATCCTTCTGCACACACTGCATTATTTAAAAGTAAGTTCATTTTCATATTTTATTCATCATTTGCTGGACTCACTCCAAGATGTCCAAGTCTGTCTTGTAATGGGAAGCCCAGCACTGGACAGCGCTCCAGATAAATCTCATATCCCAAAGCAGAGGGAATCATGTCTCCCAATCTGCTGGCAATACAGCTTGTAGAAGTCCCAGGAGACCCTTAAATCCCTTTGTTGCAAAGGCACTTTTCTGGTTTATGTTCACTTCGGTGTACTTTCAAAAAAGAGCTTAGTTCTTTTACTGCAAAGCTGATTTCTTTACCTAGCCTGCACTGGTGTCTAGGGTTATTCATCTCCTAGAGAAAAGGGATCTAAGGGATCAGCTTGTTAAGATGGCTAGCCCTACTGACATTGACAGAACTCATTATTTTAACCTAGAAAGGAAGCAAATGTTCATGAGATACGTGAAATATAAGTAGTTTGGGAAAGATCATTATCTTAAATATTCATATCAAAGTGGCAGAAGCATAATAATAATAATAATGTTAATTCTTCATCTTTTTAATACCCTTTATTTACTTACAAAGTTTGCATCGTTTCCTACACATATAAAACCTAGCAAGTAGACAGTGTTTAACACAGTTCCTCTTGCTTGCTTTATTTAACAGCTAAGAGTATGATCATCATATCCTGAAAACAGACTAATAACATTTAGTAGATATGAACATTACTTTAAATGTTTAAATTATTGTTCAGGTTCTTCTATTTTCTGTAAGGCTAAAACTTTCTAACATACTTGATGCATACTTGAGAAGGCAGCTGTATTTCCACAGTTTACATAATTTAAGCACAGAACTCATTGTTTTCTTACAAACCACAAAACAAATTGCTAAGACAAAACCCACATTCTTACCATGAAACTAGCAGAAGTGACAACAATTACAGAAACTCCTTTCAAGTATCAAATCAGTCTTCAAAAAAGAAAATCTCACTATACAGCAAAAAAATTCTTCTTCAAAAGGTGGATGAAAATATAAAGCTAATTTGTTCTATTAAGCTGACTGCTTCAGAGAGTGATAGTAACAGTAAATACCAAATACTTATAATGAGCTTGTTTTAGCTTATTTCAGCTTCTTTCTTGCAGAAAAAACTAAAAGAATGTTGCCAGTTTTTGACAGCATACCACAATGTGCGGTTCCATGAATATTCTCTGGCTAACCCCATCTTTCAAGGGGTTAGATGATCAAGATGTTTGATTACACACACAGAA
This sequence comes from Trochalopteron elliotii, assembly GCA_024734555.1. NCBI lineage: Eukaryota > Metazoa > Chordata > Aves > Passeriformes > Leiothrichidae > Trochalopteron > Trochalopteron elliotii. Next base: position 3,829,478 of record JANPWX010000045.1, read on the forward strand.
AGAGGATTAAGGCTAATGAAAAGCAAAAGGTAGCATAATGCTCCCTTGTCTTGTGTTCTCAGCTTCTTATTTCTGCATGTTGCCGCATAGATTTTTTTCTATATTATAATTTGAGAAATAATTTTTTCTGTTTTGTATTAATACAGAATATATCAAATTATCTGATTCATAATTTATAATATAAAAGACCAAAAATAATATTGTTTCCCATCTTCAGCCTAGTTCCTTCAAGACAGTGAACTAATTGTTAGTTCAAATTTTATCTTATCTTGTGACACTTATTATATATATTATTGTTAATAATAATAACAATATTTTTACAATATAACAAATTAAAAGTCATCTTACTTCAATAGGTCCCATAGAGATATCTATATCTGATCTCTTTTCTTGAATGGCAGATAAAGCTTCCATTGCTAATCTGACATCATCTAAGTCAGTCAGAGGTCGAGTCAATTTGATTACATGATCATTTATGAACGACACCACGTCTAGCAACTTCTTTTTATATTCCTCATTTAAATACCGACAGAGGACCATCTTCCAGGAATTGGCTTCAATAGTTAAAGATTTTTTCAGTGGTGCTGGTTTTAAAAAATAACAAAATAAAATAAAAAAATATTTAATTCTTATATCAACATTTTCTTTAGAAAGTCCACATCATCACATATGGTTCCTTAACAGCAATTAGAAAACAGCAGACAGGCAATTCCATTAAAGCATTTTAAAAGTTTCAAAACAATTTCACTTATAATTAAATATATTTCTGTTGTTTCATTGTGTATTATGGTATCTGTAAAACATATTGGTAAGCTTACCTAGTGGAGCACATAGAGAACATGAATAAAGAGGAAAATGTCTACTTATTAATGTGTATTTACAGATAATAGCTTTGATATACATTAACCAAATGTATAAAGATCAGTGATATTTGAATGCTTTATAGCCATTGAGGAAATGGCATCTTGGGATTTCAAAATTGGGACTTGAAATAGTTGACAGCTAAAACTGTAAGGTGACACATTATGTTATATGCAGTTAATGTATAAACACAAACTAACACTGAAGAGCCAGAAGAGTAAAGAATTCAAATTTATTTTCCAAAAAAAAATAGGATTTTCCTAGGCAGCTTTTTGTACTCTGATAAAAGAAAGCAAAATATACTAAGAGCATAAAACATTTCTGCTCACGAAACAGCTTTTGTAGCATATACAGATTCTCCTTTAATTATGTGTCTATTAACATTAAAGAGATGATTCCTGAAGCCCAGGGGTAATTCAAGAAAATTACCATACTCTGACAGAAGTTAAAATCTGTCAATCACAATAAATCAGTTCCCAAACATAAACTGAGTCCAAGAAAGTATCCATTGCCCCAGATCATAAAAGATATTTAATGTCTTTGTTCTGTAAGCTAGAGGACTTTGGTCCCTTTGATGTAGGGGTCACAGGCGAGGGATACTGTGACAATCAACAAAATCCATATTCTTTTGGATACATTCTTTCTTACTTCTCTTGGTCACACAATAATAGATAGAGTTTTCCAGAGTGGTCTCATTAAGAAGAAACTGCATCCAGGGACTGGATGAGGATGTGCAGTCAGCAGTCTGACATTTTTGCTTGTTGACTGAAAGAAATAGGTTTAACACACCACTAAGATCCTGAAATGAACTCTAGTCTTCAAAGCAGGCAGCTTCTGCTTCTCTGATGTGCAAGAAAGACAAATTTTACAGATTATTTCTTAATCTAATCAAACAAATCTGTCAGAAGAAGAGGGTTGCTCATTAGAAATGCAGCCACACTGGTATCAGTAACAGGACACATTTTCTACTTGTTGCTAGATACCAACCAGATAGTTGGTCCAGAGAAGATGTGTTAGCCTTGTAATAATCTATGCGGTGAAAGGGAAAACTGCTACTGGAATCCTAAGCACAATCAGCTGTGGCACAAATGCCATAGAATGAACAGCTTAATTCAGAATATAATGTTCTGAGAGCTAGAGATACTAAACATGAGAATGACTAAGTAGTCATGTCTCCTCCTGAAACAAACAGTGAAAGTGAAAAAAACACTAATGCTGTTAAGTACTAGTCTTTCACCAGTACCAAAGAAGGTGCTTTATGCTTCCAATGTTCTTTATAATCGTTGGCTGACCTGGTGCCAGACAGGAGTACCAAGGATGATCAAATCAGTGTCAATAAACATTCATTAACTCTTTGGCAAGCCTCCATAACAACTTCACAGTCATGACAGAACTATGTGTGCACATTTACGAGTGGAGAAGGCAAGGGAAATGGAGGATTTTTTATGTCAGACTTCTTAGAAGGGTCTGAGTGAGCCCTGGCTGACAGTCGGTGAGGTCTCTTCAGTGATTTCTCTTCATATTGAAATACGTCTAGATATATTTCAATATATATATTGATATTTACAAGAATAAACCTGTTTCTCATAGCACACAGCTGAATAAATGTCATGTGATGGATGAGCAGCTAGCTCAAAGGTTGGACACAAAGAGTTACAGTGAATGAGGTGACATCAGACTGGGGACCTGGCACTAGACGGGTTCCGCAAGGCTCCATTTTAGACCTTGTGCTCTTCAACACCTTCAAAAAGGACTCGGACATAGAACTGGAAGGAATACTAAGGAAGTTCACAGACTAGGTGGAGCTGTTAACTCCCTCAAAGTCAGAGAGGCCCTGCAGAGAAATCTTGACAAATCAGAGGGCTGGGCAATCACCAACTATAGGTAGTTCAGCAAGGGAAAGTGCTGGGTTCTGCACCTGGAATGGGGCAACCCTGGCTGTAGTGACAGACTGGGGAATGAGATGCTGGAAAGCAGTGGTGCAGAAAGGAACCTGGGGGTCCTGGTTGACAGCAAGTTGAACATGAGTCAGCAGTGCCCTGGCAGCCAGGAGGGCCAAGCACATCCTGGGGTGCATCAGGCACAGCATCACCAGCCAGGAAAGGCAGGGGAGTGTTGAGCTCTGCTCTGCACTGGCGCAGCCTCACCTCGAGCCCTGTGGGCAGTTTTGGTCATTACAAAATAAGAAAGATACTAAACAATTAGAGAGGGTCCAAAGGAGGGCAATGAAGATGGTGAAGGGCCTTGAGGAGAAGCCATATGAGGAGCAGGCAAGGTCACTTGGTCTGTTCAGCCTGGAGAAGGGGAGACTGAGGGGAGACCTCACTGCAGTTACACCTTCCTTGTGAGACGAAGAGGAGGGGCAGGCACTGATCTCTTCTCTGTGGTGACCAGTGACAGGACACAGGGGAATGGCCTGAACTTGTGTCAGGAGAGAGTTAGGCTGGATATTAGGAAAATGTTCTTCACCTAGAGGGTGGTTGGGCACTGGAACAGGCTCCCCAGGGAAGTGGTCACAGCACTGAGCATGACAGAGTTCAAGAAGTGTTTGAACAACATTCTCAGGCACATGGTGTGACTATTGGGGGTGTCCTGTCCAGGTCCAGGAGCTGGAATTTGATGATCCTTGTGGGTCCCTTTCTAACTATTCCTCCTTTGTGATTCTGTGACTATTTTACTCATTATCTTACTGTACATACTAAGATAAGAAAGTCATACCTGTGTGCAATTCAAGTGGACCAAGAAGAATAACAGGTCTTAAATTTTTCAGCTCTTGCTCAAACGTATCGTAGTGAATTATTTCTTCTTTAATTTCAGACACGGTGGGATCAGTAGCAAAAATTTCCTGAGTGTAGTTTAAAATATCAATCAACAAATGTCTTTTTCCATAATTTTGGTAAAACATTTTGTAACTGTTATTCAGTAATTACTAAAAATGTAGACCATTATTACACTTGTTTTTAGCCTTCTGTAGCCTTACTAGCATAGTAAAATGAATGTTTATAAATTTCTCTGTCACTAAAACTCAACCTTGTTGGGAAATTCCAATCAAATTTAACAGAGAAACAGATAACCAAGACATGTTAAGGACCTACTTATTTTGTAAAAACAGGTGACAAAACAGAGATCAAATACATGCCCACACTCACAGAAAGACTACCTCATAAGCCAAATTATGTATGAAACAATCACAATAAAATACATTTTCTAAGTTTCTAAGTAGATCCCTGAACAGAGCTCAAAGGTAGAAACGTTTTGTTATTCTGAAAAGCTGCATTTAAGAAATGTTACTTAAGACCTATATTGATTATGCTTACACTGCTTGGGCAAGTAATAAATGCTGAAAGCTTTATCCCACTTCTACTCTTCTGTCCAAGAGTACTCAGACAAGCAGTGGAAGGGTTGGTATTGTAGAAAACGAAATATGTAGAAATGAAACGTGTGTATAAAATTTAACTGCCTTATTATAGAAGCTTTCACTGTAACAGTGTCCTATTCCTCAGTAGTAACTAGACCAAGCTCTTAACAACAAATTGATTAGACTTAAAATTTTAATTTGACTAACAGCAAATGTTCAGCCCTGCTTAAGAATTGGTGGGGTTTTAACCCTCATAAACTCATCTTGAATTCCACCATTTCATGGTCACCACAGCCAGACTGCCCTTGAGCTTCACCTTCCCCACCAGCTCCTCCTTGTTGGTGAGAACAAGCTACAGTATAGCACCCCTTCTCATTCACTCTTCAATTACATGGTCAAAGAAATATCATCAACATATCCCAGGAACCTTCTGGATTGCTTATGGTCTGCTGTGCTGTTCCTCCAGCAGATATCAGAATGGCTGAAGTCCCTCATGAGGACCAGGGTTTGCAAATGCGAGGCTGCTCCTGTCTGTCTACAGGAAGTCTCATCAGCTTGGACTTCCTGGTCAAGCAGCCTGTAGCAGGATAATGTCACCTGTCCCTGCCCTCCTTTTAATCTTGACCTGCTCCTCCCTGCCTAACCTTCCCTAAAGAGCCTGTGTCCCTCCATTCCAACACTCCACTCATAGGTGCCATCCCACCATATCCCTGTGGTACCAGTAGCCTTGCAGGCGTGTGCATGACTCTAACTCTGCTTGTTAATTCCCCGTGCTACCTGTACTTGCATATACAGACATGCCTCATATCACACTGGGCTCGTTTCTTGTGGCCAAAAATCCTGAGTTACACAAGCAAAGCAATTACCAGGTTTTCAGTATCTAGAATGGCATAGAAGCAGGTGAAGGCAAACCAAAACACAAAAATTTATTTCCACAGAAGTAAAATGCTATTACTTCTCCTTAGCAGATATAGCATCATTCCTACAGAAGGATAAAAGAAGAATTTCAGCTGTAAATGCGTTTTCTACATCTTTTTTTCTTTGATTTTTCCAAGTGTTTTCTGATTCCAAAAGATAGGATTAATGAAGAATAGTCCTGTAATTGATCATCGTTACACTGACCTGAAATATGGTATCTTTATCTTCTGTCCACAGCACCTTATATTTATCAAATTCTTGCAGAACTTCACTAACTCCTTGTTTTAGAGAATTCCCAGCAGAAGAGAGAAGCACAATTATTTTAGCAATAGCTTCATTTTCTGCAACACCAGCATAAAAATTTTTCAGCTTTCTGACAACCTTATCATCAGCTCCCTCTGTAAAATAAAATTATATATAAATCAATGAACTGTTGAAAGTCTGACTAGAATTCTCTTCTAAACCTATGCATACCAAATTGAGCAATGATGCTTCTTCAGTAAGGCTGAATATCCTATTCTAACTTCAGCTGAAGTACCAGCTGCTAGCTTATGCCAGGCACTATACAGCTAGAGGAAATTCAGTCCAAAATGAAGGTTTTCAAATAGAAAGAAAATAGTCTTCTTCATTCACAAATTCCATTTTCTCAATTTTAATTTAATTGTAAGGAGAACGTCAAAGGCCTTATAAACATTCCACATCATTTAATATTTTTTAAAAATTCTTATAATTGAAGTTTTTAAATTGTATATACGTTTAAAGCACTGTAAGCTTCCTGAACTCTTTGATTAATTGCTGAGACAATCAGGGTCAATATAGAAACTGATATTCTTCAGATCTGATAAGCTACTTCTATCATAACAATGCCTGAACATTGTGAAGCAGATTTCAGCGAATGAAGAAGAAAAATCCACTCATTTCACAGCATATATTGTTTAATGAGGGGAATTTAAGGCAGCTCCAAGTTCTCTTTTACTCTGAAGACCTTTTCTGGGGTCTGCTTACTGGAAACAGTTTCAGACTCATCCATCCTTACCAATGTACTCCATAACCTCATTGCCCAAACATTAACATATGCCCCCAGGTGCTGCTGGTATCTAGTTAAAGGTGATGAAAATGGTCACTTGCTGATGCTGTATTTTGACACAGCAGAGGAAAAGACTCTGAGTGCCTGATGAGGATTGGCTCCTGCCACCCTGCTTGAACCCCACTAAAAGAGGTTAGAATCATACAAGACATGTCAGTAGAAGAATAAAGTAATAGCTCTGGACTGTCAGAAAGAAAAACTTTCCAAGAAGTTACAGACTTTTCAAAGGAATGATAACAAAGATAATTAACTGGATTGCATACCACTGGGTCAGTCAAACAGCTAAGAAAACTCGATGGTAAAAAATGTTTAGGTTTTTATGGTGGCTTGCAAAATGTATGGAGAGATGCTCGGAAATAATATAAAGAAATAAAGTATTTGACTAAAATGGATGTAGGTCTGTCTCCAGTCAAGTATTTTTCATTCACATGAAAAAACATTTGGGTTGTTTTATAATCTAATCCAGGAATACATCCAGTAATTAAAATCTTTCCTGAAATCTGGCTCTTGCTGTATCTCAACATTTCAATGAGATTTAGTATAAAATTATGGTTTATGATTTCAGCTATATCATTATGACTACATTCCACAATGAGTAGGTAAAAAGATTGATCAACAGCTGACTTTGCCTTAAATTAAGTAAAATATTCAGAACCTAGCAGTTTTTCAGTTTTTTGCTTATTGTTTTTCAGAGTTGTAATACTTACGTAACCCTGAAAATCTATTTCTGAAAAATACAGCTAATTAAATCAAAATAACCCCCCAAAATTAATGTAAAACAATCCACAGTAGGCTTCTCTGATAAAAAGTGAGGTTATTCACAAACATTTGTATATGGCATAGCTATTAAAGCAAAAAGTAAAGTAAAAAGTAAAACAAAACTTAAACAAACCGCTTACTTTCCCCTTTTCTGCTTTTTTTTCCTTGTGATCCAAAGCCTCCTTGCTGTGTGCCTGGTTCTGTTTTTAAAATAGATTTTTGCAAATGCCTCTGTCCCCACTGAGCAACTCCTCGGCTTACTTCCAGTGTTAAATGAATCATGCGATTGATGGCTTGCTGTATATCATCTAAACTTGGAACAATTACCTATTTAAAACAGTTGAAAATTTGTTGAAATAAAGGCAACTGATTGTCATTTTGGAGACCTCAGTTTTACTCCACTCACAGTGAATTGCAGAGTTTACCCCAGGAGAGCAGCTGGAAAATATAACTTTAGCAGGTTGTCTGGCTCAGAATTGCTTCTAAAGAGATGAAGCACCCTGTAGTGGTCTACTACCTAATTATGCAGTCATACTGTGGGGGAAATGGCAATCAAGTATATAAGCATGTAGATTTATTGGCTTTTTTCACAGCTAGTTTTAAAACTCCTACAACATTTTAAGCATCCTTTTTATAACGAATTTTTTATCATGTGTGGGAATACATTACAAACCTTGTTCTTTACACTCTAGGATAATAAAGCATTAGAAATAGCATGCTATGATGCAACCACCACTTCCCACCCTTCTCAAGCCTTATGTATGAGCAGCAGCACACACAAAACCAAGGCTCTTGCAAAATCTTATTAGCATTAGCAAAGTGGTATTTTATCCAGAATTACTTGATTACTGCCCTGGATCAGCCAAGCGTTTGAGGGCTGGAGAGAGAGATGTACTTCCTTTGCAGTGGGTAGAGCTCGGTGCTTTAAGCCTCTATAAATATCAGCAAGGTAAACATTCTGCACTGTAACAGAACTTACATATTGTGTGTACACACACACACAGAGTATGAATGTATAACAGAATGACAATATGAACACCAGTTCAATGTCAAAGGAATATCACCTTAGAGCAGAACATTTTTTCATTGTAATTTCAATATAAAACCATCAGTCTTTATAAGAAATTTGAGAAATTTCATTACCTTCTCTCGTAAAATAAAGAAATACATATTGCTGACATATAGTTATGTTATTCTAAAAAAGGAAAACAAACCAATGCTTTAGTTCTTTGCAACTGAGCTGTCTTTTTTTCCCTGTACACAGAAATCCACAACTCCTTTTCCTGGTTTTGAATCTTCTATTTTTGTTCAGTGTTCCTCATTCTGGTCATCTAACTCCCCATTTAGGTGACTAAAGCCAAACTGAGCAAACATAATGTTCATTATTGAAATTCAACAAAAGGATTTAGATTACACATGTAAAAGTTTAAATAAATAAATAAATAAATAATAAAACAACATGAAGAACCTGGTTTAGGGCAAATTTGGGAGGAAATCTCCGAATGGGGTTCCTCTGAAAAGCAAATCCAAACAGCTCCTCCCCCCAGCCGGTCCGGGGAAAGAACTCCCTCAGAGAAGAGTGGAAAAAACCCTATTTATTTAACAAACAAAATGCCCACAAGCATAAAGAATGAATAATAATAATAATAATAATAATAATAATAATAATAATAATAATAATAATAATAAACAATAAAACCTCTCGCTGCTCCGAAGAGAGATGGCAAAACTGAGAGTCTGTGCCAGGAGTCTGTTTATCAGTCCCAGTCGCTTCAGCGCTAGAAAATGCCGAGTCCCGGCCCGGTGGGCCACGGGTGCAAGATCCCAGTGCTCCTCTGGGTTTTTCAGTCCAGAGCAGATTTAAACAGTCCCAAAGAGAAAAAAAATTTAAAAAAAACAGTCCAGGAAAGCTTCTTTGCCTCAGCTAGCTAGACTAACAAAGGGAAAAAAAAACTCTCTCCGACTGCCCTCCGTGCATCCGAACGAAGGAAAAAAAAAACCACACAGTCCCAAGGACGAGAGCAGACTCAGAGGAGTGAGTTTGTTTCTCAAAAAAAACTGCATGCTTCTTCTTTGCCTGCTCACTCTCAGAACCAGTCTTAAAGGTACAGAACACAGAACAGACGATGTGGGGATACAGGCATCATAGTCACCCTAGGACATCCAGGTAATGCAACTACTACATGTGAGGAGAACTGTAATCATTCTGCAAAGAACACGGATGAACAGATGGCAGTGTAATTGCTAAACCACACAAGGTTAAAAAGCAAGATTTTGCAAGCACCACTGAGACAGAGGCCAGAGCACTGGGACTGTGAGTGCGTTTCATCAGCGCTTCCAGTGCACTGACAGATACGAGCAACTGCACTCCTTTGGAACAGATGCTGGTTCAATGGAAGCATGTCCACACCCTGCACTTGGGCAAAAGCAGAGATAACTATAAAACAGTCTATCTTACCTTACCTATATGACATAAAACTTACCAGATTGGGAATATCAAGGTGTATTTCTGCTTTTAGAAAAGGAGCGAGGTCCTTTGGTTGGCTGTAAAATAATTTTGACACATATCATAAACACTTCACCACAAAACGTCCTCAGTTTCTCTGGAGAAATATAATTTTGAGCTAAATTCTCTGACCAAATCCACATGGAGAATTTTCACACGAAATTATGTACTATTTCCAAAACTTACAGAAGTTTCTTGTTTAAAGGATAAAGAAAATAGCTAGAGTTCCACCATTCTGACAAAGGTTAGCTTGGATCCAGCCATTGCTTTCAGAATTTTTTATCCAGAGTATTTTCTGATTCTGGATTTTAATCTCTCAGATTTGGAATGATGGAACTCTGCCAGTGCTTTGAATAGGGTATAAAAGGGACTCCCTGATCATTACATGGTGACAACATTACCTGGTGGCAACAGCCTGTCAAGAGCAAAAGTTGCCCCATTACATTTTAGAAAAGTATTCAACAGAGTGGAAAAAATTTCAAAGACGACAAGCTAGTGCAAAATGATAAAAAACATGATGTTAACCTACTCAAAACTAAAACTGAAACCAAAAAACATGGAGCAAAGTAAAATTTTAAATGCTGTGGTATGATATAGTGACCAAATACGGGAGGATTCAACAATATGATACAGTAGACAAATATGAAGGAAACAACGAAAAACTTCCTATTGACTTTGATAAGAATTTCAATACATTTGTTTTGAAAAATATACTTAGAAAAAGAAGAAGGTAATTCAGACTTTAACAAACATTAATGACAAAACATCATAAACTTCACTTGCTTGAAATAAATTCTCTTAATAGAATTCTAAGTAGGCTTCTCAATATAAAACATATTATACTGAAACAATTCTGCCTCTGAAGTGTATGCCTGCTCGAGCAGAGAAGAATCTATAAAATCATACTGAATATAGGAGACTGATTTTGTATGGATCTTGCCATTACCATGAAGAGTGCATACCATTGAAGGAATCTTTCATTTGCAACTTACGTTGGAAGACCCATTCTTCTTTTAACACGATCTAAAGACAGTCGGGTTGCTTTCTGGAGACTGACTAACAGCCGGCGACTGAAATAGGCAAGTAAGTCTTTACAGTTCTGTAATAAATAAACCATATGTTATTTAGCATTTTATTCACATAGGAACCTGAAAATTACTGCAAAAAGGTTTGAAGTTAAATCTAATTGATTTCATCAAAATGAATTTATGCTGTAAGCTACATGAAAAACACAAAGATGAAGTTAGGGGTTGTAAGTAAGTAAATAAGTAAAAGCTGCATGGAAAAGAGAATACAGTATGTGAGGAAACAACTTGTCTTATTCTGATACAGAATCTGAAATCTGTTTGAATTATGCTCCTTCAGAAAAGCTGTCCATATTAAAAAAAGAAGAAACAAAACCAAGCCACAAAACCAAACCATGGATTATTAAAGAATATCGGTGTGCATGTACCCATTTTGAATAAAAGACTAATGCAGTAAAATCCAATTGGATTAAGAATATGAAAATACAGCAACATGAAGTGATCACTATTTAAAAAACAATGCAACATTGTAGCATTGTTGCATTTGTTTTTACAAGTTTGAGAGTCTTTGTTGTGTACTTCTACTCTCCTTCTCTGCTGAACATGAAGAGATTGCATTCTTCATGGAAAAAGTACAAAGATAATCTTTATTAAAGAAGTTGGAAGAGAAGGATAATAAGGATGAAAGATCCTGTCTACCCAAGAAGGAAAGCCTGTGTTATGTCTTAGACACATTATTGTCTCCAATCTTTACACTTGCCACTCATGTGAAGAATTTGTTTAATAAAGGTGATAATTGGAATAACATGCAATATACTTGTGAAAACTGGAATCCATCTCAAATGCACTTTTTAGGTAAGCTATTTCATCATTTGGACATTACATTTGATACTGCTCATATGATGTCTTTCTGTAATATAGGTATACAGCTACCAAAACTCAAGCACCTGTTTACTAATCCAATTGGTCTAAAAATAATTTCCTTATTTTCACAAAATACCTTTTTAAACTCTTCTTCTTTATTACTGCCCTTGCTATCATCACTTTGAGATCCTTCAGCTTTTTCTTTCTCCTTTTCTTTACTTTCAAATGCTATACGTTTTGCTGTAAATTAAAAAAAAAATGTAATTGCATATATGTTCTTCTATAAAGCATGCTGTCCCCTCATTAGAGGCAGAACAATATTGACTTTTATTTTAGTAATACCTGGATCACCAAAAATTGGTTTTATTTTGTGACACTTTTTCTCACCAGGAATGTGGTTAAGGTCCAGCCTTAGCCAAACACTGTGCACTACCAATCTATTACTAAAGATGGATAGGCAGATATGAATATATTAGTGAAAATGGCCAAAAAATCAGAATCAGTATAAACAATTTAACAAAAGACAGAGAACTCTTTCTGTGTCATCTTTTTTTGTTTGCATTCCATTGAACCATTGGAGTATTGACTCTGCCTATGCCTCTATAGCTGGAGAAACCTGAACCCAGAAGGAAAAAATCTCATGAAACAAAAGAGATCCATTGCTGATTAAGCCTTAAAATAATTTTTTCCCTAAAACATTATTTTTTCCTCCAAATAGAAACTATTTATCTTGTACCAGTAAGGATCTTCGAAAATCCTTGTAAGACACCCCAAAGAAGTGGGAACCAGCCATATGAGTGCCAGCAGTCGACTATACTAATTTAAACTGAGAAGTCAGAAGAGCACATAATTCTACTGTGGCAGGAAAGTTAAAAACAGAGGGACAGTATCAAATAGCTGACAGAGCTGAGAAGAGAACACTGGATTTCACTTACAGATGGGGGGATGTGAAATGGCAGAGTTATTCCGAGTGACTGAGAAAAATGGAACTTTAATGTTCTTCCTCTACAGCAAATACTTTGCTATCTAAACAGAAAGACACCTTGTAACTCTAGAAACCCCATCAAAACTGAACTACCTCCATATTTCAGGAGGTACTGGTTTAGTTTAACAGTGGTTAATGAAGGCAGAACTGTGACACAGATGAAATTGTAGTGGGAGAAGTCTGAAGAAAATTAGACAAAACAGATCAGTTTTGATAAAAAACTAGCTAAATCTACAGAACTTTTAATTTAAATAAGCAACATTAACTACCTTGTGTTTCTGGGGGCTTAGGAGGTGCAAATCCACAATACCTTTCAAATATATCTATTAGATCTTCGACAGCATCTTCAATGCGCATGCTCTTGATGTTCAACACCTCAGAGCATTCTTTAGTATAATCCTGTTAAATAAAAATATCAATGCATTGTCTTAGTATGACTGTTATCTTATTACTGTTTTTCCTCATGGAGATTCAAAGCATTTCCCTAAATATTGTATTAATCAGACAAAAATCATTTCAATGAAACATATATATTTATTAAAATATACTTGTATGCTTATAAAAACTTGTTATATTATCACTATATTTTTCATGCCTAAGAAAACCCCATTTTTGAAATGTAATGGTACTTTTAGGTGCTCAAAAAAAAATCCTGAATATTGAAGGGAGGTCACAGTCTGAATCTGAAATTACCCTAATACTGCTCCAACTGTCCTTAATGATTTTATTTACTTGTACTGATTTGATAATTAATACATTTTTAGCCAATTTCAAAATAAGAAAACTCTCAGATTTTCAAATATACTAGTTGGAAAGTATTTTTTGTCCTCTCCTTTAAAACAACAATTTGGGAAAAATAGGGGAGAAGAAAGGGGATATCTGTCTGAGGACCTTCATACACAAAAAATCTCATCTAAGTACAAAGCACTTAAATAAGATTATTTATGAAATACTATAGCTTAAGTACCAAAAATACCAAAGACCCAATGTATCCTCATATAAAATGTTTCAATCAAAATAATTTAATTACAACTGAAGTTCTGTATTTCCACATAGAGAATTTTTTAGTTTTATTTTCATTTACTAAGACATTTTTTCTAACATGCCCTAGAATACAAGTTGAAAGATGTAAAGTGGCACACACCTCATTGTCAGCCAACAGATCCTCTATTTTGATAGAACCATCTACTGGTAAGCTGACCAAAGAAGTACTTGATATTTCTTTTAATAGTAAACCAATCCGCACATCACTTATAACAGTAACCTGAAAAGAGAAAATCATGTTAATACCACACACTTATGTTTAAAGCATAATGTATTCTGTTTTAGAGAGCTCTAACAAGTATGAAATATTTTGCAGATAAATAAATACAAGAATGTTATAGAGCAGAAAATCCTCTAAGAAAGTGAACAGTAACTAGAGTAACAGTAACTTATGGATAATTTACAATGGCTAGACTCCCAAAGAATCCTGGCTGCTTTAACTGCAGTTTTAGGCAGACAGGCAGTAACAAAAAGTCAGACCCTAGACCATTCCTGTCATGCAAGATACACTGCTTCTAGAATAAAGAAAACAGAGTAACAGAACAACTACATCAATAAAATTGGATTCTTGTTTCATGATCTTACTGACCACAAGTCTAGCAGCAAGGCAAGGGGTGGGTCTACTGTAAATTGCTTGATGGGTTAATCTTCAGTCCTTCTCCTTCTTTTAGTTAACAGAGGCTTTTGCTGGATTTTTGGATTCTAAATTGCAGGATTGTAAGTATACAGTCAACAACACCGAATTAGTTTTGCCATGGCAAAATCTAAGGAAAACTGACTTCCATCCATCTTTTAATCTTTTATCTGAAGTAGTCTGCATCTGTGATATTCCATTTTGTTTTTCATAATATACCTCATGCTTCCCTTTCACATCACTTTTTTCCTATTTGACAATAATACCCCATTCACAGCAATCAAGAGTCTAACCAAGGTTAGCTTTTTTAATTGATAGGGGAAGTAAAAAAAGTGCATACAACCTAAATATTTAAGAAAAACAGTGTTTTTACATGAAAACATGGTTATTTTAGTTATACCAAGGCTTAAAAAGCTGTTCATTTCGGACACAACTTTTTCCAGCTCTAAGTTTCAGTGGCAAACAGAGCATTGATCATAATTATGATTTTCTGCCATACATAAATAGAACTAGATACCCTGACCAGTGACTAACAATCTCCTACCACAGGAGACACAATTTACAATATTCACAGAAGACATAATAGCCACACAGTTTAACCATCAAGCCAGAAGGGTAATCTGACTGTAAAGGTAAATTCTTGCAAAAAAACCAAGCCAATAATGGTCCTCAAGCATGTTAAATCATAGAATACCAAGTAGAAAGAGGACTTCAAGGATCATCTGGTCCAACCTTTCTTGGCAAAAGCACAGCCTAGACAGGATGGCCCAGCATTCTGTCCAGCTGAATCTCAAAATTGTCCAACATTGGGGAATCCACCACTTCCAATGAGAGATTATTTCAGTGGCTGACTGTTCTCACTGCAAAAAATTTTCCACTTGGATCAAACTGGAATCCCTCCATGAGTGACTTATACCCATACCACCCATCTTTTCCATGTAATCATTGTAAAAACAGGGTCTCCATCTTCTTTGCAGCTAATCTTCAAATATTACACCATGATGATAAGGTCTCCCCTAAGCCTTCTTTACTCAAGGCTGAACAAAGCAATTTCTCTCAACCTTTCCTCATTTTTCAGACTTCCCAGTCATTTGATCATCACTTTGGCCCTTCCCTGAACCCTCTCCAAATCTCTTCTGTATAGCAAAACTGAATACAGTTCCAGGTTTGGCCTCACCAGCACCAAGTAGAGGAGGATGGTAATTTGTTATCTCTGCTGGTTAATGCAACCCAGCATCCTACTGACTTTCTTTGCTGGAGGAGCACACTCTTCACTCAGACTGAACTTGTTATCCACAAGGATGCCCAGGTTCTTTTTCACAGAGCTGTTCCCTGGTCAGGTAGATCTCAGCCTATGCTGCACTTCTGGATTATGTTCGCCCAGGCGCAAGACCTTACATTTGTCCTTGTTGAACTTTGTAAGGTTCCTGTTAGTCTACTCTTCATGCCTGTTCAGGTCTTCCTGTAGGGTGGCTCTCCACTTTCCCATTTAGCTTGGTGTCATTGGCAAATTTTGTCAGGGTACACTTGATCCCATCATCCAGATTACTTATGTAGATATTGAATATGGAATCAAATGAATTCAGAAATTATGTGACAAATACCAAGAGAGTAAAAGAGCACAGAGCAGCACGCAGAGAACTGTGAAGAAAAAGCATATCCTTCTTCATTATTTCATGGGCTGCACAAAGAGGACACAGTTTGACAACATGCCTGCTATGAATAGAGCTAATGTTTCGAAGTTCTCAACTCAACAGTTTTTACATGGAAGTATCTTTTATGCAGGTGCACTCATGGACATGCACTCAAAGACAAGCATTGACTCTGAAAATCAGAGTGAAAGCCCCAGGATCTGAAGACAAGAGTGGAAACAGGTTCTATTTTAAGGACAGAAGCAAAAATCAAACATATGATGGCAACAACAGGAGAGAATCATTGAGTATACCCCTACTTCAAAAAAATGAACCTATTTTAAAAAGCAACAAAATTTCAATGTATGGTAGAAAAGTAAGTACTGATTACATTCAAATACGAAAAATAGTGTCCTAGAAATAGTTTCTGTACGCTTTTAGTTTTATTTATGTAGTGAGAAAATGTTTACCCTTCTCAAAAGCTGTCTAAATACATGCAGAACTTGCTCAGCTTCTTGAAAGAAAGTTTCCAGTGTGACAGACGCCCAAGTCAACATGGTAAGTCCTTGCCTCAACACACCTTCCATCTAAGCATAAAGATATAATTTAATGGATTAAAAAAAAAATCACAACAGAAAATAATTAAAACGAGTGATATTATTATTAGAATCACTAATATAGCTTATACAAGAGGGGTGCGCAAGGGAGGTTACAAGTTTCCAACAACAAAGGTCAAAGAAATGTATGCAATAGAAAGGAAGGGGAGGATTGTGCATACTACAGCCTCAGGTCTTTTGTTTCTCACACTTCTGTCCAACTTTGTAGTTATACAAACTTACACAAACTCTCCAACCTCTTGGTGTGACTACTTACAACCAAAAGAGGGAGAGTCACTTAGAACAGTCACATACATGCACTTGTAAATGTCTGGCAAAACAAAATTACTTGTGGGATAGATATTTTCCATCTGCAATAAAACTGTACCTTTAGTGTAGCATAAAACATCATAGTGCAGCCTTCTACACTGCTGAAGAGATTTCAAGATTTCACTCAATTTACAAGGTTATTAATTCTTTTGGATCATACTTCCATGTTAAAGCCAGAGATTTGTGGAGCTAAATAGACCTCAAAGACCATATTTTTTGTTTTACTGGTCTTCTGTCTCACAGGCACTAAGATTATTTGATTGTAAAACACATTATTTGAGAACTGTATGAAGGATGCAAAGAACAAATTTTTAGTCTTAAAGGTCTCAGTAAAATCCATTAAGCTCACAACATGCAGATCCATCTAAATATTTCAGAATTATAGATTATTATTAAATTATTTTAACTTCTTATAAGGTATACTGAAGTGCATGCAGCAATACCAACCTTTTCTGCTTTTGGTGCCAGCAGATTTACAAATATGTTTGGTGTTCTTTTACGCAAATCTTCGTAAGACTGGACAACACCCTGTTGATTATTAGAAAGGGCAGTATCAAGCAGAATATTTCAAGCATTTCTTTACTCAAGAAAACAATTTGTCATACAATCAAATCATCTGAAAAAGGTATTGAAAGCAGCACAATGCTGTATTTGAAAACAATTGTAGAATTTTATTTAGACATTACATACCTATGAACATCACTTCTAGGATGTAATGAATTTGTATCATACTATAGAAGGAGGAATGAAAGCCACCTTTGTGCAGCACTTTCTTAAGGCACAAAACTAGAAAAAGAAAGACCTTTCTCTAGAACTAAAGACAGCTTGAGCTTTAGTGACCATAATTTGCAATACCTTCTTAAAATTGAGTATCATATGCTTTAGATGCTTAAATCAGGTGTGAACTCATTTTTAAAATATTCTCCTGTCTTATGCCATATGCACACACACACACACACACAGAAAAGTCTTGTATGATGCACCTCATCCCCAAGATACAGGCTCCTTGAAATAACACCATAGCAGAGACTATAGTACACATAGCAAATGTAACTTTTCTTTCAGGTAACCTGCAAAATTCTTCACATTTCTGTGGCTCACCATATATTCCAAACCAGACTAACTCCAGTATTTCTCCTCAAAAAGTCTAAAAAACCCCATTTTACTGATTTTCAGACTGTGAAAACTTTTTTGTATAGCTTAAATTATTTCATGACTAAAGCATACTTAGTGTGCCATTGGGTATATGAAGTATATATTCTTATATTTATTTAAGTATCTACAGCCCACACAGGACTTAGCAGGGGACTTTCAAATGAGATTTTCTATGTCCACCTGTGCATTCTGCAAACTTACGTTAAACTACCTCTTACCCAGCTTTAATCTTTAGCTATAGAAAAAAACCCCTATGTTTAAACACATTTCCTTTTAAAATTTTTTCAACAGCAATAATTTTCAAGTTTACCTCTAACTGCAACTTGTTTGACTTCAATTTATTTTCTATTATTGCTATCTTTACTGCTTGCTCTGGTACTTGCAGACCCAACTTCATCATACATTTTGTCTCTCGCACAATCTCTAGAATTTGGGGATCAAAATTAACCAGGAACTGCTCAGTTGTAGGATGACGCACAAGTATCGTGGATTGTAAGGCTGTAAAGACATTCTAGTATCAGTTTCTAAGACAAACAATTGCTTAAATTCTATAAATTATTATGAAATCCAGATTTCTAATATCAAAATATAGTGATTAATTATGTAGGGTTACTTGTGAAACAGCTTCATGTTGTTTTCAGTTAAAGAAAACATGTGACCGACTTCCATCATATTAATTTTCTGCCTTTCTCTTCATAAACTAAACAAGCCTTAGATCTGGTCTTATTTGTGTTGTAATTTTTCTCAGCCCAAGTTAAAAAATAATGAAATTAATTCTCTGAGGACCAGGCAACACTACACTTGAATATCAAACATTTCTAGACATTAAGTAATACTCATCCTTAGAGGGGCAATACAAACTTATGAATTATTATACCAGAAAAAAACCCAGAAAGAATTATTAAATAGTACATGTAGAGAATTTAAATACCAAACTTATCTGTATCTTAAATTTATGACACTAATGTTTGCAGTCATCTGTTGAAAAGTGCACCAAATCTGCAATCCTCTGCATCAAAACCAAGTATCAAGGTCAATAAGGCACTGAGATTGCTTTACTGAGCCTGCTAACCGGATCATGGCTAACTTGCACATTTTGAGGGTAACTGAGACTTAAGACAGCTATCTGACTTGATTTATGTTAATTTAGTATTCAACAACAATCTCGAGAAGCAAGTACAGATTTAATTACTTACGATATTGTAATTGCGAAATTTCCTTCATCCATGCATCATGATAGACTACCTCGAACTCCACCAATACATATGCAAGTTTGTTGTATGATTGAACAACTGCTTTACCTTCTGGACTTGCCAAGATATCCGAATGTTTCTATTAAAACACAGTACATTCTAATTAAAACTATATCCAAAACCGCCCATACTACTTGGGTTTTTTTCAATTTAATTTTCATCAATACATAGTGTAGGTTAATACTATGAATAATACTGACAGAGTTCTTAAAAACTGTATCAAATATTTATGATTCAAATTTACAGTAAAGTAAAAATTTACATAAAGTCAGTAAGAACTTGTAAGGAATAAATACTAAATATTTAACATCAGTAAGAGCAATTGCTTCAATATACTGTCATAAATACCTGCAATTCACAGTGAAATGGATACTCAGTTCTACTCAAAATTGAATAACTGAAAATTTATTGTAAAAGTTTCCTTTTTTAATCAGTAATGATATTTATGCCTGTTTTCCTTGGAACAGATTTAGATGGTCATTACTCACATCTGAGGGAAACAGGAAAGTGAAAACCTCTCTCACATAGAAGTTAACTTGGCATGAGACCCTAGATGCTTTCTTGGAGAATCACTCAAACATTTCAAGAATTCTTCACGGTTATTTTCAACTGAAATTGTCTACTCTGTTCTATTCCAACACTACATCTTGGGTCTACAACAAGGGTTACTGCAGAGCAGTATAAACATACAGAAAAAAAAATGTTCTTTACATATAACAAGTGACAGAATTATAACCAGAAACTTTATGATCTCTCTGCTGAAGTAAGACAGTTCACAGAAAACACCTAAGTTTTTGGCACATCGACTTACATGGAAATAGCTGATTGGTTCATTTATCCTTCTGAATAGCTGTCTCACCCACAATATCTTTCCTGCAATAGGTGGCATGTTTCGAGCAAGAGGAGGGTCATCTTTCTGAGTTTGGTAAAGCTACAATAAGTAAGAACAATATCATTTAACACATGTATTAAAAATCTATCGAAATGCTAAACTGTTGTCTCTGGTACCATAATTTCTTCCTCCCCTCAAACAGATTAAGTTCACGTGGAGTCACACAACAGCACATGGAGAGAAAAATGTATTTCATCCCTGACTTGGTACACTTCAAAGATGCGCACGTTCAATGCTGGTAGCTCTCCTGTCTCCATTATCTCATGCTGTTTCTCAGCTGTGCTTACTTATGATAGAGTCCTGAGTACACCACAAGGCACTGTGAACCCTGGGGCTGGGCAGCCAGCATTCAGGATCATGTCTGACACCTGACTTTGAAGTCATTTTCTGTGAAAGCAAGCTGTTTAAGGAAGTGGTGTCAGGAGAATCCTTGTGGGGCTTTTCCTCCTTTGCTTGTGAACTGGCCTCAGGAGAGGTCCAAGCTAGATTGTTAACAGAGAGCTTTTTCCTGAATAGAAAATTCAATACTCTTCTTCAGACACACATACCTGACTGTTAGATAACATTTCAGGATTTGGACTAAATTGTTCTTGTGGGTCCCTTCCAAATCAGGATAGTTTAGTGCTATGATATGCACTTTTCTACTAACTTCAAATTAAAATGCATGTAGATACTCCTGGATACACAGCCCATGCTTTCATCTGTGCCCAAGATGAGAAAAATGTCCCCTCCTCAGTGAATGGCTACATTACAGTGAAAAAAAAAAGGCCTAATACTACACTGTACAAAATTTGCATTGACAAAGTATTCAATCATTTTAGGACCAGCACTGCAGTAGGAGCAACTTTTTATTAGAAATAACTTGCTGTGCAAAGATAAAAGGAAATCTAGTAATATCTAAAAAGTATTAGAGATAAATAAATAGAACTAGTCAGTAGAATCAAGACATGTTCTTTGAAAGAAGAAAGGAGTATCTGTATCCACCCAGCTTTAGGCATGCAAGCTCCGTCTGTGACAACACAGACTCTGTGATGACACAACTCTTCACGAACTACCATGACTTCTTAGCCCTCCCCTGTCTCTGCACAGACCCAACCAAAGAAATCCAAGGAGCTTCATGGTGACCTTGAGAGGAACTCACCTGGATGAAACCCTCTCAGTAAAAGTATCTATTTTTCTTTTGCCTGGGAAAATACAGCTAAGAGTGGGCTACATGATTTTTTTTTTAAGCAAGCAATGCTGCTGAAAATCTGTTCATCTAGTTAAGCCAGTAATTAGGGGTTCAGAGATTGTTACGTACAGTGTGTAGGTAGGGAAAGGACACCACAAAGAGCTGTTCAGAGCAGCTTTGATAGGCTACCGTTTTAAGTCACTGTTTGGAGGAAAAAATTTCTAATAAGTGCAGAGTTTATAGACATTGGCTCCTTGTGTAAACTTCTATCATTGATCTAACAAAATGTAAACATCTCAAAAAAACTTTTTCAACAGTCTGGTTTTCCAGATTCCCTTTATATTCATTGAAGAAAAATGGTCATTTGGAGGGAATTATTTACATCTTCAGGACACTATATAAAATTGATCAGATTAACTCACTCTAGAGTAGTTCTTTCTTTCTTTCGTAGAAAGGAAGTTTGAACATCTAGTTCTGATGCAGATGTTTATTTTACAGACAAAGTAAAAGTTTACAGTCAAGTGATATGAGCAGTTCCCAGAACTCAATTCTTGTTTATACTTCAGTTAGCTTGCACAACAAAAATCATCAAAAATTACTTTATAATGAACATAAATGCAACTCACCTATATATCATGTATTTTATGCTGCCACGGCATCTGGCAATAGCTACTTATAAATGCAAATTAACTGTGGAAGCCTCATTTAATAAAAATCCAAAAGGTACATGCAAGCAATGTACACAGCCAGTAAAGAACACGCTTCTTTAAATTTAATTGATGAAGGAATAACAGAAAATATTTTGGTTCATAAAGTAAAGTTGTGATGGCAAATTTGCCTTCAAGAGCACTTATGCATATTGAGTGTCCACCCACTAAGGCCTTTTCCGTAACAGGAAAACAGATGTACAATAAATTGAGAATTGGGAGTAAATTAGTGAAATAAGCAGAATAAATAAAAATTATTCCTATTTAAATGCTTGCTCCTATTTTAACATGATGTTTACAACTTACTGAAATGGAATTAAATACCTTTTTAGTAGCTTCAAGTTCTGCTACATAATGCTGAAGAATACAACCAACTGTGCATGCTATTTCTTCTTGAAGGCATGGCATATTCAGACTTTGAAACCTGTATTAAAAATTAATACCCAAAAATAACATTTCTAAAATAACAATTGTTTCAATTTATTTTGGGGTATATGAACATTACATAAAATTAAATAAGCAAAAATCTGAGAAAACTTTTTTGCTTTGAGGAAGTTTAAACGAGTAGAAAATTTTTGCCCTGGTGGGTATTTTGGTTGTTGTTGCTTAGTATTGTTTTATGCTTTTCTTTTAGTATCCTCTTGTGTATAAAAATATTCTAATGAAATTAAGAAACAAAATATATTTATTTCCTTGAGATAAAATACATATTTTATCATGGTTATGTGGTTCAGAATATCAGTAACGAAAAATTCTCAATCAGGCCCTTTGTTCTAAAATTTACTGGGCTGTTTAAGTTGTGCTAATCAGTAATTTCAAGTTACTTTAACATATTTTAAGACATAGTTGCCAATACCTTTGAAGTAACTGAAGTGAATTCTGTGAAGACAAAATTTTCCGAAAACAGGTACGCATAAAATTCTGTAGCTGTGTCTAAAGAATAGATAATTCAATCTGGTTTTTCAGGTCAGAAAATAGTATTTTGATGACATTTTCTTAACATAGTAGCATTTGAAATTGTTACTACTTAAAGCACAAAATAGCAGCCTTCATCAGGCCATGCTTAATATAATTAATAAATACCTAGTTTCAGTCAAATAATCTCTAAAATATCATACAATTCTATGAAATAAACAAATCAGTTGCAGCTTTGTTCTGCCCAAAATCTGACCACATTCCTTCAGGCTAACAAAAACTTCCACATAGATCATTCTCTCAGGTCTCATCGTTTTTGTCATTTTGGCTGCAGAGCTCATCTGTGAGCACTGTTTGATATATTTTACACCTTCCTTTGAAAGGAGGAGAAGGAATGGAAAAAGCCTCCCTCCAGACAAGCACAAACTCCATGCTCTTTAGAAGAACAATTTAGCCTATTCCCAATCCAAGTCTTAATGGTTCAATAGATTATTTCCCAAGTAAGTTATAATAAGTCATAATATTACTTACCTCTAAATGTTCAACTTCTGACATAAATTTCACAAAATCCACATCAAATTCTGTTACTGTTGGATCAAGGGTATCATATGGTTTCTTTTGAAAAATGTGATAGATATTTTTGAATTTTACTGCCATAAGATCTATACCTTCAACTGCACACTGAGTCAGTGCGTTAAAATTCTGTTCTATGGCTATCATCTTCATTATCTGAAATAAAGATATTACATTCATGCTCATAATGAATTCTTTGTTATTTCCTCTATAAATTAAAACCTGAGCAAAGTAAGATAAGCAACAGCCACTCCTCTAGCTACTTCAATCACAAATACATTTTTTCTCAGTCAAGTATCTTCAATAATTGAAGCATGGTTAATTCAGTTTCCAACATCAGCTCTCATCACAACTCAGCACAAAGTAAAATAGTCTTTGTTTTTCTTAATGATAAAGAGGGATTTTTACGTTTTACTGCTAGATCCAATAGGATAATATGGAAAAGGTGTATGTACACGACGTATACATAATGATGACAAAAAGATATCTCAAAGAATAAAAAAATCCAGCCCTACAGATTAATATGTATATTGAATGATGAAGAAATACATCAAAGACTCACAGAATTCCTATCTTGTGATGATTATCATCTTATCCCTGGTCTGACCTTATTCTGTACCAAGAAACACCTATTACTTTTTCCACTCAAGAATGTTAGTTTAAAATCCTTTCAATGCATTACCAAGCTAAATGTTAAGACCACACCAAGCAGCAGAATCATCTGAGGAATTGTTTGAATTTTGGCAAGAATGTTTGGCAGTAAACATGAGTTTTTAATGTCATTTGAAAAAAGCAAAAGTATGTTGTTTTTCACATAATTTTAAACCTCTTCAAATAATGATCTAAGTCTAGGTCAATCAGGTTATTCCTCTCCACAATAAAAGAGATAAATTGACAAGTTGAGAAGGCAGTTGTGAGGTAATAGCATCAAACATTGGAACTACTGACTCTGTGGAAATGCCTAAATTCTCTCAATAGAGAATTATAGACTCCTTTAAAAGATTAAAAGAATGTATGTTGGCAAGCATCCACTTTTTACACTGTTCTCTGGAGAGACACTTCTTTACCAATAAATAACAGCACCTAATATACTCACTTTTTCTAATCTCCTACAAAAAGCTTCAGATTTTCCAAAAATGTACATTTCTGATACTTCCAATGCCTTTTCTCCTAGATGTTCTGAAGTCTCTTGCCTAGATTCATGGAAGCATTTCTGATATTCTTTCAACAGACATATGCATTCCTAAAATGTGAAGGAATAAATACCATATTTATTAGCCTATGAGTGAGGGACTAGAGAACCCAAACCTATTGACATTCCAAAGCCATTAGTTATCACTGAATCTGGTTTCAATCAACAGGCAACAACAATTTAAATACAGTGGTTTTCTTTCAGTATCTGAAGAAAGTGTTTGCAACATACGAACAAACATACAGCAGAACAGTACAGTGAACCAGAGGGTGGTGATGAATCCAGTTGGCAACCAGTTACTACTGGTGTCCCCAGGGATCAGTGTTGGGCCCAGTCCTAGTTCATATTTTTATTGATGATCTGGATGAGGGGATCGAGTCCACCATCAGCCAATTTGCAGATGTGGGTGTCAGTGTCTATCTGCTGGAGGGTAGGAGGGCTCTGCAGAGGGACCTGAACAGGCTGGATAAATGGGCTGAATCCAGCAATTTGATGTATAACAAGACCAAGTGCTGTGTCCTGCACTTTGGCAACAACCCCCTGCAGCACTACAGGCTGAGGACAGAGTGGCTGGACGTTGGCCAGGCAGAAAAGGACCTGGAGGTACTGATGGCAGACTGAACACGAGCCAGCAGTGTGCTCACACGGCCAAAAAGGCCAATGGTATCCTGGCCTCTACCAGCAATAGTGTGGCCAGCAGAACGATGGAAGTGATTCTTCCCCTGTATTCTATGCCTTTGGGGGAAGATAGGAACTCAGTAACTGAGGTCTGGAAAAGGAGAAGGTGGAAACGAAGTTCACATTGGCAACCAGTATTCCCACAGCTGCACATATTTTGCCATAGCATGTTGCATTACTTAATTTGTTCTTAATAGGTCACCACAGATGAACAAGAGGAAGACTATCTTAACACTGACCTTTCATGGTATGCCAAGGAAATCTTGTATGGAAAAGAACTAGTCTAACAAAGTCAGGGTCTATTCAAATATCAGATTTTCCATGGTAAAGGAAAATGGTACCAAATCAGAGCTATACTCTCCTCCATAGCCCCTCTTCAAGATGGAAAAATGTGGAATATTAATTCCTTGGTTGCACATAAAGCAAAGATGTCAATTCCAAGGTCAGTGACAGACCACACTGATAAAGATGAAGCCGTTGCAATTTCAACAACTCCTGTGGGCTAAGAATTGGGAAAACATTCAAAGCATCATTAAATAAAAAAAGCCAAGAGGTGTGAAGCACTTGGTACATATGGATATGGACTTCCTTATGATATCAACAGGTAAATAGGTTTAACATGTAAATAATGAAATATCAAAATACAAACATTGATTTTTCCAATGACTATTGGTGTCTCTTGATCCCAGAGTCGATTCAAGCCAGCATCTGTAATGTATGCTTTACATGTTGTGACCATTTGGTTTGTAACCTAGGGCAGACAAATGAAAAAGGTTTAACAGTAATTTTAAGCTTAACAGTAAATTTGCCTGTTTCACAGAAGCTAATAAAATTCTCATATACATGTGTTAATACTATCAGATTTGGAATAAATATCACTTTTGGAAATAATAGTGGCTAAAAAATATATGCAATATATACAAAAAACACCCTACGAAAACTCTGAGAACACTCCTGGAAGTATATGTAAGTCCCAGGATATATTTGTAAGTCCTGTAAATTCAATAATACATAAACACAGAATGTCATCAATCAAAATTCAAGAATGAAAAGAATTTATTGAATTCCAACTATTCTTCACTTACATTGTTGTCTTTACACTTTGCAGCACATATTTAAAGACTGCCCTTAAAGAATTTTGTATCCTAGCAGTATGTCTTTACCTTCATTTCATGTGGCTATAAAAAGGAAAAAACATTCTTCTACTTCTCAACCACAAAAATCCAAAGTTAGTAATGACAGAAAGAGAGAGAAGAGTATGTACAGATATAGAAGACATACCACAGACAACAGTTACAGGTAGACAATTTTTTTGTCCATTAAACAATAAGAACAATTCAAAGCAATTCTCCAGATGATGCTGTTTGGGTTTTGTGTTTTTTCTTTTATATGTCCTCTATATTGCTCACACATATATTTGTAACCCTGTCCCCTATTGTATTAGTAGCTAGTTTTTCCAGAACTTTTCCATGGCCTTTCCTTAAGCAGAAAGAAAAAGCAAGTTCCAGAGCTCCAAGCCCTGGGAGGTACAAGGCTCCTGTGTTATCTTCGTTCTTCCTGGAAACCAAGGCCGAGAACAACTCTTCCAGAAACATTCTCATGGACAAAGCACAACTAGAGATGAAGGAGGGGCTCCAGAGAAGGGGCTTGACCTGAGGGAAAATTGCATCACCACTTTTTCTTCTAATTGGTGCTTTTTATCTATTATGCTTTTTTCCTGAAACCTATAAATGTGTACTCAGCCCTATAAGGGTGGGTTTGTGCAGACATCTTTCCATAACTCCCTCTGAAGGCCTTCATTAAAGATCCTCTTTTATATTACCTCCTTACTAAAATTATCTTGAGTTTCATTTCCAGGTTGGGAAAAAGGCAACACTGACATGAGAGTACTGTAAAGCAGGTCTCAAGTATCCCTAACTGAAAAAAGACTGGAAACTGCCATGCAAAAAGCAGCCTCAAACTTTAAGAAAAATTCTGATGAACTTGGAGATAGTGTCAGTTCTGATGATCATTAAATGGAAACAAACAGTAAATAGGGACCTTAAACAACTGCATTAAAATGGAGATTTTTTTTTTCCTTGCTATTTCCAGCATAGCTTCATGTAACCAGTTTGTTATTAGCCTCTGTAGTGAAATACTCCCTTAGACCATTAAACAATAGACAGTAGCAAGAGTCAATATACAAACATACAGGGACCAATTATATGACAGGTAATATAATAGACCTAACATGATATATAGAAAACAGCCACAACCATGAATAGATACACATTCAAAAGAGCACATACTTCTTACTATCCTAGTTCAAATTGAAATGTAACAAAATTTTATGCTGAACCCCATGGTGTAAGGAAACAAAAAAGGTGTCTGTGTCATGAGAGTCTGCTGTGAATTTCTTCTAAATGCTTACTGCAGGTGTGTGGTTTAGTTATGAAGGATTTCTTTTCTATAAAACCATTATACAAACCATCTTTTCATGCAGAGAATACCTGGATTCTGCAAAAGACACTGGTATAAACACAAAGCCAGTCTTAATTTTCTCTTTAAGAAGGGAAAGTTTACAATCTTAAATTCAATTTACTTTTCAAGTATGACTTGCTTTGGAAAACAGGAGCCTTTTGTCTTTCACACTTTTTGGAGGAACAGCCTAGCCAGATTGACAGCCATCTGCCATTAGGTCTTCAAGGCTGAGAATAAAATCCTTTGAGGATTCTGTGATTAGGAAACAACTGATCAGATTCATTCAGATCAGAAGATTAATCAAGAATATTAAAAAATTAACACTGATGAACCAAGAATAAACCAAGTTCCTTTCAGAAGAGAAGTCTGTAATCCAAGTTTAATCCTGTCATGATCAACAGAGCTCTCTTCCTTTCCAACGCAGAACCTCACTATTTACTATCATTTTTAAACAAATGTTCTACTGATTTAAGCAAAATTAATTTTTCTTCTGAAAAGTCACACAATTTTTGTAATTAC
This sequence comes from Trochalopteron elliotii, assembly GCA_024734555.1. Classification (NCBI taxonomy): domain Eukaryota; kingdom Metazoa; phylum Chordata; class Aves; order Passeriformes; family Leiothrichidae; genus Trochalopteron; species Trochalopteron elliotii. The sequence continues at coordinate 3,857,591 of JANPWX010000045.1, forward strand.
TATTTTGTAAATAAACTTACCTTTATAAGCAATGATGTAATTCTCTCAGAAGTATTGTAATACTTTGAAACACGGTGAATCATTTGCACAGACTTTATCAAGTGTGGAATTCCCTGTGTCATTAATACCTGAAAGCAGAGTTTCAAGAAAAAAATTTACTTCCTATTCTTAGCAACTGTTTCCACTCTATTGACAACTTCTAAATTATTTATTTCCCTAAGTCACATAAATCAGTCTTTAAAATGTCATGGCATTTTACCAAAAGTTTTCTTATGGAAAAAGACTAACCATGCTCAATAACATTCCAAACATCAGCTAACAAGAACAATAAATGGCTAAGTTTTATCACGGGCTAAGAAATCAGATTAAAGATGTTACAAGATAAAATAAAAGTAATATCCTATTTTGATGAACAAAATTCAACACTGATTGAAAATGTAAATGTTGCATTTTTTGGTGCAATTGCAAGTATTTTTCTGACAGCAATTATCTGTGATGGATGCTTTTTTTCCCTTCAGGAAAGGGTGCTAATGTACTTTCATTGTGATAACAGTCTTTACATAAGGTGTTTCATTCAGACACTTCAGAAAACTCATTAAATAACTGTCAAAATGTCAGTTTCATTAACAAGTGCCTAATTCCTTCAAGCATCATATCAAATATCTAAATTTTTCACATATTTTGTGAAATCAATGTTAAAATCATACTGTGGCATTACAAGTACTTAGTAGCTCAAACACTTCCAAAGTATTCTGGTGGGGGAAAAAAAAAAAGGTAAAACATTATAATTCATTAACCTTATGATGGACTTGTCAAAATGGCAATTCAGAACATCAGAAAGTAATTTTGGCTGTCACCCTTCAATGGAGAAGCCAAGATCTTGTAATTAACTTTGAGTTGCAAACTCAAACTCATACTCTAAATAGACATAAAAGTCATTTGCATTTAGCAAGAGTGTGAAATAAATGCTATATAGTATAAAAACAACCATCTGTGTCCATATTGTTCATCACCAACACCACCCTTGAAACAGAATCAGGAAATTCTGAGTCTATAGGTTTTCTTTTTCAATCCTTAACAAAAACTAAAACCCTGAATACTGGACTGTGTAGAAATTTCTCTGATTCAAAGCCTTGAGTTAAACATTCTGTCTGAATTTTCATATATTAACATACTTCAGCACAAATGTCACTGTGTGATACTGCATACACTAAATACCATATTTTATGCACACACCCAATATCATTATAAATCCACATGTATGCCACTCCTTATTCACTAACATATAAAAGAGTTGTCCATACCCGATACTAAATGCAACTCGACACAGAATGAAGGTCTGCTTAAAACAGGTTGTAATTAGCTTGGAAATCATTGTTTTTAAGCTGAATATCATAGAAATTCCTACCTAAATTAACTTGATTTCAAGAACATGATTAAACAGAAATTCATATGTATCCAAATTGTTCCAGACTAACCAAAGAACTCTAATTAACCATCTTGTATTAGGAAAATCATTAACTCTTCAACGGGTTTTCACCCACTAATGTTTGTTTCCGTTTAAGATACAAAGAATTTTATCTTTGTAACACCTGTGAAGTAGCTCATTACGGCCTGGTACCTGGCACCCTCTAGTGACACCTTGAAGAGCTGAAGATAAACAGCTTAGTGACACTGCTTATCATGCTATTATTCCATGCAATATTAGCTCTATGTCATATATTATGGAAGTCCTTTTGCTTGCCCACAGTTAGACCTTTGCAGTAGGATCCTAAGCTACCAGAGATTCAAAAGAAATGCAGCATTTCCTGACAGAGGGCAGGGGGCATATAGGACCAAAACATGAAGGACTCAAAAACAAGGGAGAATGAGCACTATTTTTCTAGGGTATTTACTCCTTTCCTCCTATTCTGCACTAAGCACTAGAAAAATACACCTGTTATAATAATTCATAGTTATTATACCAAAAAACTAATATCTTGAACTAGCACTGCATGGTGTACCTGAAAAATCAATTGTCTAAATTCTAACTAGCAGGTACTTCTGCAAGTAGATGCAGGTAACACTGTATTCCATATTAAAAAAAAAAAGGTTTGCCCATTTAGGACCTCATAAGATTTCATTATTTTCCATATAACTGAAATTTTGGTTACAGCTACATGATCATTGACAAATATGGAATTTTCAGGGGAAGATGTATTTGGAGATTATTGTAGCTGGTTTAAAAATAATACCAGCAGCAGGACTAAATTATTAGACAATCATAGGTATTTATGCTTATTTACTAAATACATATTTCAAAATACTGTATTTTATATAGTATATATATATATTATATATATGATAGATAATATATATATACACTATATATTATATATACTATAGTATATATATTTATAATTTATATATATATATTAAAAATACTAAATGCTTCAACATTTAGCTTGCCAAGCTTTTAGAAAAAAATCAGGAAAATTAGAAATGCAAATTACAAAAAAATACTTTTAAGAAAATATAAGGAAGGGAAATTTATTTTGCTCTGGGATTTCTATGTAAATACCTAAACTAGGCATAAAGAATGGTGATAGGCCTACTTACAACATCAGTGGTATAAAGTGGCTGACAAACTTTTTCAAGTGTCTTTAGGTACTTCACATTATCCTTTGATTCATTTGCTGCATCTGTGATTTTAGCATCTAATTCTTGCCATGTCTAGTGGGAAAAAAGAACTGTGAAAATCTTCATACATAGTGAACTATTTCTTTAACTTGCACTCAACTTGCCAGAAGTAAACTTTGGTAAATGAGTTCTAAGAGGCCTTGTCAAAGCAGGCAATGAAAGTTAATTTTTTGTATTTTTTACACATCTAATGTATTTTATGTTCATTTCTGGCTGTATCCCTGAAGTGTCTTGTACTTTGTCTGGATACATTCAGCACACCAGCAACATATCTAAATTTTCCTCTTTTAATTATCCTCAGCAAATCTGTCTTAGATGAAATTAAAATAAAAAACAAAACCAAACAATAAACGTTATAGTAAAAAAAAAAATAAAAAGAAATCAATAATAATTACCTTTAGTACTTTAGATTGTGCAACTTTCAGAACATTAATAACAGCTTTACAGTTTTGTCCTTTGATCTGTTCAATAATAAAGTTCAATTTAGCAGACATGTATTTCCAGTTCTCCAGTTCCATCAGTGGACCTGAATCCTTAGCTTCTCTCCTTAACTGTTTGCTCTCAATGAGAACCTGCAACCCAATTGAAAAAGAAAAAAAATAATCAAATGTCTACTACAGTGAATAGACTAGTCATTATGGAGAAGAAATGCTTTTGAGGAAAAAGGAACAAGCTTGCAGTTACTGACACATGAAAATTGTTCCCATTTGGAAAAGCTTTCTACGTCTGAATTGCACTTGATCATATCCTTAAACTGAAATTAAGGCAATTAATACATATGTTCAACTGCTGTCATACCCTGGCTGAATATCAGCATATACAGAAAAGTCTTTAATCAGAATCTATGAATTGAAATGCGCCAAATGTAATTAGTCCAGAACTTCAAGAACTAGTTTAATAAAAGTATTAGATATCAGACAAAAATTTATCCATTTTTATGTTGATAAATGTGCAGTCAGCTCTTTTTACATGTCTTTTGCATTTTCCTTCTATTGAGCTAAACACACTAAATATAGTATGCCTTACAAGTACAGTACGTCCCTGCCTGCACAGATTCACATTTTGGTGAAGGATTCTCTGTTTTTCATGGAAGTCTCAGACACTTATATCTTGGATAACTGAGACCTTACCATGCAAGACTTACACTGGATAAAGCATGCCCTGCTGGGCCTGATCAAAAATCTTTCTAAAAGCAGTACTTCCCACCAAAACTGGCAGCAGAAACTTAATAGGTAACATACAGTTAGGTATGCTCTATACACATTTGTCCTCACTAGTGTTACTAGTCCTGCAACCCTCCATTCTCTTCTTACTATTTGTGTATTAAGCGTTCAGAAACTCTTATTCTTGCTAGACTGTAAATTCCAAGGCATAAGGACTATCTACTTAACTTCACTTGTGAATAGAAACAGAGCATTTCTCCTAATTTGGGTGGAGATGCAGCTGAAGCCTTTGGCTAACTTCAGGCAAGTCTCATACATAATTTATAAATATTTATCTATATTCATGCTGAATTGATGTGTTAAAACAACAACTTACATGTTCAATTTGTTTATACCATATCATAAGTACTTCTTCTAGCTGGTGAACTGTGTCATAATTGTCAGCAGCTGCAGTTATTTTATCAAAGGTCTGGAGTTCAGAAAAATTAATGTAATCTATTTTTTCCAACTCAACTGTTCCTTCAATGCTTGCTGCAGCACCTGAGAAAAGGGCAATTACAATATAGAACAAATTAAGACTTTAAAATAAATTTCCACCAGTCAAAGTAATTTAAATTTGAAAATATACATCTCCAGTCAGTGTTGTTTTGATGTAATAGCAATTTACTGCACTCACAAAAAGCAGAAATATCTAATCTTAAATGCAGTGACATTCCTTATGAGCAATGTGTCACTATTTCCTTAAGAAAATAATCCACCCATGTATATATTATGCAAGTAACTAATAATTTCGTTTTTCCTTGCAGAATGTTAAAAGTTCTTCCTCTATGCACTACTGCTTTTAAATAGAAATCCTTAAGCAGAATTCCTCTAGTTTGTTTCCTAAATGCAATGCTTACCTCCTAAAAATGAAATGTATCTCTTAATTGTTTCCACAAATTTCTTCTTGTCTTTTGTATCTTCTTTGGACTGACCTAAACTACCCCAATTACTTGTTTCAAGGATAGCAGGGAGAAAAACCTTTTCTATTACATCTTTAACACCAGGTAGGAGTCCATCAGAGGCATCCAAAACACCAAAGGAAATTTCCTGTAGTATAAAAATATTATTGTTATTAAAGCAGTAACTTACAATAGAAATAATATTATAAGTTCAACGTATTTTTATAAAAGCACTCCAATCTGTCAAACAGAACTTTATTTTAAGGAGAGAAAATCACTACATAAGACACCCACAGTGTGCCCATAAGATAGCACTTTCAATAGAAAAGTGAAGTCAGTAATTATTTAACGCAGTTTTAAAAAGCTGTCTGGTTAAGCTTTTGTTACATCAGTTATTTACCTATCACACAGAGCTTGGAAAGTTTTAAATGGTAGAAAAATGTTCTCACCCACAATTAGGTACTAATTCATGAATTGCAAGTAGCAAAAAACTCTCTGAATGTCCTATCTGAAATTATATTAGAAGCAATTATCTGACTAAATATATATTACTTTGAATCAAGTTAAATGTTTTCCTACTCTCCTAAACAAAACTTTACAAGGTCTGACTCTTTCTAATATTCCAGTATTTTAAACATCCTTCAAATAAGGAAGTATTAACACACATCACGTAACAAACTTCCTAGAACATAAATGTCCTTTCTTTATCCCTTCAGCAGAATTAAATGGCAAAGTATCTGACGGAAATGTAATATTACAACCAATACTGAGGCCCTTGATAAAAACAGACCTTGTACCTTACTTCTAACAGTGTTTTTTCTCTTTCATCTTCTTAGTTCTCAAAAGGAATGGAATATTTTAATTCGGAATATAAATATGTAAACCAACAACAGATTCTCTGTCTGAAGAATTTGAAATAATACTAATTACAAGATACATATGTAAAACTATTAGTTATCAATTTACAGTCCCTTAAGCACTGCCCAAACACTAAGGCATGTAGCTATGAACAATAATGAAGCCCACACTTACATAAGAATTTGTCTTGTAAAGCAGAAATCTTATGTCACATAATTTACACAGGATAAATGCATATTTTGTATTTTATTTATCAGAACACATAAATCAGAAAGGTACAGGTAAACTTTTTGTCTCCTGGTATTTGCAATATAGTCTTCTCAGTGTTTCCTTGTAGTTTAGGCATTTTTATCACATTTAAAATACACTTAGCAGCTTTAACCTCTTTAAAAATATCAAGTAGAATGAGAAATTCATGTTTATTTCTGTAACAAGAATCCTTTAAGACATTAAATTCACAAGTATTTGCTGAAGCAATTCAGCTATTTGTCGTTCACCCAAAATGGAGAGCAAAGCAGTTACCAGTGACTTCAGTTACATGACAACAGTGAAAAAAACAATGGAACAAAAAACAGCTGCTTTTAGAGCTTTTAGTTTTTAAAATATATGAGACAATACCTCATGTATAGTTTTATCATTTATGGACGTGTCATTCCTAGAGCGAACAAAAAATAAGCAGAGTCCTTTTATCTTGTCTGGTGTCTTCTCCACATAAAATTGCAAAATTCTACTTCCTTTCTCAACACCTGGAATTACCCGACCACATTCTGAAAAGGAATTTCATAGGTATGACTCCTTTTAAAAATGAGGGTATTATAAAATGCTTAAAATCAATATAAGGAAATAAAACTGAACATATAAATAATTTATTTTCTTCTTTTGTCAGAGAACAAAACCCAGCACAATTCGTAACCGTAATTAATCACACTATTAGAAAACTACACCAAACATATAATGCGTATCTTACAAACCTATTTGGGTACATTGTAATGCACTGAAAAGGGAATTTGCTCAGGCCCATAGTTCTGAAACAATTTGCTGGTGACTAAGGTACTTTATTTTCATTTACCCTACCTAAAAAGATGTCAGGTCTAAGTGAGAAAATACAGACTACAAGATGGCCTCAAGTCCTGTGTGGATATATTCCTATGCAATTTGATAGGTCAATATAAATAAGTAACAGAACAATTAATGAATCATTAGGGATTTCAGACATTACATTCTAATTCTCTACTAGGCTTGTGAAACCTGAAAAATTTCAAGTATTTCTAATAAATTAAAATTCAGAGACAGGTGTTATGAAAGTGCTTTCTAATGAACTTCAGGTAAAACTCATGTATGAAGAAGTCACAACCAATTCAGTATTTCAGGATACCACTTTATACTCTTTCTTCCAGGAATGGCTAAAATTGAGATTCATTTTTTTCCTAAACAATTTGACTTGAAGCAAGCATTTAAAATATGAATTTTCAGCCATCAGTGCAAAACGTTGCAAAATTCTGAACAAGCAAAAGCAGATTTTATTCTGAGAAACCACCAACAAAATGAACAATAGAATGCACTGTTACACTGCCTGTATTATTACTGCTAAACATTTACCTGCTCCTCGTGCATTTCCTTCTTGATAGAAAATTTTCAATGATTTTCTTCCTCCCTTGGCAAAAAACGAATCAAAGGGATCCAACTGTTAAATCAAAGAGTGAATATGTGTTACTCAAAATATTTTTATGTGCCTTTAAGACATGCAAAACTAATCTGGCCATGCTACTGTTTAAAGTTTTGTTGTCTTGCAATGTTTATCCTCAAATATTGTGAGAAGATAGGTAGTGTCCAACTGAATGATTCAGCCATGTTAGTGAGATCTCCTGTTTCCTCCACATCACAAAAAAAGAGTCAGAAGTTTAGCAAGCATGTGTGGAGATGCATCACCTGCTCAGGGACAAAGGACACACGTCTAGTTGTGGTATATTTCTTGTGAGCATGTTTTTTTTTTCCCCCAAAATAAACAAATATTAAAGCTGAATCAGAACAGTGATGGGAAAATAGGTGACACTCAGGTGAACAAAATTTAAAGCCACTCTTGTGAGAAGAAAACATTGCATGAAAATAAAAGAAGTAAAAGCAAGCCAGCTCTAGAACTGCATTTCACTTTTGTTAACAGCGTGAATAACAAGGTTAAAACAGAGAAAAATACATTAAAAAACCCCACCCCCAAAATAGTGAAATAAAGAATTGTTAAAGGGCTGAAAGTGCAGTGACAAAAAGCAGGAAAAAATTCACTACTACTAGAAGCACTCCAGCTTGTGAAGAGGAGGACAAACAGCAATTTTGGGTTTCTATGATTCCACACAGGAGGCAAGATGTGAACTGTCCCCACAGCTACTGATTCTGCAAAGAGCTTCTGTTTCAAGTCCATTTGGTTCTCACACCCACTGTGTGAATATATATGCAGGCTAACATTTTGAAGGGCAAAACCTAACTCATGGATATCAAAGACATATGTTTATGGGAATTTATTACATGACAATTTGTGGAGGGACAATGTCGACACAGCTCCAACAGCCTAAATTGTTTATAAATAAACTAAAACTGAGAGCAGGAAAACATTCAACCACAAAAAACTTTCAGATGGTCCTGGTGATAGCCAAAAAATCCCCAAGCCAACCCTATGAAACCCAAACAAAAATAAACAAACAGGAAAACTCAAACCAAAACCAAATACAAAAAAAACCCTCTCAAGAACCCAAAATTTCTAAATTTCTCAAGTGTTGGGATTAGTCAAACTTGGTGTAGAACAGCAGTTACACATGAAATCAGAATGATTTAAAACCATGTATCATCTAGCAAGTGTAAAAAAGGGACAATACTTAGCACACCACTATGTTGTGTAAGCAGAAAAAAAAAAGAAAAAAACGAGGCTAAGTACATTTTATGATATAAAAATATCAATAAACAAACAAAACCCTAACAAATATGGATTTAGGCTAAATTTTACTTGTAAGTGTAGAACTGAAGTTCTAAGAATGGATTTGTTTTATCAAAGGAGATATTATCTGGCTGATTTTTAAATGCCAAGTCAAATCTGTCTTAACAGACAAAAATAACGTCAATCAGATGCAACAACAGTCAAATAACAACAAAGCAATCAGAGAAGTCAAGTCATATCTTTTCTCAACAACCATACTGAGTTTTGATAATCTACTAAAAGTACAGTTTAACTGTTCCCTCCTGTTTGTTTAATCAGTCTGAAACATTGTGACAGACAACACTAAACACACAAAAATAACAAAAGCTTTCAGAACTTTCATGGGTTTGAGATCTATACATCCTACAAACCCACTTAACCCAATCTTTCAAACATCCAAACAGAAATAAAGCACTCAAAACTGAAATTGCTTAGTAGGTCTTTCAAACATTTTCATAGTATTCAAATGGTGCAGGATTAATCTTCTTTCATACTACTAACGACATGCTAATTTTTAAAATGCTCCCATAAGTTACACATTTTTGCAGAATCTTTGAAATTTCAGTGAGAACTTGCCTAACAAAGAAAAGTGAGAAGAATTAGAACATGATAAAGTCAGTCTGAGATGGATGAAACTGTTTGAAACTGGTAGATGTGAAAAGAAACCCTTTGGTCAAAATAACAGCAGTATTTATGTTTACCTTGAGGTAAGAAAGATAAAAAAAAACACAATCAAAAACCTTGAGGATATTTGCAAATCTGCCAGGAAACTTAGCTGAAAGATGTAGTCAGGTATCCTTTTAGATTGATTGTGTGCCTTAGTAATCACATTTTCTGGAAGAAACAATCAAAGTGATGGATAACACTTCCTATCAAAGGGGTAATCGGCTACATATTTTAACTAATAATTTAAATCAACAGGCATACAGAACAGACTCACTGTAGGGACATCCAATATCATTTCTTCCACAGTAGACAAGTCTAAGCCTGCAACAGCACTGAGAACTTCAAATATATATTTATGTAAAGCATTAAGTTTTGCTTTTCGATCTTCTCTTGCTTTTTCGTATTGAACCTAAAACATTAAATAAGACTTTCAAATTAAAAATATACAGAGTAATCACAACAATGACCCCTTACTTAACTTGCAACTAATGCTGAAATCTACTGTCTTGTATTTATGGTTGCAAAATGCCCTAATCTTTAAAAATACCTAAATTTTCAGAGGCTAACAGAAGAACAAATTATTAAGTATTATTATAAGATGTGAAGTCAAATTTGAGGATATGTCAAGGAAAACAAACATTAAGAATAGTACAGTTAGATTTTAAGATTTTTATGGGACATTAACTGGTTTTCTTGTTCACAATCAAAATTTCAATTTATTAAATTAATACAGAAAAGTTAAAACATCCATTTAAAATAAAGTATCTAGCATAGGTAAATATTTGCAGGAACTAAAGTGACTACAGCTTTGCTTCAATGTAAATTTTTCAGTTAATATCTCCTGCTTCTGACCTCTATTACTTTAAAGTTTTCAAATATTACAAACACAGGAAAAAAAGACTCACTTTCCGCCAGAAATAATTTAGTAAAAGGATTGAGTCTAAACAAAAACGACAACAACAAAAAACATTTAAACTAATGATTAATATAAACTGAATTCAATAATCTGAGGGAAGAATCAGAAAATTATAACCTTTCTTGTTTTGAAACTTTGCAGGCTAGGAACTCCACTAGGGCGGTAAAACTTAGTCAAACTTTGACTTCCAAAAGAACGAGACCCTTGTGAAGAGGAAATGCTCTCCATTCGTTGAGCAGGTTGAGAAGGTTTGGGTACATCTTCTCCAGTGATTGAATCTTTTTTAGTATTTTTTTGTACCCCTGCCATTCTAAAATCTGAAATTTGAAAAGAAAAGATTATGTTTATAACAATCCAGAATTTCAAGTCTATCTTTTCCAGAAGACAGGAGCATCCCAAAACTGACTTTCCAGGTATAGAAATTTAATAGTCTCACCGAGTCCTCTTCCAGTTCTTAAAATGCCAGACATTTATATACATTTTTATGATAGGTTACAAATGTCAAGATGAAGATTGAGACCTTTTTAAAAAACAAATTTTCATATACGTGCATTTTGTGGAGTGAATGCCTCTCTATATAACAAATATGTTTTAAAATATAAATAATTTCAGTGCATGTCTGATTACTGAGAAATAGAAATGGTTTCAAATACAAACAAATCATTTAAATTTTAGTTTCTAAAATATATACCCAAATTCAGCAACTGAGCTTACAAAAAGACTTGCATACACAGAAAACGCTATTCTGCTCAGTGTACTATTACAACAAGGATCAAGATAACTATCAAGAATTCCTTAGCAGTTCATACGAGGCCTAAGGGCAGCCTACCACTGCTGTAACAGTGTTATATACTCCCTTTGACACTATTATCTGATTTGGGAAATCAAAATCAAAGGTGAGGCTGACATGAAAAGCAACACCTGAAAAACAACACCTGGTAGTACATTACTAGCTCCTTATTTTTGTCCAAGTAACAGGTGACAAATTAGCTGATGTTCTATGGTTTTAGACATGCAATCACCTGCTACAGAAAGTGTTCATCTCTTTCTTGAGGTAAATATACCACCAAAAAAATCAAAAAACAAATTTAAGGAAAGCCACACACACACACAAAAAGTAAACTACGTATATTTATTTTGGTCCTCTACAAGGTTAGCAGTGGTACTTTCCTCCTTGATTGTTCCACTCAAGTGGAAGAGGTCATGTGCTAATTTCCTTGCCTTTTAACTGGTTCACTTTTAGCTGATACTTTCCCCTAAAGCACAAGATGGGAGAGGTGGGGTTCTCGCAGCTTTCTTTTAAAAATGCATTGTATCCTGGCATCGTCCCTGCCTCTCCAAAATCTATATCCAAGATACCTGGCAACTCATGTGACATTCTCACACTTTTCAAAAACCTGTATGAGGTTCATCTGCCCACCTCTCCCGGCTGGAATAACAAGCATACTTTTATGTCAAAAACTCCCTTCCTTCCCTCCAGGATGCCCCAAACCTTCTCTACAGGACCTGTTCATTCAAGGAAAGTAGGTCTGGCTTCCAGCATGCATCATCTTAGGTGGGTTGAAGGAGGATTAGAGAGAGGGAAGGAGAAATGGATGATTCCCAAGCACTAAGCATTGGGAATACAGCCTTTCGGCTCTCCTCTGCAAAGCTGAGCTGCCTTACCCTGCACTTCAGCTTTGGCAGAGAGATGCAGGGAAAGATCCTCACGGACCTGACCGGAGCTGTATCTCCTCACAGGGCGTACAGCGGGGCGCGGTCCCCCGGCAGCACAGGGCCCTCCGCGGCTCCTCTGAGCGGGCGGAACGGGTGGTCCAGTGCTGGCCG
>JANPWX010000045.1:3869931-3880624 GCA_024734555.1 Trochalopteron elliotii
ATTCAATCCTGCTTTTCATTCTGTGTTTTTGAGAGAAACATTATCCTTCCCTCTTAGGCCTGAAATGATATTTTTATACTAAAGGACAGTGAGTAACTCTAGAAGGCAAAGAGACGACAGAAAGGGGGTCTCATCAATGTGTATGAATATCTAAACGGGGATGGGAGGAGAGTGCCACGAGGTTGTTTCCAGGCACTTCTCTGTGGTGCCAAGAAATAGGATAAGGGATAAAAGGCAGAAAGTGATGCACAGGAAGTTCCACCTGAATACGAGAAAAATTTTAATGTGAGGGTGACTGAACCCTGGAACAGATTGCCCACATAGGTTGTAGAATGTCTCTCACTGGAGATATTCAAAAACCATCTGGATACAATCCATGTAGTCTGGGATAACAGAGTGAGCAGAGAGATTGGAACAGATCCACTGTGGCCCCTTCCAATCTGCCCAATTCTGTGATTTTGTGACAAATGCTACTTGAAATCTTTTCCCAGCACGTGGAGGGAAGAGCAGAAATCAACCTCTGTCAATACTAAACCAAGGCTGCCGTAAGTATGATAACAAGTAAAGGTCAGGATTGCCAAAGAGGATGATATTGCCAGGACTTACAAAAGGGGCACCATTCCAGTGGAGCTGGGTTATCAGCTGTGTTTGCTCTGGCACTGGTGTGGTACCCTCGGCGTCCCAGTGGCAACTGGAGGGGTGCATCGTCAGGCCGCTGTAGGGAATCCTCACTTTCATGCCATGCTCCAGCTAAGCAATGCCACAGTCAGGGAAGCTCCTTCCCTTTGGTACTTACGTTGTCCTGAACGCGGGCTTGTTATCTGTGCAGCATCAATTCACATACTGAGGCAAGATATTTCTATTTTTTATTCTAGTTTGCTCCAAGTAGGGAGCTGGGTGGCAATGCACAAAATGCTGTAATAATCAAAACTTTACAGTATTTATAAATTTCAATTAAAAAAAGGCATCACCAATCATTGGTTACAAATTACATAACTTTGCTATTAATTAGTGCTCAACCTCGTATTTGCTAGTTATGTCTCTCACTTCTAAAGTTAATTAGTCCACAGGTGCAATTCTTCCTTCCATTTGAGTCTGGGGTACGTTTTGAGTAGGTGGTCAATGAGTCAGTGGTCGTGATTGCCCATTACTAAGATTACCTTTTTCCTATTTACTCCTCAGTTTTGCTGACTTCATTCTTGGTGGCTCTCGTGCAGACAGCCCGTTCATCTTAGGACTGTGTTCTCTTTTCCTTAAAACAGAAGATTAGCCAAGCAGACGACGTTCACAATGTAGTTGCTTAATCATAACTGTGCAGTTATAGCTACTGGCCAAGAGCAAAACAAAAATTGAAAAGTTTGATTCAGAGCTTGAGGGGCTTGGTATGAGTTAGGGATGAACCAGCAAACGCCGACCTGACCCTACACCTCTCAGCCCTTCTCGGGCACCCTTACGAGGGAGCGGTCCGGCCGCTGATGGGGTGGAGCGGGCCGCAGCGCCGCCTTCCCTCCTCCTCCTCCTCCTCCCCTCTCTCCTCCTCCTCGCCGTCCTCCTCTGTCGACATGGCGGCCCCCGCGGAGCTCAGCGGGCTGACGGACGAGGCAGCCTACGCCGCCTGCTCGGAGCCGGATGCCAGCACCAAGGTGGGGTGGGTGGGGGTGACGGGCGCGTCCCGGGGCTGTGGCGGCGCCCGCTCCTCCCCGGCCCCCTCACGGCGCCTCACCGGGCAGACGTGCGAGGCATGGGGGCTGGCATGGGGCCGGGCCGGGCTCCGGCGCGGCAGCGAAGTGTGGCCGGGCACGGAGCTGCCCTGGCGGCCTGTCTGTTGGGCAGCCCGGCGGATTTCGGGGTCGCGGCGATGGGCGGACGGGCCGGTCCCTGTGAGCTCTCGAAACCCCCGGGGCGCACTCGGCCTGGGCCCGCGCCTGTCCTGGCTCTGAGCGAGCGCTCCGGGCGCTTCGGGCAGTCCCTGCCTGAGCGGCACAAACAAACAAACAAAAAAAAAAAAAATCAAAACGCCCCAAACCGTTTAACTTTTCATTAGGAGAACCTTGTAATTGCATATTTTTGGAATTTTTTCCCCCCGTTACCTTTGTCAACTATTCTACCACTCAGTTTTACTCCACTTGGTCGTTCACAAGCCTCTTGGTATATAGTTACCCTGGGGCTTCAAGAAAACGTCCTTAAAAAGTTGCAAGCCAGTTTTGGTGCCAAGATATATCCAGGCTTGACAGAAGTTCAATTCCTGTGCCATGAAATAATAAAAGTAATGAGCTCAGGAGTCTAGGAGGCTCAATATTGAATATTCATGTGTCTGTGTGTGGAGTTGTTCATGTATGCTACAGCCCCATAAAAGAACAATAAATAGAAGGATACTCTTTATTGATGCATCTGATAATACATATTGAATGATACCACTCATGGGTTTGTTTATTTGTTTTAAACATTACGTTACAAAAACATTTATTTAGCACAAATCTGTATGTATAGAATTAGGACAAAAGGGTTTATTTCCACTTAATGTGGTTCTCTTTGTTACTTCTGAACCTGCTGGTTTTACAGTCATTACTAACTGGCATTTTTGTTAATACCCATAATTCAATTCTGGCTGATGTGAAAAGAATAAACCTTTTTTCCCCACAGGATTTCATATTTCAGCAGACAATGTTAAGAGTAAAGGATCCTAAGAAATCATTGGATTTTTATACAAGGGTACTTGGAATGACGTGAGTAGAATTCGTATGCCATGATAAGTTTGGGTTTTTCTTCTGTTATTCTGAAAATAATTATTTTTTTGGATGTAGTTATACTAATTGGTCTAACTACGTAAACAATGCTGGCCCATCAGTTGATGCTCAGTTGAGCAGTCTGGCAGTAAGCTGTAGATGCCTAAGCTGCAAATGAACTAATATTGGCCTTGACTAGAAATTTCTTTTTTTCTTAAATAGGTCATTAATTATCAGGGTACAACTTGCTTATTTCCTCTTCAGTGAGCCTGCAGCTAACTGGTAACTTTTATGACTGCGCTTATAATGAGGAGTCATTGTTAAAAACCTTGAAATTAAGTTTGTTCTGATTGTTCTCAAATATGGTTTATGACTGCCTCCAGTCACATGAGAATAAGGCAATAAAGAGTGAGGACAAAGTCCAGGTTCAGTCTTTTGGGAGCCAGATGCCATGCAAAAACTTAACACGTTTATTCTGCATTTTTGAACGTTTTTGTGTTCTGACTTTTTGTGCATTTGTAGCGTTTGAGTTATTTCAGAACAAAATACCATGTTTTTAAACATCTTGAAATGAGTCTAGACAAAAGTAAAATGAATTAATTCCACTGTAGTGAAAATAAAAATTAAATACCTTGTAAAAAAGAAATTAACTTTTCATACCTACTTGTTCCAGTTAAATGTCGTACATAAAAACATATGCTTCATGTATTTTTAATTTATTAAACTGTCACATCTGAAAGGGATTTTATCATTATAGCTAGCTATTGAAATTGTAAATGTATTTCATCTAAAGGTATGTTTGTTGTGTTCTTAAACTTTGTCTGGTACCAGTGAGCTGTCTAGAATGAGTAAGATTGAAAGTAGATCTTTTTATTCCTTGGTGAAATTTTAAAGTGGTTAAAGGTTTTCCTGTGAAAACACAGTCAGGTAACAGAGTGACAACCTGAAGATGCAAGCCTTTGTACTGACTTTTCTATGCAGTAACTGGTAGTTTGGTTTTTAAACATCTGATTCTTTTAAATTTTGTAGGTTTATTCTGGAGTATTTTTATTTGGTAGTTTAAAATGTAGTTATTTTAAGGTGTGGATTAAAGAAGAGCAAAAATTCATGGAAATAATTTTTCCATAGAAGCATCTTGGTGTATTTGCAAGCTACCTGACTACCCTTTTAAGTTACTATTTCAAAATAATTGTTGCCATTTAGACTGCTTCAAAAATTTGACTTTCCTACTATGAAGTTCTCACTTTATTTCCTGGGGTATGAAGATAAAAACGATATCCCGAAAGATAAAGCTGAGAGAACACCTTGGACCTTCTCTAGAAAAGCTACACTTGAACTGACACAGTAAGTATTTACATAAAGAGAGACGACACTTAGCTAACAGTGATTAAACAGTATTTGATAAGTGTCAATCCCATTAGATTGAATAAAAAAATTAATCATTACTGTGGATACATCTTCACTGTCATGCATCCTTGCAATATATCTGAGATTGGATACTTGGAAAGGTTAATCTTCCTCTTTCAGAGCTCTTTCAAACTGCTGGGTGAACATTAATATGAAACAGTACTTGCTATATTTTATATGCATGCCATCTGGTTAAGTAATTTAGGGAAACCCAGCGTGGCTTTCTTTGAATCCCCAAAGCATCCTAATAATGGGTAACTATTGCTTTTGGAATCTAATCTAAAGGGTATTAAGTCAAAACATATGCTTCCTGTAAACAGGACAATTTGGTTAATGCTACTAATCATTATAATTGTGCAGAAACAATCTCCCAAATGCTGTCTTACTTAACTCCAGGACCTGCTGCCCTCACTTGTTGTTCCCCAGTCATGGGTAGATAAACTGATTTGTGCAGCAAAACCTTCTCTCTAACGTGAATGAGACAGGAGTATTTCTGACTTATTCAAGTGTAGACCCTAAATAATAGTGAAGGAATGTGAACATGACTGGATTAGCCCCAAGACCATCCATGGAGCCCATCATTATGGAAGATCTTCCTAGTTTAATGAATGCAGCCAACAGCTGAAATTCTCTGGTTTCTTAGGAGAAACAACTGACCCTCCCCAAGGAAACTGAACATTTAGGATTTGTTAATTTGAATGCTTTTCTTCAATGTGTAATAATTACTTCTTACAGCAACTGGGGCACTGAAAATGATGACAGTCAGTCGTATCACAATGGCAATTCAGATCCCCGAGGATTTGGTAGGTCTTTAGTCTCGTGTTCATAGTTTTTAAGCTTTGAAATAAAATGTACTAACTCTTGGAAAGAAGGGAACTTGCCTTTCATCCTTTATCTCTGTTCTTTCAATATGTATACTGTGAAAGATGATGAAAATAAATGAACCAATGTGTTTCAGAGTAATGAGCCATAGTCGCACTCTTTATCAAGAGTCTAATCCTTTGGCAAGCAAACGTGCTAATTGTAACTACTGTGTGAAGAACATCAGTTGTGCCTGGTATTAGATTATCATAGTGTTTAAACTGATTTAATCTTGGATTTATGCTGTATAATCCACTAGTTACTGATTTTTAAGGTAGAAGGACAATTCCATTTGTATGTAGCACTGAGGATATTACTTGTGTACCTTGATCTGATACACTGAGTGCTTGAAAGGTCACTGCTGTGAAACAAGTTTCACACTTGGTCCAGCCACTTGACATTTAAAGCTCCTGAATTGATTTGTAAGCTCAGTCCTTGCATTGCACTAGTGTCAGTCTCTGCAGAAACAGCATTAATGATAAACTCCATGTGTTGTTAAACAGAGAAAATACAATAAAATCCTGTTATGGAGCTGCACTTCAAGGAAGAAAATAGTGATACAATGGTTTGATTGAAAATCTTATTTTTTCATACTCTAAATAAAGTTCTTGTCTAAACAACGTAAGATGCTTCAACTCTAACATTTGTATTTAAAAGGCATTATCAAAAGACAACTCTTTGAAGAAGAATAATGTTAATACCCAAAACACTCTTCTTTCTGGAACTGTTTCTTAAATATAGTCATAGCTTATGCAAAATACAGCATGGAATACTAAACAAACTTTTTTCACAGAACACTCAGCAATACTTACAATGCACTTCACTTTTTTTACCTTCTTGCACAGGACACATTGGAATTGCTGTTCCTGATGTCTACAAAGCTTGTAAGAGGTTTGAAGAACTAGGAGTGAAATTTGTGAAGAAACCAGATGATGGTAAGTCTTGATCAGAAATGCAAGTTAATTTTTTTTTCCTTGGTTTTAATATATTCTGTCTAGGAGATCTTCCTGGAAAGCTGGGTAATGTGTTGCTAGGAGTTGCCACTGCTTAGAGGTTTCTCAAACCAGTTCCCCCTGCACCCCCTTACAGAGTGGGCAAAACTGGCAATAGATCCATCCCAGTAACAGTAATACATCAGTCTGCTGTGTGCCTTCTGTATGCAGCCTGGCCTTCAGTAAAATTCACATTCCCTGTTGATGTCACAATTTACATGTCATGTATACTGCTGCCTAGAGTTGTTACAGAATTTACGGTAATGTGGATCAAATTTGCATGGTACATCTGCTTGGTTCTTGTCTTAGGAAAATAAGTTAGAAAACATAATAATTCCCACCCATTTAAACTGAGTCATTCTTGACTTTTCTGGCTATTTTCATGTAAATCCACCTAACACCTACTGTACAACCTACTAGTTATTATATTTTTAACTGTTCTGTCAGCTTTGGTAGGAGTAGCCCCATTAGTCTGTATCATAATTGACTTGCATAATGTATAGCACAAATGTCTAGAGAGTATATAAGCAAAGAATGTCTATGTGAAAATATCCCAAAATGCAGAAGTGGTGAAAAGTCTTGTATTTTTCAGCTGGATTCTCTTTCATAAAAACACTTCATGAGATTTTTAGGAGTGATGCAGTTAAAAACAGACATGTAATACTAGTAATTGGAAAGAGATTTAAGTAATTTTCTTCTTACTCACTGTGTTCTCAGCTGAAGCAAAATAAGAAATATAGCTGAAAACTTAACTTGATTTCTTGAATTAAGAATAGATCTTGGTACTTGTAGCATTTTAGAGTTTCTGAGCCTTTTTTAATTTGTCCATTTGTTAAACCCTGAGAGGCTTGAAATGAGAGTTGCTGACTAGAGCTGTGCAGTGGTAGGAATGAAAGTACATAGAAGAACACATTTAGGCTATAAACGGAGGGAATCACAAGAAAGAGCTCCTAAAACAGACAAGGGGTTGGGGCAGAGCAAAAGCTCATCTTTAAAATTCAGGAACAAAATTGATGCAGCAAATGCCAAGGAGGAGAACGAAGTTTTGGGCTTCACGTTGTTTGCAGAGCAGGCTGGAAGATCAAACACGGGGTTTATTTTCCTGCCTTATTGATCAAACATCTATTTTCTCAGTTGTTTTTATGACTAGAATATATTAAGAGCTAGGCTGGTTCTGTTACAGTAAATAACTTAATGGAGCAAGTATAACTACAAGTATGTGGTTAACACTTTAAAGATAACATGTTAAGCTGTGCTATCCTGATCTACTGTTGAAAACAATTTTTGGGGACCCTGTTTTCATGAATAATGTTTTCTAACAATAAAATTTGTGACAATCCCACATTTCTCTGCTTTATGAAGAGATGCAGAAGTGTACTGTAAACCACATCAGGGGTAAAAATATTACAGTAAAATTTCAGTGTGGAGTCAGGAATTAAGGGAGATGAATAGGGCAGAGGAACACAGAATTTTATACCAGCAAAGCCAGTTCAAGAAAATATATCAAAACATCCCTAGAGCACAAAAATATTTTTCTGAGTTTTGAGGATGAACACTTCCAGGGGCATATGCAAAAAACTTTAATCAACAAAATATGGAATTCCAAAGTAACTTTTAACTACAGCTTTATTGAGAGAAGGATTGAGTTTTGCATACAAAGATCTAATGCCAATTAAAAACTAATCTAGATTTTTTTAGAATTATCCGTCTAAATTTGAACTAATCCTCATGCAAAAGGAAAAAAGGAAAATATTTTTCAAAGTAGTCATATTTGACATTTAGAACCAGTCATGTAGTCTTAATATTATCTTTTCTTTTTTCCCTAATAGGTAAAATGAAAGGACTTGCATTTGTTCAGGATCCTGATGGCTACTGGATTGAAATTTTGAATCCTAACCACATGGTGACTCTCACTTAGTTCTAGTAAAGTATATTGTATAAGAGAGGCCCACTTTCAGACTCCTGGAGAAAATCTGTAACAGGGTTTGTGAAATTTGCTTAGTAGAGAAGAATCAATCACATCTAGAGTCTCCTCCAAAACTATCCCTTGGTTCCTCACTTGGCTTCCTTTATTTCTTGTCCTGTGATGCCACTGCAAATTGTTTCCAGTTAGGAGTACTCAATCATTTTCTGGAAGAGCACTTAAACAGATTCTCCTATTGAATGTTCATTATGTTGATATTTCAATAAATACTGTCAAAAGATCCATGAATAGAAACCCACTGCATCTCACACTGATTAAACTAACAACAACAACAAATCTGGTGTTACTACTGATGAGCATCAACGAGGAGGCAAAAAGAAAGTTCAGTATATTTTTTTATGAAGTCAAAAGGTCCTGAAGACTTCATGTCCTATCTTGTATACTAGAAAATAAAATGTCAGGCTAATTTTGACTGGAGTAATATCATGCTTATAAAAGTCATAATCTTACTTACATTATTCCAGGCAAAACTCTTTTGAGGAGCAGCCTTAAAGAGTCTTGCAAAAAGAATTTTTATAGAGGCAATAAATCTGTATGGCAGAAAGAATTCAGTCTTTCAGCTCAGCTTCTGTGACAGCCAAGAGAAGAGGTCTCATAGTTGCTAACTCAGTCACCCTTGTCTCTTTCAACACTAGGAAGGACATGCTCATAGTACATAGTAGAAGCCTGGGGCAATATTTGACTTAAATGCTCTGTATATTCTGCCTTAGGAAATTAATGAAAAAGAGTATCTGAAATGACAGTTTTCTACTACTAAACATTTGATCTGCCCTCCCAAAACAAGTGATGGTACATACCTGCAAGCAGCATGAAAACATGCAGCATTTCCATGTGTTACACAAATTATTTGATTTTATGCAGTTTCACATGTTATAAACAGTGTAAATGACAAGTTTTGAAATCCTTTTTTTCCTTCCAACAAGGAAAGAAAAAACCCCCTGCCTTGTCTTACTCTGGTTTGAGTAGCACCTAACCTCTTAGGTTTATCTGGCTGTCAAATAATGGTTAGTGTAACCAAAGGCTAATGAATAGTGTAATGGCAGTGCAGTTCACTTCTCAATAAAGTGTTGGTAAAAGCTACAAAAAAATTTAAAGCATGATGGTCTGTTGGTTTGCTCATGGTTGAATTCTAGCTGACTGAAAGGCTCGCTGTTTTGCTTTGAGGACTCTGTTTTGAATCATTGTACTCAGCAGTGAAATTTCCTGTGGTCCTTTTCCGTGGACTCTTCACAGACCTCACTGGTCCACCTCTCGTGTGTCTGCTGAACAGCCTCGGGAACCCAATCAATTGCCTGGTGCTGGCCAGCACCAAAGGGAGCTGATCACCTGAAAACTGGGTGAGGCACGACTCCAGCTCCTCCTGCCGTGGGCTGGCCCCAGACAGGATGGAAGAACCCTGGATGTGTCCCCATGTGAGTGAAAAAGCCACACTATGAAAAGCCAGTATCCACAAAGGAGACACATGAGTCCTGCAACTTTATTCAAATAAAATGAGAGTTCACTGAGGCACACACCTGAACTTCAGAGGCGCAGCCTCCTTTTATAAACTCCCAGCCCCGTGTTGCCCTCTTTCTTCCCTCATTGGCTGAGGTTCTAGGAAGATACAGCCTTCCCAAACTGCCTACCATGTATTTCCTCCTTAAACATGTCATTTTCCCCCAAGGTTCAGAAACTCAGGCTTGTGTGTTCCCGTTTTTCTGTTTCAGGCGTCAAACTGTCTGGGCTCTGTAACAAACCTGCATCTTGAAGTTGGTAGAGACATTAAGGAGTATTTCCAAGACGTTAACACCCCTACCCTCACCAGTGGAATTGTTTGGAAAGACATTAGCACACATCTTTCCTATCATTGTAGTCCAATGTATAACTACATAAGTAGGACCACACTCTACTAAAGCTTCTCTGCTTAGCAGTCAAAATTTGCTCTTAAGCATGCTGGCTAATCTTGTAGTGACCCTTGATTTTTTTAAGTATTTGACAAAGTGTAGACATGAGAGATTATGAGGTACTAAAGAGGAAACTAGTAAAAAACCGCATCTACAAACTAGTTACAGCAGTATCATGAAGTAGGAAAGGGGTCGGTTTGGGTTTTTTTGAAAAAAAAAAAAAAAAAAAAAGTTACTGCTGCCTGTCATAATGAGAACTAATTTAAACCAGTATTTGCAGATAGGAAATACAAGAATAAACTACTGAAGAAAAACACTTAATGATAAGTCTTTTAACCTGCAATAATACTAAAATATTTTAGGCGTAGAAAAACTTTTGAAATTATTTCATGTTCTCACTGATTACAGGCCACTATTTTTACTTCTTCCAAGGAAGGCTTCTTTTCTGCTAAATAAAGCACGGAATTAAATAGCGTGTAGTGCTTTGCCTCTCGGAGGGCTTAAATATAGCTGCATGCAGTGCAGCAGAAGTCACCCTCACGGTTACGCAGTGACAGGCCCGCATTCCCCATTCCCGCTGGGAGAGGCTCTTCTGACGCAGGAAAGCAGGACACGCACCGAAGGGCAGGAGCTACGTACGCCGCTACCAAGGAAACAGGGATTTTGAATGCAGCCAAGGAGCAGCGGACAGGGGCGGCGGGGAGGTTAAACACGAGTCGCTGTTTCCCGGTCCCCGGCGGCCGCCGGTGCTCCCTGGGCGGAGCAGGAAACGGGGCGGCGGCGCTCCCGCGGCGCGGCGGGACCCACGCCGGTGTCACACGCAGCCGCTGCTGCCCGGTG
>JANPWX010000045.1:3881021-4016440 GCA_024734555.1 Trochalopteron elliotii
CCCCTGGCGCCTCCCGACCTGGGGGTCGGTGGCAGCCCGGGCTACCCCGGGCGCGACCTTGGGGCGCATCGCCGGCTCCGGCTGCCGTCTCTGCTCCGCGCCCGCCTCACCTGCCGCCCCTTCGTCATGCCCCTGGCTGGCTTCTCGAGAGCCTGCTTTGGCCGTCTAATTCGAATTTTATTTCTTAAAAAAATAATTCAGTATTTTGGCGCTCTCGCAGTACTCAATGTTTTCCCTGCTGCTTTGGTGTCGTAGTAGTTTAACAACTCAGCGAGTTACGCGCTACTGTGATTCATTGAAATTACTCTTAACTTAGAAGACATAGACTTAAGGAAAAAAACAAATTGATGTTAACTTGTTAGCAATCTGCCGGTGATCTCGCTAACCGAGCATTGCCCTTTGCTCATGTTTTTAAATCGCAGCACACAGACCTTAAAGTCCTGTCCTGGAATCATTGAAGTTTTTATTTATTTTAGGGTTTAATTTGAGCCTGCTCACAAAGCAGGTGTTTTTGATGTGTCTTTTTTCTTTGTCAAAAGTCTGGATTTGATTTGCAGGATTAAGGTGTGGTTACTTTCTAGTTCATGAGACTACCTAAAAGTATTTTTTTCTGCCTTCTCCTCCTTTGTTCTCTTAAGCATATCCTATAAAGAAAATTAGAGTGACCCTTATGGGAGAATTCATAGATCAAAGTATCATCTGTTTAGTGAATTAAATACAGTTTATTTTTCTTCTTGGCAGGTTTGATGGGAAGGTTAACAATAATTTATACTTGTTGAGAGAGACTCATTACGTTGGTTATGTATTTAAGCAAGTCAAGCCTCTATATGTCCCTTTTGCCTGACCCTACAGTTTTGTTTTGGTTTCCTGTTTAAGAAAAGGCTTGCACAATAGAGAGGTCTGCAACTACCTTAAGTTTTGTGAAAAAGCAAAACCACCGAAACCCAAACAGAAACCCCAAAACTTTAGCTAGGCAAGAACACTTGGAGAATTTTATCTGTGTAGGGAATAAAGCATGTGTAATACACTTTGTATGGACCTGGTTTAATTATGACACCCATGTGGGAAAGTGTGTTCAGGGAAATTAATGCTGTAGTAAAAATGTCAGGATGGAATTTTTTGGCTTATAATGAATATGGCAACATGTTACTGTCTTCTGTGATGGTTAAAAATATGGATGATCAAAATTAAATTATGATGACTCCAAATAGAAATACTATTCCTGTATTCTAATGGTTTTAGAAGTTTTCCCATTAAATTGAAGGTTTTTAAAAGAACTTATTTCTGCAAAAAGTTGAATTGAGAAGTACGCATCTCTCTAACTTTCGTCATAAGGCTTTGTGGTTACAATTTTTGATGGTGTGTATTTCATGCATTGCTCCAGGAAATGCTCCAGTTGTTGCTGTGCAGCTGGATGTTGCTGAATAGCGTTTCTATGAGCTTGCTGTTCAATCTGTCTGCTGTTCAGAATGGCAAAGAACCCTAATTTCCCGGAAGCGGGGAATCTGCCTACGGGCTACGCGCACTGTAGGTCTTCAGACAGCTTCCCTGGTGAGTGCACCTGTTGTGTTTTCTTGAGATTTTAATGTTTTTGTTGTATGCTGTTTTATCCAGGTCAATTTTATATATGTGTTAATAAATAACCTGTGCTAAGTATATTGTTCTTTGTACTTAGCTGAACTTATTCCTTTTCTTCCGTGACAGGAAAGAGTCCGAGCAGAATGTAAGATGTTAGCACTACAGCATTTAAGTGACGGGAATGTGTTCGCGGATGGGCAAGGCATAACTTCCCATATGCTTTGAGTCAAAACAGTTTTTGGTACTAAATTGCTGTTTAGAATGCTGTGATTGGATGGTGTGGTTAGTTTCCATTAATGTTACCATCTGCTTTCCTTTTAATCCTTTCACAACAGAAGGGTTGGAGATGAGACTTGAAAGTTCTGTGAATTGCGCTTACTTGAGCTTTCATACTCCGTATTTAGAAAGTGGTATGGGTCGATCATATTGTTTCTATATCTGGCTACAAAGTAGCAAAACTTGTTTGTTTTTCCCTGTTGCAATTTTCACTCCGGTTCAGTTTTGTTATTCTTTTTTAAAAGTACCAAGGAGCTACTGCAGGTGGGGTTCTGACAGAATGGAAGTATTTACTCTGAATGTTGAAGTATTTACAGAAAATGTCTGTTTCATGAGATTATATTTTTATAAAAAGACATATGTGTGTCCATTGAAAATATAAACAATATGTTTGAACCAGTGGTATGTTTGTATAGTAGGGTTACTGTTACAGCTATCATGTTCTGGGAATCTGTGGTAATAGAAATTGAAACTGAAGTAATATTTTGCTGAAATTTATTTGTAATATATAAAGTAATTATGAAGTAATGAATTACAAAAAATTGGAATACTACTCAAGTGTCATCCAATCAACTGAGAACCAATTTTTAGATAAAAAAGCCGTGTAAAGAATTACATTTAAGAAAATTCTCTTTGTGTAATTCTAATAAAAGTATTAGCTTGCTAGGTACAAACTAGAAGATGTAGAAATTAGTTGTTTTAAGGGTATGAAATTACTCGCTCAGTGTTTATAATCTAGACTTATTTCATGAAAAAGTTAATTCTAGCAATAATCTGTTTGCTTGCATTTGTTTCTAAAGTTTTGATAGACCTAGCAGTTATGTAAGCATTCTTCACTCATGTTATATAAAATTTTTCTTCAAATAATTCATGATTAATTTCTTATATTCAATTCTCTACACCTGGTAGGAAAAAACAACAGTTCCATGCTTCATTGAAGCAGCACTGCTTTTCAGGGATTCTTGAGTGTTAGTCTGAATGAGGGAGGGAAGAGACTGAATGCTGATCTTTCATTGCAACTGAGAGTGATTTAGAAATGATGTAATTTCTGTTGTTCTGCATTTCCTAGATCATGTTTTTGTATTCCATAGCATGTTACAGATTACCTACTGAGTACAAATACAGGAAACTGAAAGCTTAGAGGTGGCAGTTGTTTCTCCAGGCACAGCACACATTATGTAGTGTTGCATGCTGCCTTGTGTCATAAATACTAGGCTATATTTTTCATATGCTCACTGTTGAAGATGGCTACCAAACAGCGTGTCTTTTAGTGGGGTCAGAGAGGTGGCTTGTAGGCCTTAGGACTTAACAAATGCCTTTTCAGATTGTTGCAGTTCTAATGGTGCCTCAAAATCAGCGAGAAGGCTGTTTTATTTGTTTATTTGTTTATTTCTGCGTCATGACCAAAGCTGCAGCAGCTGACTCCTGAAGCAGTTAATTAGCTCAGAAAACCTTCTGGAAATAGGTTATGGTGCTAGCAACAGGCTTGGAAATGGCATGTTCTTTGACTGCCAAGAAGAGTAAGCACATGTATTCTCTGAAAAGGTGATGTTGTTTGATGGCAGAAGATGCCAGAGGGAGCTTCAGGAAGGGTTTTGCCCAAGTTCTTAACAGCATGCATCTTTTTTTAAATCATAAATAGTACTTTCGAATGACAACTAAGAAAAGACATGTTTAGCTATACAGGGAAGTTGTGAGCTCATAGCAACTTGGCACAACTAAAGAGGTTATTAAGTTTTATTTCCTCAAACAAGAAATGTACAGACTGCTTAAAGGGTGGCCTGTATTTGAACCATTAATTAATCCAACCTAGGAAGATTTGAAGTCATGTGTTACTTGGTTCTATATTTTGAAGGCAGGACTGTCTCACTGGTCTGCTTGATGTGAAAAATCCACAATACAGTCAAAACTTGTTTTGGAAATCTGTACTAGTAGACTAAATAGATGAGTTGGTGTGTTTCTTCCACATATTGGTGATGCCCATAGAGCACAGAAAAGGCATGAACATGGTTTTGTAAAGGTGATGGTGCCCAACACTTTGGGTCATTCAAGCATTTGAAAGGCTCCTCAGCTTGTAGCCATATTTGAGTCCTGTATTTCCTGCACTCAGCAGACTTGTGTTTGAAACTGATGGTTTAGAATAGTACATGGAACCAGCAATTTGGAGAGTGTTAAACATCAGAAAAAATTTGCCTTGCTGCCCACACACAGGGTGATATCTAAATTTCTACTTTCATTGCTTGCTGTTGTTCAGCATCTCCATGTTCATAAGGACTGGGCATCCTGGGGTCACTGTTCAGCAACTGTTCCCGCTTCAGACTTTGCCCACTTATATACACTGATACTTGTTTAGACAGAAGTTTATGTACTCTTGAGGGAGAAGTGTGCTTTTGATTTTATTTGTTTATTTAACCTTAAATAGAAACAGTTTCCCTTGAGCTTTTCACCTTATTGGCACATGGCAACATCCGCAGCTACTGAAAGCAAAGTTAATGTGCAGCTGGTGGCATTCCCTTGTCTTCACTACTTTTACAGTCTCTCAGTTTTATTCACACAGTACCTGTTCTTATTTTTTAAAGACAGGAGTGGATTCAGGAAACAAAAAAGTAGAATGTAGTAAAAAAGTTGAAATAAAAATGGATTTTAAAATTAATATGTGCTAGTATTTGTACATGGATGAACTATCATAAATCAGCTTCCCTAATGAATAAATGCTTAAACTAGCAGAAGAGAGATAATACAGAGTTCCTTGTTGATGTGTAATTCACGTGTAGTTGGTTTGCCTGGCTATTGCAAATGAAGATCAACAACAGCAATTATGGGTGTGGTATGGGAGTCTTCAAGGAGTACTAAGACCTGAGACTGCAGCTGAGTAACAAATAGCAAATGCATCTTTTTGTATCCTCCCTCAGTGTAATAAAAAGTTTTCTATTTTGAGGACATTTCAGTTTTACTGTTGTCTATAAACTCTCAAGCAAGTATGTTGTGGTAAATGGTATTGCTGGTACTAACAGATATTGCTGGGCTGATGTAAGTTAATCTTGCTTGTTAGAAAGTATATTTTACTGGAAGCGTATGTAGCATAAATCAAAATTGTCTTAACTAATTGTAAATTAACCAGTGCAAGTGGAAGAAAGTCTGTTATTATGAAAAACTGAAAATTAATTTGCTTTCATGTCAGGATAGAAGAATGACTGTACAGTGTTCTGTGGTTAGTCCATGGTTAGGCTGCCTCCAGTATCTTGGCCAGTGTTGCTGGTTCTGTAGTGCTGTAGTGGCTACACAGGCACACAGCTCCTAATTCAAGTAGCAGAGACAGCCAGTGGAAACCTAGGGGTTTGTTCCCATTTGTGCTGTGATCTAGTATTGATTTAGTATGCTGTATTTTTCTTAAATTTTATTTTCTATTTCTGTCACTTTCTGTCACTCTTTGGGACTGTTTCCACAGTATGTTGACTTGGGGTAAAGCAGTTCCATGTGTTAAAATGCAAATAATAATTAACCCCAAGTGCATCTGTTCGGGGTTTTTTTTAATATTTTCTCATAGTATTTTTGCATTAGAACCTAAAAGTGTATTTCTGTTATGAATATTTCACTTGAAAGATTTATGTGTTAGGTGTGTGCAAGGTATGGCCTCATCATTTTCTTGGTTCTTGTGGTACACCACCTTTCTTCAGCACTAGGTATCTGCTGATTTTGAAGAGTGGCTAGTAACTGCAACAGGGAAGGTGTCTCTGAAGATATGGATGGTCGTTATCTGAAGCAACCAATATCTTTTTAAAGAAAAGTAAACTGAAGTGTAATGGTAGAAGCCAATATAAATCTAAATTCATTTTTGGATGCTTATACCATTGAGACTAGAGAAAGCCTCTGTTGCCAAAATAACCAAAGCCATAAAAAGCTAAAACCCATTGTGAATGAAGAAGAAACAAAAGAATTCCATAGAAGATATGACTAATGCATTTATCTATATTGTACATTAGTGGGCAGTCTCCTAATTTTAGGACTGAGTGGTATTAGGGGGTTTGTTTTCATGTGCATATATATATATATGTGAGGGAACAAGAAGTCTTTAAGAAAACTGAGTGTAAAGAATACGAAAGTTGCATTGTACATTGAAAAGCTTTTCTCTCTGACAGACTTTGTTATTTATTAAAAGTTATCCTGATTGTTTTCTCCCAATTCTGAAAAGTTGACTAGAATCCTGCAAAAACAGTTTTTATTTTTCACTGATTCTGCTACATACTGGAGAGTTAAGACTAAGCTTAATTGGTCACATTGTTTATTTCTATTTTGTGTGTGTGCATTTTAATTCAGATAAAATTGCTTTCTAATGGTAACATGATGTAAAATAGCTTAATTTTTCATTCCCTTTGTTGGAAAATTTTTCTTTTAAGTAAATGGGTTGACTGAATAACAAGGTGACAATTCTCTGAAACGCTTAGCTAAAATTGTTGGTGCCAGCTGTGTTGAGTCTCGTTGAAAATGAACTTTCATACAAAACCTCTTGGTTTAATTTTTCTTGTCATATGATTACTTAGATTAGTCACTTTTTTGTTATTGCAGTCATGTTTACATATGCTTAATATTTTTGCCCTGTATAATACTGCTTGTTTTCTTTGTCCTTTAGGCTACCAGTATCACCATTCCTCCAAGATGAGTAACAGCCACCCGCTTCGTCCGTACACGGCTGTGGGGGAGATCGACCACGTTCACATTCTGTCAGAGCACGTTGGTGCTCTAATGAACGGGGAGGAATACAGTGATGTTACCTTCATTGTGGAAAAGAAGCGCTTCCCAGCACACAGAGTGATCCTGGCTGCTAGATGCCATTATTTCAGGTGAAGCGAGGCTTTTTGTCAGGCTCACAAGAAATTTTTATGCAGATGAGATAAACATTGTTTCTCTATGAACTTTTCAGGGTGTAATCATCTGTCCATTGAGCGTGACCTTTTCTGTGTGAATGTTTCCCAGCACATCAAATCATTGTGTTCGAATAGAAAAAGATAAATACCATGTCACAGTGTTATTCTTTTGACCTTCATTAAATTGGATTTGGAAGGTAGTTTCACAAATTCAAGAGAAAGAGAACTTAAGAACAGAAAAGTACTACTGCAAAGTTGTTTTGGTTTCTCAGAGCATAAATTGGGTGTTTCTATGGAATATACTCAGCAGGTTTCATTTTGATGAACTAGAATTGAGAGGAGGTTTGGCTGACACAGACTAGAATATATACTTTAAAACTAGGAATAATACTAATCCAACTGGGGTTTTTTTAAGAGCTAGGCATTTTTCAATAGAAATACGTTTAATATTCCAGTGAATTTTGTCAGAGGGATAAGCTACTAACTAAACGAACCTCTCTTCCTTATAGAGCATTATTGTATGGGGGAATGCGAGAATCTCAGCCTGAAGCAGAAATTCCTCTTCAGGACACCACTGCAGAAGCATTTACCATGTTGTTGAAGTATATTTACACTGGTCGTGCTACGCTACGAGATGAGAAAGAAGAGGTTCTTCTTGACTTCCTAAGCCTGGCACATAAATATGGATTCCCAGAACTGGAGGATTCCACATCTGAGTATCTTTGCACAATACTTAATATTCAGAATGTCTGTATGACTTTTGATGTTGCCAGTCTTTATTCTCTTCCCAAATTAACTTTTATGTGCTGTATGTTCATGGATAGAAATGCCCAAGAGGTGCTCTCCAGCGAAGGCTTCCTGTCACTTTCTAAGGTATATCTTTTGTTTGCACTTTTTTCCCCCAGGACTGTTAATTTTATTGGTAATACAATTTTATAGTGGAATACTAATGTGGCACCAATTAAAAACTTATGTTAGCTCACAGTTATTTTATACTTGTGAAACTGTGGTGGTTAGAAATGTTCAAGACAAGCTGAACTGAAAGTTTTGGCAATCTGTTCTGAATTCTTTAGGTATTGACCAGTCAATATAGCTAAATATAGCATATCTAATGGAGTGTTCTAAAAGATGGCAGCAGGCTATCTAATTTTAATTTGTCTTATTTCATCTGTTCGTGGTTTAATATAATTTGCCTTCTGAATGCTGCAGAGGGGAAGTTAAATATAGACTTGAATATGACAGGACATACTTTGTTCTATTAATTCCTTGGTATTGGCATCATCAGTGATGGGTGGTTTTCTGCTGGGTAAACTAAAGCATTCTGGAGATTATTGTGATTTATATTGCTGACTGTTATCGTGTTCTGAACTTGCAAAATATGGTGGTGTGGTAGGGTGGTTTGGGCTCTTTGTGTGTTGTTTTTTTTTTTTTTTTTTTTTTTTTTGTTAGATGCATAAATATTTGTGGCTGAGTCAAGCTGTTCTATGAAGTTGAAATTTTGCACTTACTCTGGTGGGGTCTTTGGGCTGAACGTAAGAGTGGTTTCAATAGTGTTTTCAAGTAGTGTTCACAAGAAGCAGCAGAGCACCTTGAATGAATGATGCATTAATTGGGGGTTTTTCAAGTGTTTTTTCTTAGGGGAAAAGCTGTGAAGGATTTTTTCCTTGAATGAGTATATGACACTGCTGTAAGTTACTCGTTGTATAAGGAAAAAAGATTTTTTTCTCTTTGTCTGTACTTTGTCATGTGCAGTTTGTTAAATCTGAGCTCTGAGAGCATATTATCAATTAAGAAATGAGCAAACATCATTCATCAGGAAGTGAGCACTTTGAGGTCTTTGGCATAGCCGGTTCTGGTATATATGAGAGATCTTTCCTTTTTCTAGGCAAGCTCCTGATTATTCTGCTAGCTAAGTGAAAATCAAAATGCTATTTGATTATATTTGTTCTCATTTTGTAGTCAGTGTTTTTTTTACATGAATAGGAGCCACTGGAGTTTTTATCTGGTGATTCTTAGTTGGTACCAAAAGACAGAGAGAAAGATTGAGACAGGACAGAAATCCCAAGTAGTTAGAAATGCTTGCTTCCAAGCAAGACTCTTTTTTCTCATCAGTGCTCTTATAGCAACCTATGTTTAAAGAAATATTTTGAACTGTACTGCCAAGTCCCTGAATCTTCTGTAATATTCCAAAGTAAATTTGAACTACTGCATGGTGTTATATTGATTTGATTAGTTCTCTACATTTCTTCTAGTGATTTTGTAATATTGCTATTATTTTGGTCACGGATTCTGTAATTCTTGCATAACTAGAAAAAGCTATAATTTCAGGGAGTCACTTCTTCAGATATTATTTTTAATAGCTACAAGTTAAAATAGCCATTAATTTTTGCCTCATTTGAATTTCCCTTGATTAAAAGAAATAAAATTCAATTTAATTTCTGTTTATTTAGGGGGTATATTTTTTGTTCTTATTTCTCTTTTCCAGGCTGCTCTTCTAAGTATTGTACTGAGAGACTCATTTGCAGCACCTGAAAAGGACATTTTCCAAGCTTTGATGAACTGGTGTAAACATAACCCCAAGGAAAACCATGCTGAAATCATGCAAGCAGTACGTCTGCCACTAATGAGTCTAACAGAACTACTGAATGTTGTAAGACCTTCTGGATTGTTGTCACCTGATGCCATCCTAGATGCCATTAAGATTCGTTCTGAGAGTCGGGACATGGACCTCAACTACAGGGGCATGTTAAGTAAGCATCAGGTTTTTGGTTCATTTCCTTCTCATTTAGTGACTGTGGTTGTGTGGAGGATATGGTTAATTTGTGCTTTGAGTTTTCATCTATTACTGTGTGTTGTAAAAGGTTTGCAGCATGAAACATCTTGTTATGTAACTGTTCATGCCATTTTTATTTCTTGATATTAGTTAATTATTTTCTTGCTCTGTATCTCAGGTATTGCTCAAACATGAATGTAATACCATTTTCCTAGAGGAAGTGGTAATTTAACAGAAAAAGTTTTACAAAATCATTGAAAATAAAAATGAATTGGCTGTGAAATATATGATATTTAAATGGTTTTATGTTGATAGTGACTTGTTTTCTACTTCATAGAAAATTTCAGAATTTCCCTGCTACTTATGACTTTTCTCTTACTCTGTACATGCTTGTCTAAATAGTTTAAATAAGTCTCTGAAGTAACTTTAATAGAGGTCTAAAAAGTGTAAGAAGCCTTGTGTTTGACTTTTTTTCTGTGCTCTCCAGTAATTCAACAAGAGTATCTAACACTCAAGCTTTAAAAAGATATTGTTAGCCATCTGATGTGTGAATTTGACCCACAGAAAAGAAAAAAGTTAAATGTTCTTTAAGAGTCTGCACTGTATTCTCAGTCATGCATGATGTGTCCTGAAAACTACTGCTCTCTTAGAATTGCTTATTCTCTTTGTTCTCCCTTAGAAGTTATAGCTATTAATATTTAAACATATGAGTTTAATATTAGGATATTGTAAGAGTCTTGTTATGTGAGACATTATGTTGACACTGCTGTAGATAAATTTGAATAAGTCAAATGGTCTTATCTGGCTTCTTTTCCTGAATATTTATCTCCACAATAAAATTCTGCTAATCACAGCTTTTTGGAGAGTGGAATTTCTTCGTTGTTTTAGTACTCATTCAGGATGTTGAAACTTTTTCTATTTGTGGAAATGTTGATGGCCACTTACCACTTCAAATTCTGTTCTTTAGATGTCAAATTTTAACACCCTGGTAAAATGCATGCTTCTTTTCTCAACCTGCCTGAAAAGTTTGGGGTAGCTTTTCATCATTTAGTTTTCAGATCACATTTTCTAGGGTGTTTCCTCAAACAAGGCTGTAAAAAATGTCATTTGAAGAGGCTAGTTTACAGAGTATTGTTCTGTTGAAGTTAGGGTTCATTATTTCCAGTTAGCTTAAAGGAAGCTGTTCCTAAGGCACAGGCTTATTACTTGAAATGGTGGTATAAAAAACTTGCTTTTCCATGTGAGTTCAAAGCTCAAGTAGCCAGAATTTTCCCATTTCACTTGAGTTCATTCAGCTTTGCAGGGTACTGGAAGCTTGTATAGCTGTCAAAGGAGCATATATGGCTTTACTGCTGTATATACCACTCTGCAAATTCAGGATGCATCTTGAACATTTGATACACACCTTGTACCTTTAAGTTTCTTCCATTTAAGGGAAAAAAAAGAACAATAAAACCCAAACCGAAAGCAAACAACAGTTGACAGGTGCAACAGAATTCTGTAAAATCATGAAAGAGACTGAGAATATAGCTGCTACATAATAATAAATTATCACAGCTTTATTACCATAAAACATGTAGGAAATACCAAATAAAATTGAAGAAACTAAATTTTTTAATGCCTCTTTTTTTTCTTCTTTTCTTTTTCCTTTTTTTTTTTTCCTTGAGCATGTGTCTGTGGCCAAGAAAGGATACTAGCAATAAATCTTCGGTCTGACCTAACAGAGTTGATATTCAGAACATCTGATTTGCAGTATCAGAGTGCAGAATTTAAGCAATTATTTCCTTTTTTTCTTAGTACCAGGGGAGAATATTGCAACGATGAAGTATGGAGCACAAGTTGTGAAAGGGGAGCTGAAGTCTGCTCTGTTGGATGGAGATACTCAGAACTACGACCTGGATCACGGATTCTCTCGACACCCGATCAACGACGACTGCCGGTCCGGAATTGAGATCAAACTCGGCCAGCCCTCAATAATCAACCACATCCGAATTCTCCTGTGGGACAGAGACAGTCGGTAGGTGTCAAGGGGACATTAAAAGGCAAAGTAATGCATTTTGTACTGGAGATAATCTAACAGTGCAAACTATAAATTAAATATTTATGGAAATAGCATGGGAGTGTTGGAGATGACAATTGCAAGGTTCATTTGGAAACAACCTGATTTTTAAATGTAATTTTGGTTACTTACACACCAGATCATATTTAGAGATGTTGAACTACCTTAAAATGTTTAAATATTTTTTATATATCTGCATTTCAAATATTAAAATATTTTTTGTTCCAATTTTTTCAATATATCAAAACTGTTAAGAAATGACACACTTTGTCAGTAAGATTGGACTTGATCTTGGAGGTCTTTTCCAGCCTAAGTGATTCTGTGATTTGGTAATTCAGAGGTAATAAAATTTATTTAGAGTGTGAATTACCCACTGACTACAGTAGTTATTAGAAGCCACTTCATGGTTAGACTGCTGATATATGAATTGTCATAGATGCTGTATCCAGTTGTTACTGAGCTACTTTAGATTATTATGGAATGTATGAAAATTCAAATTAGGCTCGTTTGAACAATTGAGGGGCTGCTGAAGTAGAAAAATCGCAAGGTTCTTTTTATCTGACAAATTTAATATATTAATTTTGTAACTTGCCATGACAAAGATCTTACAGTTTAGTAGACAGCTCAGCAGGTATTCATAAGCTGTTCAAAACAATAAAACAAGCTACTTAACCATTTAATACTTTATAACCTTTCTGATTAAGGATTAATTTTATTTTATTTCCAGACTAACAGTTTAGCATTGCAGAACAATTGTAGTTTGCTTTTTTAGCTAAGCCATGCTATTCTAGAACAGGGTATATAAAAGTTTGAGTTAGGGTGGGGTTTTTTGTAAATTTAAATCAATGTTTAAATATGTGTTACTAATAATTCAAAACCAATGTCATTAATTTTAGCTATTTAACTCTTTCAAGGAAGTTCTCCTACTTCAGTTCAACTGAAATTTGTTTCACTTCTATTTCTTTTGTAAAGATCAAAAAGTGAATCTTTGAAGGTATAAGGAGCTGCTTTGTGTAATATTACACTAGTTGTGCCAGAAAATCACCCAATTTTATGAACCAGTTATTAACCAGCTTTATAAAATCTGAAACAATATTAGAGATATAATAATAATGAGTTCTCTAGCAATTTTTAGAGAACTCATATAAGTGGTAGAAAGCCCCTCATCTGCAGGGCATAAATTTGCAACTGGTGAAACTCAGGGAAAAAATGTTCTCCTTGGGATGACTTCTTACAAGTTATCTGTTGTTTGGTGTCCTGCGCGCTTCATCTGAAATTTGTTGAAGAAATTGTTATTGCTGGCAGAGTATCTGACAAGGTGGATCTTGGATCTCTAGAGATTTTTGTCTTTATAAAATACTGAGGGCTCAACAGTGTAAGATCTAGTTTCTGTGTCATTCTGTTTTGTTTTTTTTTTAAATCATCCCGATTTCTATGGAAAATGTGCTGTTGGGCTTTCTTTTGCCTCCCCACAGGTATAGTACTGAAATTAGCATTGTCTGTCCTGTGCAAGGCCGGGAGCTGGACATTGATCACCCTAGGGGTTGCCTTCTAATTCAGAATATTCTGTGATTCTCTGTTCTCTGAATTGGCAAACTTTTTTCCCTCCAGTAACTCGTCTGTCTAAGATAAATGGAAATGGAGACATTTGGAGTACTTTGTCCATTTGTGGGGTCCTCAGTGTAAGATACTGACCTTCTGGAGGGAGTTCAGCAGGACACCAAGATGAAGGCTTGAGCACATGAGAACCTGCTGTTTTAAGATGAGCAGGCTTAGATGAGAGAATTTGTTGCTCTCCTCACCAATTCAGTGGAAGAATAGAGGGGCAGAATTCTCTTGCAGCTGTGTGCTGAGAGTGCAAAGAGCAGTGGGCACAAGCAAGAAGACGAATTCATATTAAATATTAGGAAAACAGTTTATAGTGGGGTAGTTGAACTTGGGAGGAGTTTGGCCACAGAGGTGTGCAGAAATTTGCCAGCCAAGATCCTAAGGAACTTGCTCTGAGGTTGTCCTCGCTTTTTGTAGAGATCTTTTCCTTTCTGCAGTCTTTGTCTAACAATTGCTGGCCACTAAACTGCATCTTTCTCATGGGATACCTGAATAATGTCTTCTAAAGAGGTGTTTTAACACCTGTCCAGACATGAAAAGACCTGTACAGCATGGTTGCTTTTTTGTTGAACAATTTTTTAAAATACTCTGTTCATTTTAACTGTCTGTGTGAATCTCTGGTCTATTGGATATCCTTAACAGAGCCAAATGGAAACTAACAGGTTCTAGTTCAGGGGTGTTAACAGCTGAATTTTAGCTGTAAAAGTTCTAAGGGGAGTAGCTATCCAAACTGCTTCTGCAAATAAGATGCTATCCAGCCTTAAAAAATTTAAAGGCTTGCTATTGTGTATGATAATGGAACTGCATTTTTGAGGTAATATTTCTTTGTTTGGTATCTTCAGAAACCAAAAAGTAGCGTGTTGTATATTGGTTACAAATATATATTAGTTAGCAATGATGATGCGAGAACTTCTAAATTCTCAAGGCACACAGGACTGTCAGTAACTTTTGTATACAAACTGCTCAAACTCTAAAACTTTGGGGCCTAGCTTGCTCAAGTATGCATATGTTAGTGATAGTAATGTTGCTAAAACATACTGTATTTGTGTGGGTTGTTAATATTACACATCTGATTGGTGTGAAGGTGAAAGCTGGCTATGCAATTTGCATTTAAAGACTCAGCCTTACCTTTCCAAGGTATTAACAACTGTCTAACATTTTAAGGATTTTTAAAGAATATCATTTTACGTATGTACTCTTTTAAGTCCTCAGGAAAATTGGAAATGCTAACAAAGGCATTAATGTTTAATAAGAAATGCTCTTTAGGAGCAACTCCTCTTTAGAAATCAGTGTGAAAGGATATTAAGTGCTGACATGGTGCTGTTGAAATGCCCGTGAATGTTGCAGACTAAGAGAAAGAAAATACTCTGAAACATATATTCAGTGACTTACAGTTCCACAAGTGAAATGTCTACTACATTCTAAGCATTATGGTCATGGATATAGTAGGGAATTAGCTGTGACTTTTAAGTTCTAGTTTGGGTTTGCTTTCTTTTAACAGCAAACTACAAGATAAATATAACTGATAAGGAAGAGGAAGACACAGATTCTGTTAGTGACATTTTTATTTTCCATGAGGTAATTTTGCAGTGTGTAAGGAAGCAATGACAGGCTCAATGATGTATCATAAAGAACTGAAAGGGTCCAAAGTGAAAAACAACATCAGTGAAAATGGTCATAAAGTAAATTTGCTTTTTTCAAGTGAGGAGTTTGAATTTGCATTTTTGGTCTAGTAATTTTTTTTTTTCATTTTTTCTTTATTGGTTTGGCAGTATAAATAGTACTGTGTCACTGGTGGTTTAGTTTTATTCCATGAGGCAGGAATACAAATGGTAATTTTTATGACAGAGTCAAAAGTCTCCATTTCACTTTTGGAGCATAGTAGTCTCATCTAATGACTGTAGATTGTGAGTGTGCAGATATTTTAACTCATTCTGAGAATGCATCTTAACTGTGAGAGTTTCTTTTCAAAGCTAGTTTGAAAATAGGGATCTGGGTAA
Organism: Trochalopteron elliotii; assembly: GCA_024734555.1. NCBI lineage: Eukaryota > Metazoa > Chordata > Aves > Passeriformes > Leiothrichidae > Trochalopteron > Trochalopteron elliotii. The sequence goes on from JANPWX010000045.1 coordinate 3,896,181, forward strand.
GAACAAACAGTTTTCATTTGAACACAACTGAAAATCCAGTAGACAGTGTAAAATTCAATACTCAAAATTTATTGAGTTGTATTCTAACCAGTGTTTTTTGACAATCCATAGGTCTTATTCCTACTACATTGAGGTGTCCATGGATGAGTTGGACTGGATTCGGGTTATTGATCACTCCAAATACCTCTGTCGGTCCTGGCAGAATCTCTACTTTCCTGCTCGTGTCTGCAGGTTAGTTCATCAGTGTCATGTACAGTGCCTGACATTAAACAATATAGGGATCAGAATAAGTTGCTGGATTTTGCTACTTTGTTATGTGTTTCTGAAATTGTATTATATCTCAACTTTTATCAGCTATGCTAAAAAAAATAGTTTATCTTAGTTGATATAGTTTTATAATGATTTATCTTATTCTTTTCTAATATTAATGTAGTTGATGCAATGCAGGTGTCTGGTTCCTTGTTTTTTTTTTTTTTGGAGTCATACCTACTTTTTCTGCAGCTGGTTCAGGGTTTTTTTCATTCAGTAGTAAACATCATTCCTTGACTGCCTAAATGTTTATAATTCACTTCTGTACTTACTATAGAACTTGAAAATGTATTTTTATGTATTTTGTATTTTCTACTGATGCACTGTTTTAAATTGTTGTGAAAGGGGAAAGTTAGGACTAATGAGCTTTGAGGAGTGCCTCTGATGTGCAGTTTTGGGTGTCAGAATATAAGAAGGATATTAAACTATTAGAGCTGGTCCAAAGGAGGGCAGTGAAGATGATGAAGGGCCTTGAGGAGAAGCCATATGATGAGCAGCTGAGAGCACTTGATCTATTCAGCCTGGAGGAGACTGAGGGGAGGCCTCAACACAATTACAACTTCCTTGTGCGGGGAAGAGGGGGGGGCAAGCACTGGTCTTTTCTCTGTGGTGGCCAGTGCCAGGACCTGAGAGTGACCTAGAGTTGTGTCAGGGGAAGTTTAGGTTGGATGTTAGGAAAAGGTTCTTCACCCAGAGGGTGGTTGGGCACTGGAACAGGGTCCCCAGGGAAGTGGTCACAGCACCAGCCTGACGGAGTTCAAGAAGTGTTTGGACAATAATCTTGGGCACAAGGTGTCACCCTTGGGGATGGTGTGTGCAGGGCCAGGACAGGCACTTTGATGGTCCTTGTGGGTGCTTTCCATATCAGCGTGTTCTGAGATTCTGCCATTTTGTGAAAATGGCTAGATGGGTTTAACTGTTGTTAAGGTGATGATGTTTTTTTAACTGTAGGTGTTGGGAATTCTGCAAAAAGCTGATGATCACATTGGAGCAGTCTTATTCAAAAACTGAATTGAGGTCATTCATAGAGAGGATACAACTTGTAGATACCAAAAATGCTGTCATCATTAGGTTTTGGGTCATCCTGAGAGGAAATGACCTGTATTGTAATAATTATTCTGTACACATAAACTTTTTAAGTGGTAGAGCAACTCTTAGAATCCCCATGGAGAGAAGTGCTTTCTTTTTTCCAAGGAAATCCTGTTCTTTTCTGTGTCTCTGTTTCTCATTATCATATCCACAGAATGGTAGGGAATTTCTTGGAGGTGTAGCTCATTTGAAGAGCAAGTGGAAGAGCTAAAGAGAAAGTCACGTAGCAGCATAAGTTTGAGCACTTACTGTTAAGGACCTTAAGGCAAAATATGAGTTCTCAGCTGAGTCAACCGTAAAAATTAAGGGTAGTTTAGATAAGGTTGTTCTGTAATGTTTATTTACATCAGTGAGTTGAAGCCTACATTATAGTAAGAATGCGTTTCTTAGTCAAAAATGGCTATAATTTATTGTTCTTTTATGTATTTGTTTTCCCTGTCCACAGGAAGAAGAGGCTATTTAAAATGTAATTAGAGATCTAAAATTGCTGACAAATTTTTGAGGAGTTCCACATTAAGAACTTTTTATTTAATTATATTAATATAAACAGTTAGGTATTACTTGAAGGTTGATTCTCCTTTGATCAGGAATTTTGATCAAATTCCCTCTACAAGAGAGGCTTTGCACAGGGGAGGCTATGTATGCATAGATATTAGTATTAGAGACTTATTTATCTGTCTTTTAATCAGTATTCTGTTCAGAAAGAAGTAAAGAAGGACTACTAAACGTTTCTTTTGTCTCCAATTTCAGTGTTGTGTGATAATGTATTTAAAGTAGTTCTGTTTACTTAAACAAATTAAATGTTTCTAACATACTGTATATACTAACATACACAAAACAGAAATCCTAATATACGTAGCATTTTTTTGTCACCTAAAAAAGAGGTGTTCTCCAGTCTTGTGAGCAGAGATTTAAAATATGAGCTAATAAGAGATTGTCAGAATTTATTATTTTTATATTTGGTATTCTCTTTCACAGACATGCTGTACATGCTTATCAAGGGGTAGATATGTTTTAAGCGTTTTATATGCTCTGTTTGGCTCAATGGTGCTTCTGTTGTACAGCCCTGTCTTAGTGTCACAAGTCCCAGTGCCAAAATCTTCCTGTGAATGGACAACAGTACAGAGGAATGGAAGCATCATGTTACGTTCTTCTTGTTGCTATTAGATTTGGCATTTTACTCTTTTTGTCTTACTAATGCAGATAATATTTTTGGAAGCAACCACTTAGGGAACCATGCTGCAATTTTTTTAAAGTTTTGCGTGCATTTTAGTAGATAATCATGGGCTGAATGCCTTACCAAGAAGGGCTTCAGATAGGTGATGGTTTGGGTTTGGGTTTTTTTTTTATTAAAAAAAAATTATTTTAGCTCAAAGTGCTTTATGAGGTCACTGTGTAAGATGTCATTTTTAGGTCCAATGAAGAATTGAAGAGTAGAATTATTGGCTGGGATTTTTTTTGTTTGCATGCCTTTTTCCAGAGTGAGGGAGTAGAACATGCCAGATCCTGTACAGGTTGTTGAAGGACAGCCAGTTGTCTGATACACTAGAGCAATTGTTCAAACATAGATTATAAAGAGGATATGAGCCCTGCAACATTAGGCAAGGTTAGTTGCCTTTTTGAGATACCTTTCACATAAATGTTAGTTGGAAAAGGTGAGAGCTGTCAACATCTGAACTGATATGTTCATCTAAGTTTCAAGAAGCTGCTCAGACATTTCCTTGGGCATAAAAATTGATGGAGTGTGTCTTTTATTTGCATGTATACAGGTTGGGGTTTTTGTTTGTCTTTTTGAAAACCTGTAACTTTCCTTTTAAGCAAATCTATCCATGCTCAATTCTACAATTGGTGCTTTTTTCACACAAGCTGGATGAAGAAATGCAACCTTCTGGCTGTTAGTTGTTAAATAAGTAATTTATACCACAGTGAATTAAGACCAATTCAGCCTCCTTAATGAGTCATTTGTCATGTGTGTCATAGTCTCTATTATGATTTGATTTTTTTGGTCTATGAGGCGTTATGGACTAGGCACAATAGTGTTGGAGCTGTGCTTCCCATGAAAGATAATTTGTATTTGGCAAAGCACATATTGAGCCATCCAAACTGATTAGGCAAAGTCAAGTAATGTGATAAGATTATTTGCACTCTTGGCTTCCTCCTGTTACTTATATGCTCCAGTCTGTCTTAAGAGGTTCAGAGTAGCTTTTGCCAGTCATAACCTCTGTTAGATTAATAGGTGAAAAGAATTCAAAGGCAATAACCACAGACTAAAATTCTAGAAAGAAAGATGAGAAGATTGTTTGTGCTTTCTCATGCACATCAGATGATTTGTTATTTGTAGGATGTAATTCCTGATTTAGATAAACAAGCTGATTTGTACAAAGAGGATGACTTGTTCAGTGTCAAAGCTTAGCATAACAATTAAGGGGGTTTTGCTGTATTTAGACAGGTTTTAGTAAAAGAAAATGTTGAGTATAACATATGAGGGTTTTATTAACATAATTGTTTTAGAATTTTCATTTTTGCTTTAAATGCTTTTAGAATACATTATTCTACCATCTTTGAAAACTGAACAGTCATATACTATGCAGAAAAAGCAAATAAAAGAATGTGATTACAGGGTAGTTTTTTCCCCCTTTTTTTCAATATGATAGTACATTTCTTTAGAATTTCTTTTGGTTCTGTTTTCTTTGTTTACACTTTTATAGCAACTTTCATGTAGAGTTGAAAAGTCTTTCAAGGGAAGACAGGACTCAGAAAATATTCATGTAATCAGCTTCCTGTGGGGGTTAGGAACAAGTGTCAGGTTCATAGTTATTCCATCTTCCTCTTGTAGCAGTGAATGTTAAAACTGCTAAAGGTCTTTGAGCAGTTAATGCTGTTTTCTGTTTTATCCTTCCTGCTTTTTTCATCCTTTCATTTTTGTTTTGCGACTTCATCTTTTAACTTCATCCTTGACCACAATATTTGAAGAACTGCATTAAAAGAATTACAAGAAAATAAAAATTTTTGAGGTTTCATAACAAGGCAAATGCAGCCACAAGGTGTCACTACAATAAAAGTTTAAAATACTTAATTTCTTTCTCTTTACACTCCTTTGATGAAAGTGTTATTCCTACTGTGTGTTAAACTTTTGTGTGTTAAACCTCTCAGATTTAGGGAATCGTTCTGGTTTGCTGTTTATGCTATAGAGGGAGCAAGTACAGAGCTTGTATTTGTACAGAGTACAAGTACATAAAATCAGAAGGAAACCTTCAATTAATTTTTCATCTTTAGCCTGACACTGGCTTATTCTGTGTTTTAATTGGGGAAGTATTTCCCTGACCAGACCAAATTATAGTCTGAAGTCAATGCTATTTTCATAGTAATAGCAACTTTCAAAAAAATTTATTGAAAGGATAAAGAGATCAGTTCTTGTCTGTACTTGCTATTATTGTCTTAGCTCTTTTTTTTGATTATAATAATGTGATTTAACAAAAGGAAATATTAATTATTACTGCATAAACATTTGGTCCTAAAGTATGTTTCTATTAAGAGAATTGATAGATGCCTGTAGAACCATGCTGTGAATGTGGGAAATTATTTAGGCGTGTTCTTTTTCTTGTTTTCTAAGTCTGCTTTAAGCTGAAAAATCTTTTTTTTTTAGAGATTTTATAATACTATAGTGTTGAATTAATAGTGATATAAGGGCTCTGTGTTTCCCCTAGAGCATTTGGCTGCCGTAGAAAGTGTGGCATTAGAATTTTTTTTACTTTAGGAGGTGTATTTTTATTTTAAATCTATTTATTGGTGTAGAGAAAATTACTTGCCTTTCCTTTTAGTAAGCATTGATGATGCTGGGTGGATTTTTTGTTTAGTGCTTCAACAGTTTTTGCTACTAATGATTACACCATTTATAATCCTCTGCCTGAGTGAAGACAAATTAATTGGTAGACTGTGTCTCCTGAACATTGAAATAATGCAAGAAGAGTAAAGTTTTCAGTACTAAGGCAGTTCTAAACTCAGAAATGTTAGTAGTTGTGCACAATTATTTTGCATGTAATGATATGTGAGGAGATGTGATTTTCAAGTGTAGGCTAGACAAAACATTTTTCTCTAATTCTGATCTTAATCAGGCAGCCTCAGGTAACTGTGCTTTCTACTGGTGGTGCCACAGTAATTTTATTTTTCTTTGTCTGTGGGAGAGTCATTGAAATTAGCTACTGATTAAGGTGCAATGTCTCACTTCCAGCCTTCCCAGTAGGTCTCTGACATTATCTGTTAGGGATAGCCATTTTGCACTTTTCCTGAGCTTGGTGGAATCTTGGTGGATAGTAACTTGCTGAAAATCATTCCAAATATGGTTTGATTTAAGAAGATGTTGAAACGAGTGAGGAGTCAACTCTTGAGGAAAACACAAATGAAGCATTGTCCCACATACTTGAAATAAACTGAGGGGAAAGCAGTGTCTGCAGATCTAATTTAGCGCTGAGAGTGTTTTTATGCCTTGTTTCCCCTTTCCTAGTAGGGAATGGTGGTGTTCAGAAAAAGCATGGAGGCATGCAAAAGAAGCTTTTGAACATTGTTTTAACTTAAAATGAAGCCCTACTGCATCACTGACCTAACTAGAAAACATAGACCAAGAGTTGCTGGCAAGAGCCTTCTGTCAGTCTGAAAAGTATGTGAAAATTTTTTCATCAGTAAGTCCTTCATATCCTTATAAAAGACTTCTTGCAAATGGAATGATAGAACTTGGGTAATTGAAGCCATCTTTGCCTTAGTTACTGCGTCTGAGAACTACAGATGTTTGCACAGGCAACATGTTGATTAGTTATTTTATTTGTACTGTTCTTCAGGAAGCATCGATTCTTGTGTAAGTATTTTATTTCTAACTGTGCAGATATACTGGTGTTTGTGAGTTTAGGAAGAAATCCCAACCTTGCTGCATAATTCAAATTAGCTTTTCTTTATTTCTACATAACGGAAATTTTGAAATCCTTTCCTAAATCTAAAACTGTAATAATGCAGTCATAATATAATGTCCAGAAATAAGTAAAAATTATCTTGATTTGTGTTACAGAAACATAGTAATAAATAATAAAAGCAATTTTGAAATGTTACTCCAGACCTTTGAGGCTTTTCACGGAGATTATTTTCAAAAATCAATTTTCATTGCAGGCAGTTTTCTTTTTTGTTTTTGGGGGTGGGGAGTAGAGCTCATGGTTCTTTCTTGTAAGATGTGATCATATTTAGGAGTCTCTATTGGCATGTTTCCAATATTTTGCCTTTTAACTGTGAAATAGGAGGAAATGGTTTCCTGTAGTCTCCATTCTATGAATAGCTGCTGCTTGTTTTTCTGTCTATCCGTGTTTAAACGTCCTTTTTTCTCTTCCAGTTGGTTTTCGTTCTGATGTTTTTTCTGTTCCTAAGAAAAGGTGATAGTCTGAGATTTTTCAAACAATGTAGATTATCTACACAGGATCAAGAAAGCTATTGCCTCATCTGGGTTGGAGTGTTTATTGATTTAAAAGATCTTTTTCTTCATTTCAGGTTGTGTATACTTTTGATTTTAAGCCTACACTTCTAAATTCAGCTCCAAATGTGCTCCTAGTGATGCAAAAGCTCATTTCTCTACAGGAATAATGAATAATATTTTTCATCAAGAACTTTATCAAAGCAGCTTTTTTCTTCTGAGATTCCTTCTCCTGTCTGTCATAGCAATTTCAATTATCCTAACTAAAGAGCCCAGCTCAGCTTTGAGGAAAAGTAAAAAAGCTAGTGTGCATTTAAGCTGTCAATGACAACCTGCCAGACAACTTATCATCTGAAAATTAGTGTTCGTCTGAAAAAGTGTATGTAGAGGGTCAATATACCTTGTATAGAAATACCTGAGAAATAGGGAGAGCCTGCCAATCAAGTTTGTTGGACATGAATTATAAAAAAAGTATATTATTTTCTTTCTGCTTTATGGTTTAGAAAAAACAATTAACTTTTTAAGAGACCTAGATTACATATCTCACGTTTGACATAAAAAGTAGATTTTTTGTAGTATGGGTAGAATTTCTTTAGTCTGAATTTTGAGGTATTCATTTTGAGTTTCTTAAGCTCTAAATTGTCTTGAGGTCTGTTTTCAGTGTTTCACTTCATAAATGAGATCTGATATAGGTGAAAATTATCAGTAATTTTTCTTGACAGTGATACACAGAGATACACCTAAATGCTGAATTATCAGATTGTTGATGATAATTCTACAGCCAGCTATATTTTGAAGTTAATGCTGCATAAGATAAGTGTGTTGAAAAGGCATCTTGAGCACTTCTTTTCTTTAAACTCTCTTCTGTGTTTTCTCTTGCACTCCAAGAGCTCGAATTAACTGTGAAATCTTGCCATACATATTTACAAAGACAGGCTTTTCCAAAAGGAGATCGTGTTTTGCCAAATTTGTAAGAATTCTGGTTTATTTTAGTTTGTTGATTTGTGATGGCCATCTGTTGAAGTTGTTTGATGCAATTGTGTAAAGCATTTCTCTGTATTCCCATTTCTTAGCAGATAATGGGCACGGTTTGCCCATGTGTATCTGAAACACTGTATCACACTTAAAACTGCACATGATGAATATTCAAATTGTTTACATGAAGCAAGTAATGCACTTCTGTAGATTTACTTTTCAGTGTCTAAGTTTATAAAGCCATCTGTCAACCAACATTAGGCCAATCTTAGCTGTGGAATAATTTGGATGATAAAAATTTTACAGTAAAGCAAATTTGTCGTAATTAAACTTGATTCTGTGTTCACAAACCTCAAGTTATCTTCTATTTAGGAGAAAGGTAAGTGTTTGAGTGGAAAAGCCCTAAAGTAAACTACTCTTCAGTGTCCTTTTTCTCCTCAAAAGAAGCTCATGCAAACTTGTCTTGAAGTTAAGATCTTGGGCTTGGCCTATATTTGTTCTTTCTCATCTCGGTTTCAGTTGGGACGATGGGCCTGGTGGTTCCATTTGGTGCAGCTTTAATTAGGTTTTAAAAGGGATATTCACTCTTGAATATGAAAGAAGATAGCATACAAATAGTTGAAAATAAAGAATCAAAGTAAACAAATTATGTGCTATAGAGAATCAAATTTGTAGAAAATAAGACACAAAGGTGTGTATAAGTCTCTTCAACTGACAGAAATGACTGAGTGAAGGAAAGAGAACAATGGAAGAGAGATCTATTACTCAGAAGAAATACAATGTTTGGGAAAACTTCATTGCAAGTGGAAAATGTTTTAAGAGAGGTTTTTTTATGGTAGGGTTAATGATAGGAAAGCCATGTGGTATTTATGATTTTTAGGCTGCTACTGTACTGGAAACAGTTATTTGTAATGCCTCCTAAAAGAAGGAAAAAAAGATTTTTCTAAAACACCAGATTCTGCATTTGGGTTTTTGTTTTTATCACAAAGCAACTTTAACAACTTTATACTTTCAAGCTGCTTTTTCATTTTTAAGATTGGACAAATTTTTCTATACTTCACTGCAGATATAGTAAATATGTTGGAAATTTTAGATACTGCGAGTAACATTCTTTCATGATCGATAAAGTAGTAGTTCCATTACTTTTCTTCATACCATTGTCTTTCTTGTTTGTTTTGGGGAATAACAGCTGTGATGGAAGGTGTATTAAATATTGATTTCTGAATCTGTATTCTGTTCAGTTTAATTACCCTGTCTCTGCTAATGGCAAATTGCAAAGTTGGCTAATCTGCATTTTCATTAACTGTCTAAGCACCCTGTTGAGTTAGGTCAGTGGGCACCTTGCCATGTGTCTGGTCTCTGACCTCCAGAGCAGGAGGTGCTGGTCAGGGAGAGGCTGTGACAGACATCCTGTGTGTTCCATCCTCATACTCCTCTCATCCTGCTAATACATATTCATAGATAGCTTGGCTGTTCATTTGTCAAAGGTCCCTCTCTGCCTGGGAGTGCTTTCAACTGCTTGCAGGTTGTAGTGGCAGCACTTTCCAATAGCTCATTAACCATTGCATAAAAAAAGTAGTTTTATCCATTTGGACAATTCTTTTGCTACTTAGTTTCTTCTAATTCCAGTATTGTGGGATCTGATGAATGAAAACACTGCATTCACTCGTTTGAGTCTTACTCAGCCTTTGTGAATGTCAAGTGTAGACCCTTCAACCATTACTCTTAGGTTCCATCTATTCAGTTGCTTTTATGATTTTAGGTGATGTTGGCTGTACCTTCTGTGACTCTAGTATGTACTCCTTGAGGTGTGGAGACCAGAACTGTATATGAGCATTTCAGATTTGGGTGCAGCAAGCTGTAACAGAGTGACAGAACAGCACTGTTTTGTTTGCAGCGCCCTTCCTGACGATGTGCAAGTATTTCAGTGATTCCCCCCCTGCCATTTGGCTACCCAAGAAATTTACTTTCATCTGCAGACTTGGAGGCTGCACTAGCAAGAACTTAGGCTTATTAGCTCTCAGGCTACTTAAAAACAAGATTATAGAATGCACTACTTCTGTTCTTGATGTTGACAGTACTTCGCAAATGAAAACTTTTTTGGCTTTCACACAGTTACATAAGTAACTGTGTGAGTCACATGAGAATTCCAGTTTGGTTCAGATTTTTTAAAATTAAGATTTGGTAGTATTCCTTTAAATTTGCTGCACAGTTTGCTGCAAAGATTAATTCTTATATACTTTAAAAGCTAAAATCAAATGGAGGGAGATGGGTTTTTCTGCTTGGTTGGTTAGTTAGTTTGGTTTCTTTTTTGGGGTTTGTTTGTTTATTTTCTCTAAAATTTTTTCCTCTAAGTCTATCCAGGGAATTTTCTTATACAGTATCTATTTTGGGGGAGTGGATAAAAATCCATGAATTTTTTTTTTAAGTTCATGACTGGAACTGTAGTCTTAAAAATTAGTGAGACATTCTGAAAATAAAATATGTTTTTTCTTTCACGTCCTCCTGTGAAGAAGACCTGAAAGGGGAACTTTTTCAGTTGTTTTGCAGTTTTCTTTAAAGTTCCTTGATTCTTCAGATGTGTAGGATTTGTAGTGGAGTATTTTATACTAATTTTCCATGTGATCTAAGATTATATATTCATTTTCCCATTAACTGATCAGGCACCCCTGCTCTTTTTATACCACCAAGATTTGGATGATAGAGTTTAAAAATTACTTCAGTTAAGAAAGCAATAGCTGAAAAGAGAAATGTTACTGTTTCTGTAACAAGCTTTTTAGACTAGAAATTATGGGTCTAAATGTCATATACTTGGACATTTGAAAAATTTAAGAGTAAATTATGAGTACGTAGTACTGAGGCATGCAATCAATCTTAAATGTGCCTTAGGATGTTTTTGTATAGCAGTTGTGTTCCCACACTGCTTATTACTAAGTTTGGTATCTGAAAGATTTTCTTCTAATTTCTGTTGAGCTTGGCTTTTTAGAAGTGTTATTATTTTTTTTATTGTAGCATTGGTAGCAGGACAATTTAATTTTTTTCAGTTTTGCTAATGATGTTAATGTTTTATTTGGGGTTATTTTTGCTTTGTTTTTTACAAGAGAATTCTTGATTTTGACTTAATAGCTAGGAAAACTAAATCTGTGTGAAACACTGTATATATATGCATAGGCACTCTTCCCATTCAGATTATTATTTCATCCCTTTTTTTTAAGGGAAGGATTTAATGTATATTTAGATGAAAACTGATTTTAAAACTTCGATAGATCAAAATAGGGTGAAGGGCTAGAAGACATTATTGCTGATGATTCCAGCTTGTAGTAAATTATAAAGCATATGCAACAGCTATAAAGAGAGATGACTTCCTGTGTCATATTTTATCTCGCCTTCATAGGTAAGTGTGTAAATGAAAGAGAAAAAAATTGTTTCAATATAGCAAATCTATATTATTTCTTTGGAGTGAAAATGAATGAAATTGAAATAGTTCACTCTTGGGTGAAACTAGAGACTATAAATGTATTTTATCCTCTTGGTGTGGATTGACATAATGCAGATTAGTAGTAAGAGAATGTTCCTCATATCATCAACAGTTGTCAGACGTGTTCACGAGTATTGAATTATAGTAAAGTAAGAGGGGTTCACTGTACTCACAGGTAATTTACACAGAAGAGTGTGCAATCCATCTTTTTAACAGAAGCTACTGTTCGCTGCTAGAAAATTTATTTTTTCAGACTCCCTAATCTTTTTTTATTCTTTGTATTATGGAAACTGTAGTTACCCATGCCTTGTCTGCACCATCTGTGCATCACCTGACTTCTAGGTAGATCATTCAAGGCTCTTAACTGTCCTCTGGCATGTGGGCGTGTGTTGCCACCATCACATTTGGCACCTAAGTGGTTTTCCCCATGTCTGGAAGTAAATAAAATGATGTTTGAGGTCAGCGGCACATTTAGAATACTTACTTCTGCAGCATTCCAAGAAAGTTTTTGGGCTTCTTGAATTAAGGAACAGTTTCTAAGTTGGAATTCTCAAAAGATGCATATTAGATACAATATTAGTTTGTGTCTAAAATTAATCTAGAAAGGCATTTAGCAACTGGAGAGTTGACTGAACATTTTATTCTATCCTCTAAGCTCATTTAGTGCAGATTTCTTTCAAAAGTTATTACTGAAGTATCCTCCAAATCATAGGCTAAGGAAAATTGTGTAAAGCAATGCATGGAATGTAAACTGTCTTCCCAGGTTGGTCCATTTCCTGTATTAACTTTGGCAAATACTGGACCTCAGTTAAAAATGGGATGTGTCCTTTGGGATGATTCTATGATATATTTTTTATAGAAGATGTGGCATGTAAGAAGTAGAATCACAGAATCATTTGGGTTGAAAAAGACCACTTAGATGGAGTCCAGCCATTAACCCAGCACTGCCAAGTCCACCACCAAACCATGTCCATAAGTGCCACATCCACACAAATCTTTTAAGTAAGTTCAGGGATGATAACTCACCCACTTTGCTGGACAGCCTGTTTAAAGTACTGTTTCAGAACCGTTCTTGAGGAATCTTTTGAGTTTTTGGAGGACTCAATTTATATATATTTTTTAAAATTAACTGATTTCTAAATACATCTTCTCTATGTAGTCTGTTTGAACTTACTTTACACTTTTTCTCATTTTGTACTGTGAATGCCCAGTGTTAGAGCTGTTCAAAAACAGACTATCAAATTTATTTAGTAACTACATTTGAAAAAAAATTGCAGGGGGGAAAGATATATCTAGGCACTGAAGAACATCTGTTATCCCATTTCATTTTAAGGTAAGCTCAGTGGTACATTATTTAAAATTGCCATTTTGGTAAAATTCATAATATAATCTTTATTATATAGCTTTATGGCTTACATTGTATTCAACTGCTGTGATGCAATTTTAAAAGTTGAATATATTTTTTCTCTAATCCTTTACCTAAAATGGAAATGTTTCAGTATGAAAATGTTATAGTCATTATATCAATTTCTTAAGTGCACGTGGGAGGAATGGCTATTGATCTAACTGATTTAATAGTTCATATTCAAAATCTATGGAATAGAAGTAATATTTTGCATCTGAGTAACTGCTGAGTGTAATCCTTCAGGCAGAATTCTGAAAGCAGCTGTAAAACTGGAAAATTACGTTCTTTTCATTTTCAGGCATAACTGCACTTGAATATCTTTGTTCATTTTAGCTTCTAGTGAATTATGTCTGCATAAGGAACCAAAATATGTATTATTTCACTCAGGTAAGAATTTGGTTTGGCTATTAAAATTAGAAACTGTGTGCAGTTACCATGGAAATTACTTGAAGTAATTGTAGTAGTTTAAAGAAAACAGAGGTCACCAGTGGAGTCACAAACAATGGATGGAGAGTGATTTTGTATGAGGTGCATAGGATCATGCTGACAGAAAGAGACTGAGCTTTTTATTGATCTCTGCAGGTTTTTTTTCCTGTTTCTAGTGCCCTTTTTAAAGGAGAAAAGAATTGTTTCTGGGGTCCTCTGAGCATCTTTTGTTTTGCTTCTTTCCGTAGTTTGCTCCTTCTCCTGACTTTCAGAATCCATCATTGCTGCTTCAGACATTGGCTAGAAGAAATGTGTTCACAGTACTATGGAGTTTTCCTACCCACCTAGTCTTTTAAGCAGAATTTTTATGTTGACCTTGTAGTTAATCTTGATTTATGGGTCAAGAAAGTAATATACTAGTATGTCAGTTTTTATCTATTAGCTCTAGCCCAGTTAATACAGTAGTTTCATGAAAGTTGGCTGAAATACTCTTACACTGAGCAAGCAAAAGTTCCACTAAGATAGAGTAGACCAATGTATCTCATCTTAATGATACACAACTTGCAAGAGAAGATAAATATACACAAATTAGCATCACTCAAGGGGAAGAGTTACATTTGTTTTCTTATGCAGGATGTTTTAAGTGTACATATGTGGTGCTTTAGAGTGAACTTATTCCATAATAATTATAGGCAAGTGTTTTCAACATTCTACTTCAGAATTATTAGATCTGGAAGATATAATGGGCATAAAATAAAGTAGTAAACACCAATATGAAGAACAAAAATTGGGAATTCTTATCCAGATATTCTGAAATATGCTTGTGCTTTTCACAAGGCTTGGAGGTACAGGGAATATGTGGTCTTAAAAATAAAGTTGAAGATTTTATTTTTTGTAGAATTATGGCCACACTTCAGTGTTTCATGGTTACTGTAACCTTAGAGCTTTAATGAAGAGTACTTTATTCCAGAGTCACTGGAGTAATTTTTGTGGCCTGTTTTCTAGAATACAGTTTCTGACAATTTCCAGAAGAACAAATGGAACAAGTGCTTGTTCACTGGCATGCTAGAAGATGCATTTCTTTTTGACTCTGCTTTCCTCTTTACACCACTTTCTACTGAGCAAGTTAAATGCAGCAGTTCATTTGCACATTAACAATGCCTTGATGCTCACATTCCTCCTCTATTGCTTTGGAGATCCTTATAGTTAAAGAACTGTTAATTCCGTATTTAATCCTTTAAATTCTTTTCCAGGCAAGGGCTGAATTGTAAGTGGTTTATTCTGGTTCGAAAAACCAGGTGTTAAGACAGCTGGTTTCTTGGCCTAGTGACTAACATACAGCTGCCATATGCTGTGGTGTCACTGCTTCATCTTCCTTCAGAAGGCCTTGTTGGAATGGTTCCTGGTGATCTGCCTCTGCCCTGAGCTCAAGGTTAGCACTGAGGCAGGGATTTTTGTTGCTGACTCTCACTTTCCTCCTGAAGGGGAAAACATCTGGCGTTCTGCTTAACCTCACGTGCTTAAACTGGCAGTTGGGATTCCAGAGTATGTGGGAAACTCTGCCAGCCTCTTATGGAAAGAAAAACAATTAACTAAATTAGATGTAGACAGGAGATCCAGGAATCAAGTTTCAATCAATTGAAACTTCCTTTGCTTTATTCCCTCACTTTACAGTGGTAGGAAATACAAAAAGGCAACAGATTTTTTGCATTGTTAGGTATCTTCCACTGGTTGTGGATGCTTGAGAGCAGGATGATATCTAGTTTGTGAGTGAAGAATAGTTCTTGTTCATATGCACAGTAGTTAAGTAGGAAAACACACTCTTTGATTAAACATGAATATGCTCTTCACCCATAGCACAGCACCCTAGTGACTCTGCAAGCCAGTCATCAGTAAAGTGGAAAAGTTCTAATCTAATTAATCCCTGGAGCAGGCTGAGCCTTTGTTTTGCTGAGCTGCTCTTTTCCTTTTCTCTGCTGTTTCTAGTAGGGTTTCTATATTTTCTTGTATCAGTCTTTTTTCTTCTGTGTTTTTGATGGTCTTAATTCTCTGCTGAGGTAGTGCCAGCTAATAACAGTTTAAAGCTGTCTCACACTTGTTCCTTTCCTTTGTTTTTAGTTTACCCTGCATGGCATAATTCCTTAAACATGTTCTTACCTGTAGACAGATGTGGTAAAGACAACCGGAACTCATCATTAATTTCTCTCAGTAAAACTGAAACCTGGGTCATACTGCAGGTAGAAGGGAGGGGGGAATAAAGAGTAAAAGTTTCATATTTGATGTGTGAAAGGCCTTAATTCCTCACTGGAATCAGCTGGTTTTATTCTGGTAGCATCTTCCTGTCCTACACTGGGAAGATACTTTAAAAAATTTGGACAGCTAGATGAATGCTATCTTCAACCATGATACAACAGCTTGTAGATACTGTGTTATCTTAAGGTAAAATGGATCAAATGGTTTCCATAGAATTAGAAGCAATGTTTTGTTGATTTGAAAATGATGGGATATTTGTGTTAGATGAGATTTGGAACTATTTCAGTAAATTAAATGGCATATATATGACAGATAGTCAAGATTATTTGTAAAATTTCTTTGTGTATATTTGGATAATATAATTGGATTAATACATAAATGCAGGGTAATAAAGTACCTGCCAATATCACTGATTTATTCTCAGAAGTTTCTATGAGAAAGTCAGCCTGATAATCACTGTATTTAAAGGGAAACAAATGCTGCACCATTTTTTTTTCTTGATCCAAGTTTTGTAGCTCTTAAAATAAACCAACTATTTCATCCTATTTAAAGGCAGCTGGCATTCTCCAGACTTTTTTAAACATACAGTATAAGCCTGATAGGGAGATTACATAAATTCTTAAGAACTCTGTAGCTTGTGAGTCTCAGAAGAGCCTGGGCAGAAGATGAGAATAGGACGATAAGCTTCTAAAGTAAAGAAAAAACCTTTTAAACTGAGGATAAGAGGCAAAGGGCAAAGAAAGCTATGTGCGGAAGGTAGGATTAGGAGCAAGTGTCATGTGCAAAACACAGAGGTATGGCCATGCAAGACAAGCCTGGAAAATGTTTAGGAAAGCTAAACAAACTTAAGGAATTTATCATTCAGCCTAGAAAGTATGTTTGTTTCTAATAACTATTGTTTTAAACCTTTAAAACTGCTTCACGTAGTCTGTAGCTGTATCTAAAAATTGATGGACTCAATAGTCCAAATGCCTGTTCTCTAGTCTTGTAAAGTCCTTTTACATTTTGGCCATGTCCATCCTATAAAACTGCATTCAGCTTTCAGAATGTATTGACTGTCCTCATTGCCCTTGGGTGGAATAGCTTCTGGCCCATGTGGACCCTCACTGAAGCAGTGCTTGAGAAGGGAGTGCCAGTTGGGCTAGGCTGGAATTATGCCAGGGACAGACCTACTGCATTAACAATGTGGGCAGTATATCTGCTTCCATTTTCAGATGACCTCAAAAACAGTTAATGTAGCCAGAATAATCTCAAGACTGAATTCTGGGAAAGGTTTTCCTCTGCTTTTGTGCAGAATTACTGCTGTGTAGAATAGGGGAAAAGCTTGGAGGTTACAGGCCTAAAATGAGGCCTGTCAGTTCTAGTGAGGGCATAGTTTTGGTTTGCTTGAACAGAATTTTACAGAGTGTGAAAGCTCTTTGCGTGAGGTTCAACTCATTAAATAATTAATTTGGAGAACGTTGCTTGTCATTTTTCTGATGCATCAAAAGCATCTCAGTGTAAGCTGTTCTATGATAGCAATAGATATATGTGAGCTGTACAGAAATTTCTGTTTCTGTTATGATACAGGGTAAAGTAATAAAGTATGTCACTGATAACTTCTTTAGGTTTGTAGAGTGCATTGCTATTTTTTTAATATAGGTCATCTAAAAAATTCCTTTAGCTGTGTCATCCTTTTGAAAATGAGGAAAATAAAACTAAAAAATATTGGCTAACCTGCTTTTCTTTACAGAACAAACTAAAATTGCAGAATTTTATTTTTAGTGCTTGAAGGATTTGGATGCTGTATGTTAAATAGATTAGGTGAACATTAGTTGCTGGATTTTTAATAGGATGTAAGATGCAGAGGAGAGTGAAGAAAAACATGTATTCAGCAATTGCCAAATCCAAGACCATTTTGTTTCTGTGGCATGTAGGGAATAAGAAGTGCAACGTCAGTTACTCTTATACAGGATGTTTATCCTCTGGCTCAAGTTGAGATTTATTATTTTTAAATCTTTTATGTTTTGATCTTTTCTGGCATTTTGTTAATACCAAGTTGTCTAGCATCTCTGGACTGCTTTTAGGATGATGGAATGAGTGATGAACCTGCAGAGATCGAATACCCTCTCAGGGGGATGCTGAAGCATAAGACTTCCTACCTCTACAGAACGTGAAACCTTGGGGTAGCACATTTCAGTGATAGAGTTAATATTCAGTTAAATACAAGAGGAAGAGGAGCAATCGTGCAAGGGAGGAGTGAGAAATTAAGTGGTATCTTCTTAGAAGTCTGCCTTATTGCTGCCTACATTGCTCCTTTGGGATTTTTCTATTGAGTGCAAGAAAAACAGCAAGCTCTTCTTGAAAAACCCAAGATGAAATTACTGTAATAAATTTTTATTTTTTTCCTAGTCTTAAAGCTTTATTTGGTTGGGGAGGGTTTATCACCAATGTTTTCATGGCATGGCTAAGTTCAATTAATTTCAGATGACAAGCTCCAGGGTTTTCTTCCTCTCCTCCCTCACAGCCCCCACATCCCAATGTGTGGAGAGTACAATTTGTTATCGGTTTGCCTTGGGCTCTGGAGACCTCATTAGGAGCCCAAAAAGAGGTTTCTGTCTCTGCTGTTGGACACTTTTCTGTTGTCTGCTGCACTGAGGCCATTTGCATTCTGACATGGAAAGGAATACAAGGGCCAGAGGGTGAAAACTGTTATGTTTATATAGCTTGTCTGTTGTTAAAAATGGTAATAAGAGATTAAAAAAATGCTGTTCTTTAGGTTCTAGTGTTATACTAAAATTTGCAATGCAGAAGTATTTTCTCTCTGAGAAAAGAATGTAAGCAGGAAATCTCAACTTATTTTTTGTTGTGACAGTTTATATGCAGAATGTCCATTTGTTTGATGGTAAGAAAAGATGCCAGCAAAACACTGCATTTAGTCACAGTTCTAAGGCACCGTGCTAACTTTTCAAGTTCTTATTCCTATGAAAATACTTTAAGAACACCTCTTGGAAGAAGAGACTGGGCTTTTTAGTCTGCACAGTAGTTCAAGACACTGTATTGGAGCAGTAAGCATATAAGAACTGTCATATAAATTCAGTGTGTTTTCATAGCGAAAGTCATTATGCCTGTGAGAAACTATTTATTCTATCCATGTGGTAATTTCAAGGTTTAACATGAAATGTACACAGTCAGGTCTTTCTTTAACTAGTAAACAAAACTGTGTGTCTTATGTATTTAAGCCCATGTAGGGTGCTGAATTTTAATTTAAAGCATTATTACAGATGTAAAACAAATCAGGAGTTCAAGAAAACAGATTTTCTTATATAAACAGTGGGTCCCATACTATTTTTCTCTGGTTTTGTATGATTATAAAATTTTGTGCAGCCAACATAGAATTGATTCTGCCTTTAGTGTTTTCACAATATTCGAAAGTGTTTTCAGTGGCTGTATAAAGCAGCTATACACACATGCATACACACATTTATATGTATATGCATGAAGACATACAAGCCTATTTAAGCAGGGTAGTAAGACTACTTTCAGGAAGATTAAATTCAGTTCCTTTATAAATATAATGAATATTTTTTTTCCAATTGCACATTGTATGCTGGTGTTCATATAGGGAATGCAACATTCAAAATTCAAAATATTACAGTGAAATAAGATCAAACTGGGAGTATTGAAAATCTGGCTAATGAGAGCTATCTCGCAATAATGAGATTTTTTTATAATAAAATATTTCTTAAAATTGTTCTCTCTATCAAGAGAGCTATGCGTATAAGAACCAGAACTTGTTTGTTAAATAAAATAAAGTAAGAAATTCAGAACAAAGTGCTGATAAATTTCCTGTCCTAAATTATCAGTTCTGGAAACAACCACAGTCTCCATGTCATGTACCCCTTAAAATTTATTCAAAGATCAAAAATGCTTCAGAAAGTCTTTTAATTTAGAATAAGTGTTTGACAACCTGAAACAGGCATATTTTCTGTAAAGTTTTACAAAGGAATAATATGGATTTATATGGTCTTAAAAAGGTCTTGAAGGTAGGATCCTCCAGCATTTAGTCTTTACTGTGTTCAAAATGAAAGCTAAATGCTGCAAACTGTTCTAGCAGAGACAGATAATGGGAAAAGTTCTTTATGGGAATGCAGTTCATGTTTTAAACTTGCATGATGACAATGATCAGTGCTTTATCATATTGTGGAATTAAGGTTTTTTATTAGGTTCCAAGAATTCTGCAGTTTTCAAGCCATCAGTATGTTTATTGTACAACCCTTAAAAGGAGTAAGCTGTGCTTCCAAAGCTTTTCTGAGCTGTGGGTTCATACAGAGATCCTGCTGTGCTCAGCAGAGTTCTCTGGCATTCTGAACACCAGGCAGAGACTGCTATGGGCAAAGGCTGGTTTTGTATATGTGGTGTTTTCCACAAGCTGTGAAACTGTGATACTGATGTACCAGAAAGACATGTTTATTGCCAGGATAGCTTTTCAGAACAACAAACATGCACCTTCACCTTCAGTAAATAGCTTTAGAAGAACCTAACAGACCCTGGTAATAAAATCAATGTGAGTCTTCCAAAAAGTGTTCAGAGACCCTGTAGTCTCAACAGGAGCAGCTTACTTCTGGATAATGTAAAGACCTTGAAATAATTACAATAATAATAATAAGAAGGAAGTAGAAGTTAAGAAAAATTCTGGTTTATTGGGAGTTTTTTATCTAGTCTCTGGGTCATACCTCAGCTGGTAAGAGGTATCAGAAATCAATACTGCTTCAGCGCTTGTATGTGTAAATTTTAGGCTTGCAAAGAAACTGACCCATCTGAGGGCTTTCTAGTGGGCTGTGTATTCCTCCAGCACTAGGTGGTTCCTTGGATGGAAGCATTTTGGCTTGCTTTCTTGAAGCAAGTTCAATATTTAGATACATAAGTTCTTTTTTGCCTGCCAGAGCCTTTTGGATCCCTGGTCCTTGGGTTTGCTTTGATCAGAGCCTGCTCAGTCTTGCTGTAGCAGTTGGAATGCATTGTTTGTTCCTGCCTGGAGGGCCTGTCTAGGGAGATGTCACACCAACCAGAGTGGCCCTAGTTCTCTCTATGGAGGTTTGGGTTGAAATGTAGTTAAGTAATTAAAATGTTTTAAACTCACTTTATTGTGTAGAAGTCTTGTCTAGCAAGCATAATTTTGCATTTTAACGCTTAAGAACGAGCCATTTAAACAACAAGAAATGAACAAATGTGGTTAATTGCAATGGCTCCTAGCCTCTAACTATAATTCTAATCCTTTCTAATCTAATCCTTACATTTTTTTTAAAAAAAAAGCCCATCGGTTTTTCAGGGTTTTAATCTTGCTTTGTCATTTCTTTTATGACAAAGTAAATTGGAAATCAGATGCTCATAATATTTATATCTTTAACAATGACTTCTGATACAACCCAACTTCACTTTTAATGCTTCAAAATTGTTATAGACTGTTATTAACAGAATATTTACAATTTTGTGATGAAAAGGGATTAGCCAGTCTTACCTGTGCTTGTTCTATTGCTAGAATTAAGTTAGTATTTTATTACTCTGCCAGAAAAGATGCCATTTCCCATAAAGGCATAAAATGGGAGTTTAGGAACCAGCATGTCCTGAGTGATTAAATAAGAAGGTATGGTTTGTTCCATTTCACAGCTGAGTTTCAGATTTGTTTTTTTAATGTACATGGAAATAAGCTGATTTTTCTTAGATCACACCTACAAAAGGAAATCTGCTCTGTCTAGCATGAGGATCCCAGTGAAAATTTGCTTTCAGGAGAGACAGGGAGTGAGCTTTTTGGAAGACCAGTAAATTCCTCTGCACTTCTTGCAGAAACCAACCTTGTGTCTTTGTTCCCAGGTGATGGATGAGTGAATTTGGGACGACATATGCAAAGATAATATTAATCTTAAAATAACTTACTTTTAAAAATATAACAGAAAATATTATATATTACGTCTTTTTTGTGCAGATTAATGGAGATAGGTGATCTTTGTTGTTATATGCATTAGGTACAATTTATAATGTACAAAATACAACTTGGCTACATGTGTGGGTGTGGACCCGATATCTTCTGAGCCTGAGCTCTTCCCAAGGGAAACTTTTCTACAGTTTCCTTTTCCCCAAAACAGTCTTGTGCAAACAATATTCCTTTCCCATAACAACAGGAGTTGTTTGCTATTTCTGTTACTTAGCCAATGGGACAGGTGTCAGTCTTGTGGACCAATAATGTGCCTTTTAGCACAGCATGCTATAAAAGGGCTGAATGAATTGTAAATAAAGCTTTAGATTTGTACTGCCTTCTGGCTGCAGTCAAGCATCTTTACTTTGTGTCCTATTGTGACACATGGGTATCCAAATCTTCATTTGTAACCTACTGACTCATAGGCCTCTTGGAAATATACTTTAGAAAGAAGTATACATACAGACTGTAGAAGCTCCTTTCCGGCAGTTCAAAGTGATCTGTACTTATGGGCTATGCTTGAAGTCAGAGAACATCAGTGGAGAGTTATGCAAATGCTTTCTGTTTTGTTGTTCGTAGAATATCCTGCATAGATATGAATTAAAAGTCATGATTTAGAGAACGATGAAATATTATTAGATTTAGCATTAGTGATCTTCACAAAGATTATATTTGAAGTGTTACCATGAGAAAAGTTGCACATGAGAGATTGTAGTTTAAAAAAACCCCAAACCCCTACAAAACTACCAAAAACCACTATAAAACTAAGCACGTTTCCCAAATTCAAAAGAAACATAGGTATGCATCTAGTCATGCAAACTGTTACAACTTAAATTCTTCAGTCAGAATTGTTCCAATTGACTTGAACACCTTTTGCCACTAGAGAGTGCTATGCAATAACTAAAATCTTTCCAGAAAAAAATCTCCAATTGCATCTTTCCTTCTCCACACTGAGCAGATAAATTGTTGATATTCTTCAAATGACAAATTAATTTACACTTAACATGCAGACTTTTACTGTAGAAAATTGTTTGAGTGACATTAATGGTTTCGTTGCAAGTTATTTAAACTTTTAAGGTAATAATTTACTCAAAGTCATGTAATTCCTTATTTGACTGAATCAAAACAAAATGCTGCTGATGTTGTTCTTAGCATTAATTTAAATGCATATGTAAAAAAAAACAAAACCAAAAAAAAAACAAAACCCAAAAAAAGCCAAAAGTCTTTCTGATTCATATTTTGCTGTCCAGCTGTTATATGGAAAGAAAGTTTGATGATAAATGTAGTTTTGAAGATTTTATTTTTTAAAATTAGAATTTTCTCAATTTATCAATTATTTTCTTTCTTCTGCTTAGTGTAATAGTTATAATTCTTCCTGTGTTTCTGTTCTAGACTTATAGACAGGATTTGAAGCAAGTGCTGATTCTATGTAGATGTTGTCTCTAAAAAATCTTGACTTTGAAGTCATAATTATACCTTTTTAAATCTGTATGATACTATAAGTTGAGCAGAAGTGAATGTTGTGTTTGCTGAAATAATAATGCCAGTGTAATTGCCAAACACGGAACTAAAATGTGGATGTAACTGACTGTGGAAATACTTTAATTCCTGTTGCTGAAGTTAAAACCTCAGCGTTCAAGCCCAGAGATCTCATCAGGAATTTTTTTTTTTGCTCTTTGATACAGATTCAGCTAATAAAGGTGTACAAAAGTACTTTATTGTGCAGCTTTAAAAGGTTTAAATTTACTGAAATTAGCTGCTAGAAAGCTGTAAGAGTCTTGGCTGCTTTTCTTGTTTGGAAATTGAATAGCTTACATTGTGTGAGCATTCAATAGTACAGTATTTTGTTATCAGGAGTCCATAGCCATAGCAGTTTAAAAAGTGCTCTCCAACCTCATTAAAATGGTGGTCAAAACCTTTGCATAAGGTCTGTTATTTCAGTTTAATTACTGTCAGTTATGGCAATCAGGATTCTTTCAAATTCCCCTTTACAGAAACTCCCTTTAGAGTTTTCACTAATAACCTTTAATCTCAGTGAGGAATAGCAGTGATGGTGCAGCCACCTGATCTAATTTTCCAGGTCCTCAGAGCACTTCAACAGGCTTCTGTTTTTCTTGTCACATCCAGAAACAATATTTAAGAAAGCTTAAGACAGAGTGGGCAATGAAAGTAAGAGTGAATGTTGCCATATGTCTTCCCAAAAGGAGCAGGTACATGATATAAAGCTCAGTACAGCCATTATGCTTATGTATTGAATGCATTTCTTACTGGACCATGGGCTTTAATTTTACAATCATCTCTGACAACTGTGAAGTGATTTTAGGGTGAATTTTCATACATAGTAATAGAGGTTGTTTGATAAGAAATACAGTGTTGTCACAGTTTGACAAATAAGCTGTAAATTGTGGTGTAATATAGTCTTAACATTTCCTAAAGAGATTTTATATTTTAATCAGACCTGATATGGCATTGCCTGAATTATAAAATTGTATCTTGTGGAAAAAACTAGAGTGTTGCTACTAGATCTTGGCAAATTATAATTTTCTTAGTTAAACATCTCTTTAGCCATGTATTTTAGTGTTTTCTGTGTGTTTCATTGCTTCAGATCCATTTCTGTTGCAATTTGTCATACACTCACATTTTAGCAATTTTAGAAATAAATGCATACTTTTTCTTTCTTTTAAGAAAAACTAGGATAAGTATGTCTGCAAAACAATGCTTGTGCATTGGATTCTGATACTTAGATTTTACAAAATTTTAAATAGTTGTTAAATTTCCTTAGTTAGGGTTATGTGGGCTTGACTTAAAAGGAATGTGTACGAATAGCTTGGGTAGCTTAAGTATTGGAGAGCATGTACCATGCCTGTGATGTTCCATCTAGGTCTGTTGCTCTGCAGCTTGGTATGACCTGGTGGCCTGAGTAAGGTGGTTTTGGAAGCATAGCTATCTTGTTTCTGTCAGAAACATGTAATAGCATCTGTTAGGTCTGTTCATCTGTTGATGACCCTTCACCTTCATATTTATTAGGAAGATGCCAGGTTATTCTGCTTGAAGTGCTGACGTGGGAGTTGAGTGTTTTGGGTGCAGTTCCGTACTTTTCTTCAGGTGCTTGATGAGATTTCGAGTACAGGTACCAATGTACACCAGCTTCACCACAGGGCTTCTGGTCATCCTCTGCTTGATAGCAAGGCTGTGAGAAGTGTCCAGAGTCGGTGACGTGAATCGTGTCCCCTCACTTACTGTCCTGACATGCTCACTGTTAGAATAATTCTTCTTAGCAGTGAGGTAATATTTGTTTTCTACTTCTTTGAAACAATTTAGGGGGCTAATTGATTAATAAGATAGGTTAGCTGTACATGCAAGTACAATCTGTAACAAGATATTGGAAGGTTGAAAAGGGTGGAAGATCTTTTTCCTCATTCTTGGGTGAACACAGTTGCCTTGTTCCATTGTGCTGGCTCTGGTGCATGTCTGACCCCTGCATGAACATTTTCAATTCACTGACCCATGACAGGGTAGTTTTCTACCTCCCAGTAAGTTAAGTTGATTTAAGTGAATAAGCTCTGTCTGATAAACACCAGAAATGTTGTAAGGTGGAACTCCTTGGCCAGAAATTTAAAAAGTTGGAAGCTTGAAATAATGAAATTGGAAATTGAGTGAGACCTCTCCCTTCAGATGGCAGAGAAGTTGTCAGCTTGGTCATCATTATACAGCAGTCTAATCACTTGACAGTTTGTCAGATGATTAGACTCCTGTATTCTGTCTTTGAATTTCTTTCCCCAAAGTGAGAAATAGAGAGCTCTTTGTTCTTAAATTTAGCAGGTCAAAACCATAGGACTTAGAAAAAATGACAGCTTTTACTTTTTCTGCACTAAGTATATTATAGAAGTATCTTGAAAAGTAGAGTAGCCACAGCTGAAATTTTCTTTTCAAGGAAGTAGACCTAGGTTTATTTTTTTCTTTTCTTGGTAAAGTGACATGAAATGACCATTAGTTGATGAAGCATTTATTTCTCTGAAGCATTTATTTAATTTTATTTCTATTTTTAAATTCTTTTCTTTTTGTTTTTTTCATTTTTATTTGAAACATGAAATGGCTGTCCATGTGTGAATTTATAAAGAGAAAACATTTTGGGTTCTTGTGACCTGAGTGATTGTTAACAAGAGAATTTCTGCTTTGTGTTAGTGGGTTCAACCTGAAAGATACTTTTATTTCTTCGATTCCCTTCCCTCATAGGTTTTACTTATTTTTTTATTTATTCCCTTCCCTCATAGGTTGTGACTAATGCCTTAAATAATAGCTACCTGACTACTTTTTCATATCAAAGCATAGTGGCACTAAAGGATCTACTTTCTTTTTCCCAGGATGACATATTTTCATGGATAACAGGGAAGAATGGACAAGGGCAAAATGTGTTTGGGAATGTAATTGCCAAATTCCACAAAAATTTTGGTTTAAGGAAAAAACCTGTCCAATTGGGATGCTGTTAAACTCTATCCTGTAGTGTTTGTAGTCAGTTTGCTGTGGTGATCCCTTGTGGTCTCCCGTTCTTTTGCTCTTTTGATGAAACTGTGAGGAGTGAGATACTTGGCTTTCATGGGGTCTTGTTCTTGCCTTTGCAGAATAACCTGAGTTGCCAGGTTATGTCCGGTCTCTGAGTGGGAGGTTGGAAATTATGTATCAGGAAATAACAAAAAAATGATACACAGTGTTTGGGCGTGCAATACTCTACTGGTAGAAAGGTGGTTTTCATGTCAGGACTCAGAGGTCAGGATATGCCCCAATGTGTGAACAGCACTTAGATTTTTGACTATTCTAATCAGTATTTTTTAAAAGGGTATTTTATTAAGGTTTCTAGCAATTGTTATAACTTGTATTGCTTGATGGTGTGAACACATTTTCTGTACTTTATTTTTATTTGTCTTAAAATATTTTACCTTCCAACTGTACTTCATGTTTTGTTTCCAGATGAAGGGGCACTTAATACAATTGGTCTTACCACTTACTATCATTGTTTCATTTTGATTCTTAGTAATTCGTAGGCCTAATAACAGAGTAGAGCAGATATAATGGGTTAGAATGTCAGTATGTTAAACATGAAGTTCACATTTTTATTTCAGGATGGTGGTATTTTTCTACCTTTATTTTGCAGTTTATATTCAGCAATATAGATAAGGTGTCTTATTCTTAATTGGTTTAATGATAAATATCTTGATGATTGATGCCCTTAGAAGCATGTGTATTCATTTAAAATACAAGATAATTTTCAACACAAAGGAAATTTAAAAGTGAAATGAAGAAAAATCACCTTTCCAAATCTGAAATGTGTATGAGCATAAATAAATTAAGAAGAAAAATTAAAACCAAGACTGCTAATTGTGCTGCATTCCTCTTTATACCTAGTATCACCTTCAGATGTCTTGAGCTTTAATAATCAAGTAGGGCACTGGTTTGGAAAAGGCTGGGTGGGAGTAGACCCAGCAGGCATATGACTGAACTACTGTCTCCCTCATCCAGTTGATTTTGAAATAGCACCAGTTCTTGAATGTTGGTTTTTCCATGTTGGCAGCAAATACCTGTGAAACTTGTTGAATGTCCCATTCACCTGTACTGCTGATGGGGGGCGGGGGCGGTTGGGGGGAGAATGAGTGTCTGTTGTTCTTATTTGCTCTTGGTTAACTTTCATTGACAAGCCTGCATGACAAATGTGTGTGTTGTGGTCATCTGAATGGACAAAAGTGTTACACCATATGATAGACATACTGGCTTTAAAGGTCAGAAGTTATTGTTGAATTTTCTTTGTGAATTTTCTTTGCAAAGTTGCAAATACAGTAATTGGATGTTTGGAAAGGCCAAAATCAAGGTGTTATATATAACCTTACTTGGCCTCCTTAATTTTATGTTTATTATAAAGTCGTTCATTTATTGCCATTTTGCCTTGAACTCAGTTTACAATTGTGGATGTTAAGTGAAGCCACAGGCTTCAGATATTGGGGTGTCCTACTTGATGGGTGCTTGAGAAAAGCTTGTTCTGCCTGAGGTTTTGGGCATCCCATCAGAACTGCAGCCTGCAAAGGGACTGTGGCCAGTTCAACAGTGCAGCATTGAATCATGCAACTTTCCCCAGTTATGCCCTTGACTCTTGTTCATGTTTTACTCTGTAGTTTCATCCTCAGAAATAATGGAACAGGTTTTCTGCAGTCAGTCTTATGCTATTTTTAATTTACCAGCCTGATTTCTTAGCTCCAACTGTGCGCGTGTATTATTTGCTCACTTGTATTTTATTTTCCACTGAGGATCCAGAGAGTCTACATCACATTTGGACAAATAAATTGCTCTCTTCTTGGGATAAACTTAGTTAACCTAGCAGGTTCAAAATCACACTGCAAGCCCCAAATTGTCCCTTCTAGCTAGAGCAAAATCCTGCTTTTTGTAGCATTAAAAACATTAGAATCTTAAATGTTTTTTTAAATGGATTCAATTTTAAAAATATGTTGAAGTTGAAGCATAGTAGAGAGTGTGATATTTACTGAATTTTGTGTGCAGGGGTATGTCTAATATTATGGCTTTCCAAAGCTTTATGTAATAGATTGATAAATAAAATGAATAGTAGAGATAAAGGAAATTAGTTACTAAGAGGAAATTAAATGCTCCAGGATTTGTTCATTTAGAACTATAACTTTAAGGTTTTGTTAGTTTTTGAAAGTATTTTGTTAGGTATTTTATTTTGTGGAGATGCCATGCGAGTTTATAAACCCTACAAGTGATGTACAACTGCCTTTGTGCCCCACAAGGCACTTCTAAATTTAACTTCTATTAATTTATATATTCTATTAATATAGAATCTTAGCAAGATTATTATGGATTGTATAAAATTTATTAATTTATATTTATAAATTTAACTTATTCACTTCTATTTATCTAAATGTGACTTTAATGCCTTTTCACTGTGAATTTCAAATCGTTGCCCATTGACATTTTATGTGGTCTTGTTCGAGTGAAGAGCTATAAATGTTTTCAGGATTTAAGGGAGGTTGAATCATAGTGGTTCAGTTTTATGCTGATATTAGCTTAGCTTTGGTTATGCTACTGGAGTTTTTCTGGATTTGAGTCACTCGTATTTCCGTCTTGGAGTTTTCTGTAAAAATTTCTACACATGTTCAAAGAACAGCTAAACCCCTATCCCCTAGGTGGTGATATAAAACATTCCTTCCATCTAGCTTAGGCATTTAAAAGCCCAGGTTTCATATATGTGTAGACACACACACTCTCCTACTGCTTGTAAGGGAATAAACATCAATAAATGTAGGAGGAAAAGATGGGACGAACTTGTGCTGGTTGACAGCCAGTTAAACACGATGCAGTGTGTGCCCAGGTGACCAAGAAGGCCAGTCCTGGCTTGTATCAGCAATAGTGTGGCCAGCAGGACTGGGGCAGTGATTGTCCCCCTGTACTTGGCACTGGTGAGGCCACATCTTCCATCCTGTGTTTAGTTTTGAGCCCTTCACTACAAAAAGGACATTGAGGTGCTGCAGCATGTCCAGAGAAGGACACCAGGGTAAGTCCTATGAGGA
Organism: Trochalopteron elliotii; assembly: GCA_024734555.1. NCBI lineage: Eukaryota > Metazoa > Chordata > Aves > Passeriformes > Leiothrichidae > Trochalopteron > Trochalopteron elliotii. The sequence continues at coordinate 3,925,098 of JANPWX010000045.1, forward strand.
GCAACTGAGGGAGCTGGAGTTTTTTAGCCTGGAGAAAAGGAGGCTTGAGGGATCCCTATGAAATCACAGAATAAGCTGAGCTGGAAGTGGCCCACAAGGATTATCAAGTCCAATTCCTGGCCCGGCACAGTACACCCCAAGAGTGACACCATGTGTCTGAGAGCATTGTCCAAATGCTTCTTGACCTCTGGAACACAGGCTTGGTGCTGTGACCATTCCCTGGGGAGCTGTTTCCAGTGCCCAACCACCCTCTGGGTGAAGAGCGTTTTCCTGACACCCAACCTAACCCTTCCCTGACACAACTTGAGGCCATTCCCCTGTGTCCTGTCACTGGTCACCACAGAGAAGAGATCAGTACCTGCCCCTCCTCTTCGCCTGACAAGGAAGGTGCAACTTCAATGAAGTCTCCCCTCAGGCTCCTCTTCTTCAGGCTGAACAGACCAAGATCTCAGCCACTCCTCATATGGCTTCCCCTCAAGGCCCTTTCACGTCTTCACAGCCCTTCTTTGGGCACTCTATAATATCTTTCTTACATTGCACTGACCAAAACTGCACACAATATTCAAGGTGTGGCTGGGCAACCAGCAACAGAACAAGAGGACCAAGATTCACATGGTGCCAGGGGAGGTTCAGGATGGACATCAAGAAAAAAATTATTCACGGGAAGGATTGTCCAGCATTGGAACAGACTGCCCAGAGAGGTGGTGGAGTCACCATGCCGGGAGTTTTTCAAGAAACAACTGGACATGCCATTTAGTGCCATGGCCTGGTTGACAAGTTGATGTTTGGTCATAGGTTGGGTTTGAGGATCTCAGAGGTCTTTTCCAGCCTAATTGGTTCTATGATTCTGTGAACTCAGAGCTCTGCCCTTGAGAGTACATTAGCTGTCTTAGCATAGAAGCAAATGGTTAAAGCACATGGACTGTGTGTCTTAAGAAGTGGGATATTGAGAAGTGGAAGCATTTAAGGCTGCATGAAGGAAGGTGAATGAGTAACTCAGTGGGGCAGGAGTGGGGAATTGGTGTGTACATAGCCAATGGATCGTGGAACATAGGGAAAAGTTTTAATTGGATACACTAAGGTCTGTAGACATCAGATGCACAGGAGTCCTTCGTGTAAGGATACAGGACTTGCAGGATTTTTATGTGCAATGCAGAGATTTAGTGCTTCTGTTCACCTTTATTTGCAGACTAAGGTGGTACTAGGGATAGCAGAAGCTACTTTTTCACAGTTGTAGATCAAGCCTATACGCAGTTTGTACTATAAAGATATTCACTGATAATTTGCTGTGGCTTAAGTTAACTTTCATAAAACATTGCATATTGGAAGAACCACTGTGCATCTGTTGAGCAAGAAGAAACTGCAAATAAAGTGACATAACACTGCTAATACTTGTAGTCTTCATTATACTCTCAACATGAATGACAGGCAAATATGAGAAGTATATTATAAACAGAAGGTTCCACTATTGCCAGTAATTTTGTTAAAGAGAGAAGAGAGGTCCACTGGAAAATAACAGAATTTTAAATGACAGGTAGTTATTGCTATTAAACGTAACAGGGAAAGAAAACATTGGTTTTCAGGAACCTAGCCAACTTCCTGCACTTTTTTTTTTTTGTCTTCATACTTTTTTCCTGGTAGAAATTTGACATTACCTGTCTACTGTAGTGAATATCTTGTAAGCAACATTTGCTTTTTCTGGCACAGATTTTATGTGCTGTAGCACAGTATCTTCTGTGGGATGGTGTAATATGGGGAGTGTAAAAGGAACTCCTGCTCAGGATGCACATACATGGAAACGGCCCAGGGCAACTGCAGAGTTGAATCAGTGTGTGAGAGAGTGGTATTATACTAGTTAAGGATCTTAAATCACCATGGTGATTGTCATATAGAAATGGAATAGCCTTCAGTTGCTTTTGCTTAATCCTACAAATAAATTTTATTGACTTGTTTTGGTTTTTAACACTCGGCAATATAAATATACCAGCATCAAGCCTTTGTAAAGGAAGCACTGTTTTCCTGCTCTCTGTAGAACCATATAGTGGTTTGGGTTGGAAGGTACCTCAAAGATCATCTTGTTCCAACCCCCTGCCATGACAGGGCCGTCTTCCACTGGACCAGGTTGCTCAGAGATCCATCCAACCTGGCACTGAACACCTCCAGGGATGGGTATATTATACTAATTCCCTAAAAAATTTTGATGATACAGTTAGACTGGTTGTGCAGTTTTCGCCTGGTGTGGACATGTTGGTCAAAGATGTAATTTCACTTTGGTTTTACTTTTTTCTGTATAATGACATGAATACACACAAGACTTTTTCTTAACTATTATTGTGCTGGCTAGGCTAAAATTCTACAAAGAGCACTTCATTCAGTCTAGAAGATTTTTTACTGTTCCTTAATTATTCACAATTCTTTATTTTTTTGCAAAAATTCTGCTCTAGCATTTCAAAGAAATATTTTCAATTTGAAATTTTTGTTAACAATGGGAATAATGCTGTACTTTAAAAAAACCCTAAGTTTACATTTTGAATAATAGGTTTATTGTATAGCAGACATTAAAAGAGCAGAAATGTAAATATGTATAAAGTAGCATGAGATGTGGTGAATTTGTGATTTGTTTTGTGTATTGCAGACCATTGCTACCTCTGCTGGAGTATCCAATTCAGAAAAAGAAAGTTAAACCAGTTTAATCAAGTTTTGCCTTTTTTTCCTAATGATAGGTTTAACGGATTTTCTTTTGGACTTTTAATTGATATACTTTGAGAATCAAATGTATTGAATGAAAAATATCCTTTTCATGTGGTATTCCTGGTTCAGGAACAGTGTGGTGAATAGGGAATTCAATTGAAAATAGACTTTGTATCTGTCTCTTGCCAGAAGGTATCCATTTTAGTTTAAAAGAAAGCTGATTTAAATACATTTGCCAAGTTAGGCTTGCACACTTCATGTACAAACTTTGTAGCTATTTTCCTTCTCTGAGTCTGGTAGTAATGCTGATGTGTTCCTTGCATCCTGTTTTTTAGCTCTCTTTCTCTGAGAGGCCAACATATTTGAGGCATTGCCATTCCTGCTAAGTCAATAGTGTCTGAGGCTGTTACAGCACCGTCTTTTATGTCCTCACCAGAATTGACCCACAGCTGAGGACAGTATGATAAGGAAAATGATGTATTCGAGGTGATCGCTCTGGGGCCTTATCTCTGGGAGATAAAATAAACATACTGAAAAGTCAGAATGATAATATGCCATTGAATGAGTTTGAAAACTGTGTTTTGTTTGGTCTGAAAGTATATTGAATGTATCAAGTGTCTTAATACAGAAGGACAAGTTTGACTGGAAAAAAATTGTCTGTCTGTCTGCTTCACTCCTACTGTCTTAGAAATATAATTATCCTATTTAGAAATTATAGTTCTGGAGATGAAGTACTCTGACTGAAAGCTTCAGACTGAGCTTTCTTTGCTCTGATTTTATACCTGCAACTATATTATCAGTAAGATAGTATTGTAATGGGTAGAATAGATTAATCTTTGAGATAAGCAAAAGTTGAACTGATTAATTGTTAGGTGGTTTCTTATCATGTCAAAACCAGAGTCTGTGTTACAAACAAAAGGGCAGTCTTGTAACTAGCAAACCAATACTAAATCTACTGCTGATATATTTTTCTACCACCCTTTAAAGGTGGTGGGTGACACAAGCAGCAGCAAAATCATAGGAATATACTCAATAGTGGTACAATAAATAAATAACTAATTCTCATTTTGTAGGCCCACAATATTTTTTCAAAACCAAAATTTGTTGATGTTTCTTGAAATTGCAAAGTGTCACAGCATAGATCTAGTGTTCTTGAAGCTTCTTTTTGTCAAGCAACTTCTAGGAATATGGTTCTCAGGTGTTAATTTGTCATTCAATATTTTTCATTTCCAAATATACTTTACTTGGTGTAATTTGCATGTTTTGATTGAGCTATTAATTGAAAAGGAGCTAGTGCTGACTTTGAGATGAAAGATGCTTTTCTGAAAATTGAAAGTGTTTATTTGATTGCCATCTCTTGTTCATCTGTTAAACAAAAAAATCAACAAAATAGAAAAAACAGCAAATAGATGACTTTTCACAGTGGTTTTTATTCTTATAATTTTTGTAATGTTAGCTGTATTTTGGTAGGGTTTTTTTCTTTACTAAGGTCAGCAAAGGTGTCAGGATCACTGAAGCTGTGATGATCGGGATGCTGTTTTAATGTTCAGACTGCACTGAGTAGCTCGAAGTTTCACTTCAGCCTAGACTGTCTTTTGCATTTTAACTCTGTTGGATGGACTTTCAACTGATAAACTGTGATGAAATGCAAGAGCTTATTGTTATTTCACGAGAAACAGCAAGCTACTGGCAGAATAAAATGTTTGTATTAAAAATAGAGAATGAGCTGTTAGCAGAATAATAAGGTAAGAATGTAATTATTCTAGTTGAATGTACAATGAAGAGATTTCCTATAAAAGAAAGTATGATCCCAGGCTGAAAATAAGTATAGAACAGTGTCTTGACTTTCATTTCAGTGTTCTTCTCCATAATGACATAAGAAATAGATCCCATAAATTCCTCAGTGGGATACAGCTATTTTCAGTCTTTGAAATTCTACTAATAAACTTAATTAACAGTCCATCTGAAGTGATTGAACGTGAGTCCTTGAAGTTAGAAAACTGTTACTGCAGCTTTACAGTTTGAAGAGCCTTTTATCAAAGGAAAGATATTATGTTTAACAATATGCAGACTTTATTTCTTACACTGAATTAAAGTATACAAGTACAGAGAAAGAGGGAGACATCAGTTTTTGCTTTAGGAGTTTGAATGTACTTTTACCTTAGCTAAAAATTACAGCTGGGAAAATGGGAGGGCCAGTAGTCAGTGCCTGGGTTTTAATCCTCTCTTGCTGCCAAGTTCAGCAGAAACATTTCCAAGATGTGTATTTAAGAGCTGCTAAGAGGCGCAGAGTGGGTCATCACTCAGCAACCGCTCAGCCCCAGTGCAGACTCACCTTCCTTTCTGCAAACCTGCCTGGAAGCCTCTGCCCTCATGATCAGGATGATGAGCATTGTCCACTCATGCTGTGAAGTCTCTTTCCTTTTTTGTTTACAATCTGTGTACTGGTGTTGTGCTTATTCCAGTATAATTAGCTTGGATGGAAAATGCTTCAGCAACTCTGCAGGACTTAGCCTGGAAGTGGTTTGAACAGTCTTTGTGGATTTAAGTTAAATCTGCATGGAAGTACTGCTCTTCCCGCACTGAAGTTTCTCTTGATCACGATTCCAGAATTACAGTGCTAAGATTGACAATTTCTGAAATAATATTTTACAAACATGTTATGGTTTTTTGGTTTCTTTTAAGATTTGTGTGTCACATGGTGAAAAATTGAATCTAAAATGACTGAGCTTTAAATAGGAAGAGCTGGTAATTAATCTCTCTTGTGGAATAGTGCTTATTTTTCTGTTACTTGATTACAGTCATCAAAGGATACTATAATAGATTTGAAAATTAGGCTAACTAAAGCACTCAACTTTTTTTCTGAGGTGTATTATTGGATTTTGTCTTGTCCCTTGCTATTTCTGAGGTTATTCTTGTCAGAAAATATGTCTAAAGGAGCAAAGAGCTTTTTTTTCCTTTGTACTTACATATTAAACAGATCTGTGTTACTTCAGCTGCCCCAGAGGGATTTTAAGTGTATCTCTAATCAGAGTAGAAATTTTTGGGGGTACTAAGGTAAGAATTTGTCTCACAGGTTTCTGATGTTTGTTCTTTTTCCCAATTATAACTGCATTAAATAGTGCAAGGATACCAACGTGAAATATGCTGCTATGTTACCAACACCATAGGCTGATGTTACTGAAATGTAAAACACCTCGTAAAACATTTTTAAACGGGCAACCACGTACATAAAGTGGGAATGAGATCTCAGGGTTTTGTTGCAAAGCACATAAGACATTGTTACTGAGATAGCTGATTTTCTGTCTGCTCCCTTACCTTGAGTCTCCAAATTTTGAAGCAATAGTAAATTAATGTGCAGGTGTTTGCAGGAAACAAACAAACGCAATAGATTCTTCCTCCTTGCTTCCCATTTAGCCATATTATAAAGCATTTATTTCAAATAAATAAAAACTGCACATCATTTTACCTCAACATTATTACTTTTTGCATACAGAAGAACAAGACAGAACTAATTGTCTTCCTTGGGTTTGTTGTGCCTTCCAGCAGCCAATTTACATTTAGAAAAAGAAATTATTTTTTAAATAGTTCTCCTCATAATTTTATTATTTATGCTTTTTTAACCTCCATATATGATACGATGAGACAGACTTTGAAATGCAGTTTCCTATAGCATTTAGGTTTAGGTAGAAAACAACAGATAATTCTTACAAACATTTAGCAGACACCAGTAGATCAGCTGTCACACTTCCAGTGATTTCAGTCAGTGAATTAAAAAAAAAAACCAGGTGGACATGTTTTTCAGAGCTGCAAGCATCCTGTCATGGTGTGTGTTAAGCAGTAGTTTCTGTGCATTTCCAATAAGATAAGCATTCGTCTGCAGAGATTCTCCTCTTGAGTGGATCTTCTCAAGAAGTCAGAAAGCTGTTGGATTCCTCCTTTCCCTCCCATCCATCCCTCTGTCACATGAAGACAAATATCTTTCAATTAGCGGGGAGGGAAAAGGAGAATTAAGGTGTCAATATTTTTTTTCGTAGGAGGGTTGCAGCAGAATATGACAGTCTCACTAAAGGTCTTTTCTCCTGCCTTCCAGTGGAGGTCTCTGAGAAGCCCTCACAGGTGTATTGTTAAGGGTACTATTGCATCTGATTAAATGAGTGAATAGAGCTTTTGGCATTATGGATTACATTCTGTCTTAACACTAACACTGAATATCTCATTTAAACTAATTGTTTCCAAATTTTTTTTTTTTTTAAGAAAAAAGGATGAAAAAGTCATGTCATCATGCTTACTTCTTTCTCTATATGTTCTTGATTTGTGCTCTATAAAAGAATATTATTTAGTAAGGTGTAATTGCCGGTTCTATTTTGAAGTTAATTTATACTATAGATGGCTTCATGATATGCAAAAGTTAATTCCAAAATTCCTTATTTATTTCACTACAAGGCTGTAAGGAGCAATAGTGATGTTAGGGAAGAGGTGGTATTTGTTCTGTTCATAATAAAATCTCATGACAATTGAAAGATATAAGTAGTAAGCTAAACTCTAAATAGCAACTGTTGTCCTTGAAAATTTACAGTATGTAATCTTCCAATTTCTTGACTGTAATGCTTGCAATTAACAATTCGTAATTATAGAACCAGGAAAAAAGTTGTTCTGCTGGTACCTGAAATTTATATTTGCATTCCCATTTTATTTCTCTACAGAAATACAGAACTTGCTTTTTACTCCCCAGAAAGCAGCTTTTGAACTAGTAGCTGTAGCTTAAGCTTATTAGCTTGGAAGACTTACTGATTTTATGAATTCGTGGAAAATATGTAATGAGTACCAAACTTGTTCCTTTCCCATCCTTAAAAGAAGCAAAAAGAGGGAGCTGAGGAGCTGTGTCACACAGCACAATTTCAGTTTCCAGAAAAATATTGGAGCAAGTAATTGAACCAAATTGTTTGTAGGTACTCGAAGATAAAGGAATTACTGTCAGCTAAACTGGATTTGTCAAAAACAGATAGTCAATTTAGTTTCCTTCTGAGGCAGAAAAACAGGGCATGGATAAGAAATAAATCAGTACATGTTACATTTTGTCATAAGGAAGGCTTTTGACAGTAAAATGGTATTTCCGTATGCAAGCAACGGGAACATGGTATACAGGAACACTGTGAGGTGAATATAAAATTTGACTAGCACCTGTTGTAATCATAGTTAAATAGAAATGGAAAATGGAATGATAATGTGAAGTGGGATTTTTATGGGGTTTTCACACTGTCCATATTACTCTGTATATTAGAAATGTATTTTTCTTAAATTGAAGATAGCATGAAACTGTGAGAGAAGATGCAGTTATGCAAAGGGCAAAATTAGAGTTAAAATGGATCCTATCAAGGTGGAGACACAGTTTGAAATAAATAGAATGCAGTTTCCTAAAAACAAAGGCAAAAATCTGTACATGTGTGGGGAAATATGATTTAGAGGAGGAGGGTAAGGAGCAAATGGCTGAACAGAGCTTCAGCACCAGAAAGTTCTGCAATTTTTAGTGAATGCCAAACTGAGACTACAGTGTAGGACTGCAGTATCACCTGCTGATACTGCAAAAAATATTATGTAATTTATAGACAGGAGTATAACTTGTAATATGAATCAGTGTCATTCACTCAGTTCAGTTGTATCTGAATTGCTAATTCTGGACCCTTGAGAGAATTATCATTTTATCATTAGAAAAAGAAAATTCCACTTCAAAAAGTGTGTGAACAGTCCAGAAGAGAACACCAAGAACCAGCATAGTCTGACCTTAAAGAAAAGATGAACAAACTTGTGACTGACTGGTTTAGAGAAGACAGGTCTGAAGGGAGATATGAAAAACCTCTCAAAAGTTTTAAAAGTCACAGAAAACTTGGAGAATGGCCACTGACCAAAGAATTTGGGAACCTTTGATTTAGCTGATTTTTTTTTAAATGCATTTTTTTCTGCAGTAATATATAGAATGTTTAATTCTTTTTTTCTAGCAGAATGGTAACAAATCTGCTGGAATGTATTTTTACCATTGGAAGATTATTCCTGACTTGTCAGGCAATCATACAGTGTTTAAAATTGTTGCCGAGCATGCTCATGCTTCTCTTCTGGAATATGAATGACTGTGCTGCTGTATCGTCACAGCAAGGCTCATCATCCAGTTTCTGTCAGAGTTAGTTGCATGATTCAATGACAAAGGATAACCCAGCCAGACTTGGGGAACTCAAATAATCATGCAGGGCTCAGGTAGAATCCAAACTGCTAGCTTAAGTCATGTGAATAGCCCTTTACATAGTGTACTCTAATGGTAAATTGATTTGCTTCATAGGAGACTGTTCCTGCATAGCAACATCATCTTATCAGAAATAATGGCCTTTAAATGATACACAGGATAGCTGCTTCAAAGGTTTCAAAAGGGAAGGGAGGGTAAGAAAGGAGGTGAAAAACAGCAGCAGAAAGTAAGCTGATTCTGTATGTCATCATAGCAAATGAAACATTTAGCAAAAAATGAGTTATTTGTGCTTGGAAATTCCATTTTACTGTATACCTAAGAATTGTTATAATAGTTTGGGATGAATATGCTATAATGGTTAAAACTTTTCCCAACTGAAATTAGTTTCTAATATGATTGGTCACATGTCATGTTTCTATTACAAAGAACACAGGTAAAACACCTGATTTTTTCCTTATGATGTTCAGTGGATTCCATCAGTTAGTTTCTGTGGACTTGTTCAAAATAATAACCTTAACCTTTTCATTTGTTAGACAGGAAGACATAACTGGGAGAGAAGTGGTCTTTACACTTCTTCTATGATTTGCAAATGAAAGATTACACCTATATTTCTGCAGCCCTCTTAATTTTTTTTTCCATTCAGTGTGCCATAAAGTGGCATACTGGTTTAATGTTTCTCTTTTCTGGTTCTTTTAGTAGAAGTAATGCATTATCTTTCATTGGAATTTTCTTTTGCCTAATCAAAATGTTGCCACTCTTCTTTATTTCTTCATGCAATCTGTCTACTGCCTCTTCGCTGTCTTCATTTCTGGTTCTCTCATGCTCTGTTTAGTTCTCTTCTTGAGGTGTTTTGTTGGTGTATTGATTAGTCTTTTTTAAGCATGTTATTCCTTGCATATATGTTCGTTACAGTATCTATGGGTTTTTTTCTCCTGAAATCAACTTGATAGCAATATTTCAAACTGATAGTAATGTGAAGTTGCAAATCTGTGTTAATGAACAAAGCAAAAGGACAAGGCATATTGTGCAGAGTTTATTATTAGAGAAAGAAAAGAAACAAACATGAATAACTGACTAGAATAAGAGCTAATCAGCACAGATTACTCTTAAAGATGACTCTTCTTGAAAAGTTATTTGAACAGTTAGTAATTTTGACGAGCAAGGTAAAGGTGGTCTTTTGCAATGGTATGGGGAAGTGAAGTATGGAGCTTGATAGTAAAGGGACTGTTTAGAAAAAGACGTGTGAAATGATTAGAAATACAAGCAGTGTTCAAATATTTTAAAAGGTGGAGGTAAAAATAATGTGTTAAGCTTTAGGATTAACATTCACTGGCATTTTTAAATTGTTCAACTAAAGACCGTGCAAGTACAGAAGAAAATGAGCTTTAAGCAGGGAGTGGGGCCATGTGCACTCCTTCTCACAGCTGCGACCTTTCTCTCCATCGCTGTGACCTTTCTCTCCATCAAAGCTCTTCACCATAAAGAACGCTTAAAATTAGGTACACCACAAATTCTTGTCGTGGCCAAATAGCTAACAGATTTTATTTTGGATTCAAGGTTTAGACTGGAACTATATAGGAGTGTAACAATTTAATTTTCTTTTCTCATGGATGGAAGTTTAAAAACTGTATGAGCTTTAAAGGCTCTAAAGATAGATATCTCAGATATCCTTTCCTTGAGTGACCTGTTAAAACCATTGCATGTCAGAAGTGATGAATAGTTTTTGTGGGTTCTGGGCAGGTTCCTGATCGATTGGTTGCTAGTTAATGAGGGAGAAGAAGGGCGAGTGCTGAAGTCCAGCTGACTGTGCGAGAGCACACCTGCCTTTTCTCTTTACCTCATTTTCTCTGTATTGAAGGAACCAATTGGTTTAGAGCAATCAATGCTGACCTGTTAGGATCAGGCAGTTTTCTGGCATTGCCAAGGCAATTAAATTCAGCGGAGCAAGGATTATAAAGGAAAAAATAAGAAAGGACTTGAAACTTTGAACTGAATAAGAGCTACATTGACATTTTAAGGTTGGCAAAAAAACCCAACCCAATATGGTTAAGAAGAATTAAATCATTATCGTGTTTTCCTTTGTGTGAGATTGGGAATGCCAACATCATTGTCGTTTGTCCTTTAAATCCTGTTTCTGTGACTGGGAATTTCTGCACAATGTAGTATATGTATTTGGAGGAGACAGTTTGCTTCAAAATTTCATATTGGTAGTTGAAAACTTCTGCTGTTGTTCTCTATTGTATTCTGCACTATTGAACTCATAGGCTATGTATGCTCATAAAATTATTCATTCCAATTGAGGTAGCTAAAAAGAAAGATCAAATCCTTAGTAAGTAGTTGTAGTTCTTGTCAAGTGTTAAGTTCAGAAAATTTGTAATATATTTCATGATTTCAATATTAATTTAAAGCTCATTGCCTTGTATGGATACCATTTAAAGGAAATTAATCTGTTTTCTGTAAGTTTTGGCCTTATCAAAAGAAATGTATTTGACAAGTTGGAATTAACTTATATCAAATGTTAGTTTCCTGTTCCATATTGTAATTTACATATTCATTGACTTTGTATATTAACTGGCAATATTATTGATGTTAAATAAAATGTCAGGATATCCCTTCTATACTTCTTACCTGTTTGGAAGAGGCTAAAGCATTGTTTTATAAGGTTCATCCCTTCTGAGTCCAGAACAACATTTTTAACATTTCTGTTAAAAAAGTAGAATAAACCATCCAAAACCCTTCAGGCAAACCAAAAATCTTGGAAAAAATTATAATATAAGATCAAAGCAATAATATCAAAATATGATTTATCTTTCCAGCTGATAAGCTCAATTTTATTTGATTGACCTATGTTTCAGGGCAGAGAGGGGTAACCTTCACCCCTTTCAATTTCAGAAACATCAGAGATCATGAATATATATAAAGTTCCTTTAATCATCAACTGCATGTTGTCATTTTAACCATCATCACATCAGCATCCTTTAGTTCATGTTTGCCCTTGAGCAGATGAGGTGCGCAATCCTACTATTTCAAGCTTTTAAAGCATTTTTATTGGATCTTTGTAATGGAGTATTGTTGCAGAATTCCTCAGGGAAGGTGGACATGATGTCTACCTAGGCCTTGAACTACCCGAGCTGAGGCCTTAACAGGGGCCTGAGTGAGGCCTTGAAGCCTGTGACGCAGCTAGAAATTCTTAGCCAAGTGTGGCGCAGTTAGAAATTAGTAGTTAAGGTGTCGGGGAAAGATAATAGGGTTGTGAAGGTCACTGAATAGACTTGTTAGTGGGCATGTGATAGCCACCTTAAGAGTTAGTAAAATAAAGTATGATGTCGTACTTCTCTCTGCTGTGTGCCAATAGAGAGCTGCTGTGATTTATAAACTATATGGAACTGTATAAATGTAGCCATCTTAGCTGAATAAAGTAGAACGTAGTTGTTAACCATATTGGCTTGATCTGCCTTCTCTCTATACTCCAACTTCCTTTTTATCTCAGGCCAACCCTGGTAATAGAGTATTATGTTAAATCAACTTCTTAACTTGAAATCTGAAGCTTCTGAACTAATAGGTCATGCCCATTCTATTTGTTAATTGTGGCCTTGTGCTGATTTCTTTTTAGGCATATATGTATGTATGTTTATATATATGTACATGCATGTGTATATACATATAAATAGATATAAATTTATTATGATCATATATTCTGTAATGGGTAGGGAGGAGTGGAAATTTTTATGAGGCCACTTTCTGATGTGGTACATTTTTGAAACACTTATTCCCCCTGCAGTAGTCTCCACTGGTTAGTTTTCAGATACAATTGTAGAAACTCTTTTTCTTTATGTTTGAATATGGTGACCACAGAGCAAATGTTCTACTTCCAAAAAAAAAATCAAATGTGGGGACTTCAGAGGTTGTTGTTAAGTTGGTATGTTTCTGCCCTTGGCATGGGAAGTGTGCTAATGATGGATAGTGCTAGGACAGGTTTAATGTTAATTTTCACACTGAATTTATTATAGAGTAAGAACACTGGGTGTAAGCCTGTACCAGTTATCAATAAAGTGAGTTCTGTATACTGTGGAGAATACTAATGTTCAACAGCTCTGGAACAGACAATTTTAAAAAAAGAAGAGCCAAAGAGTATTCATCCCTTGATAGTGAGGAAAATTGGTCTTGGCTTATCCTGATCTGGTGTAGAGCTTAACTGAGATCGTAGTGAACACACTAACAATAATGTTTATAAATATAGAAGAAATTTGGTAGGAGAATATTTCAAGTGATCTATCTGTTTTAAAAGGGAAGGGATATGTTAGCCGTGTATTAACTCACTCTCAAAAATGTGTGGTTTAAACTTTAGGTTTTGTGCCAAAACAAGATGCTTTTCCCAGGCCAAAAGGTTCACCACGTTTTCAGCTTTTTATTTGTGTGAAGTTTGGTCTCTAGTCCAGACCTTTCATTAAACTACATGTCTGAAATATCTCTTTCTGGAAAAAGACATCATAGCATAAAATAAAAGTAATACCTCTAAAAATGTATTTTTGATGATGGTTTAATATTTCAAAAGTCATGAAGGTTTAACTTTGAGTTCTAATTTAAATGTGTCTCAGGCCTTAGCTTTAGTATTTATGAGGATGTGAGTGATTTCGAGGTTCAGTTTTTTGGTGTAGGCAGATTCATAGACTTCACCAGTGCAAGGCAGACATGGTACATACTAGTCATAGTAAGGTGCACCTACACTGCTATTTGCAGTGCACTAAAGCAGTCTTCTGCATTTTATTTATTCATTCTAAATGTCCATTTTAGTTTATGTATGTGCAATATTACTGCTTTGAAACAGAGGTGGAAAACCAAACCTGTAGGTGCAGAACTAAAAGCATATATACAGGGTTTACTTTTTAGAATACTGACATTCTGCAGTAGTAGTGAATTATTGATAATAAAAATGAGCTTTGAATTCTTACTGTTTAATATTGACAATGCACACCTTGCTAGATATTTTCAAAATGATGCTATACTTGCTTATTGGTTTGGTTTGTTTTTGTCTTTCACAAAACAATGAATATTTTGATATCTGAAACTAAATAGGTTAAGAGTGTCAAAGTAAAATCAGATCTCATTTGTATGGGGAAAGATTTTGTTGCTTTTTGCTATGAGATTAAATAATACAGTAAAGCAAGTTCCTTCAAAAATATGTGTTGCAATGAGATAAGTATGGAATAATGTGGAGCTGCCTATTTATTAATTTTCACTGCATTTTCTCCTTTTTTTATTTTTTTCTCCTTCTTTTTTGGTCACTCTTCCTACTATTTCTGTTCTTTCCCTAGTTTTTGGGGTTATTTGGTTGATTGTGGTGAGGGTTTTTGTTATTGTTTTGTTTTTTCTTTTTGTTTAAATATCTCTCCTGAAACACAAGTAGATGTTAAGTATCGTAGATTAGTTTATCTTCTCCTAGCATTACGCATTTTGTTAGATATTTGTTGCTCAAATTGCTTGTCATGTATAGTCATACATCTTCTTATATAAGATCTAGTTGTAGCGTTTTCACCAAATAGTTCATGTATGGACTTGATCTTTATATATCGAATGTTATCGGATGTTGGGCAAATAATGTTTAGTATTCCAGCTATAGAAAATTATTAGAGATGAAATTTGTTCATGTTCAGTCCCTGTATTCTTGGTTTACTTACTTATGTCTGGAAAATTAACAAATATCATAGAATCCCGGAGTATAAGAGAGAACTTCAAATGCAGTTTGATAACACAGAAATCCCATTTCTATGGTGTATGTGTATAGCAAAATGAAAGCATGATCTAACCTGAGTTAAGCATCCATGTTTTAATTTTAATCTGGCTACCATGGATCATAATAGCAGGTGAGTTGTAGGGGGATGCAGGTTTCAGCTGCTGGAATTCTGAGGGTTATTTGTAAGACTTTTATGTGTTTTAATCCTTAAGGTAAGGTGTAAACCCAATGGTACTGTAAGCATAAAAAGTATAACTTTGTTTCCTTGTGCTTTGGTCACTTTTGCTAAGTATCCATGGTCCTGGACTCCTTTCTCTGAAATCAGCCAACAAACTACTATTTTGCCAGCATTTTGGTGCTTCTGGCATCTTTTCCCTGAATTGATGTTTAGAATCTGAAAATTGAAGTATTTAGAGTCAGCTGTGTATATTTTGGTAGAAACAATGACCAGCCTTCTCTGAGCTAATACTATAATGTAAAATAAAGAAAATTATCAAAAAATTCAAGTTTAGTTTAGGATGAATGCAGATGAGTCATTAGAGGTTGTAGGACATCAAGAAAGCTCTCTGATGAGATATGTAATAAACAGTTAGGGTATGCATCAAAAGATATATATTACATAGATCAATACCAGAATAACCTGCTAAATACGTGGGCAGTAGAGTTTTTAAACGTCATTTTGTGATGAAAAGCACACAGGCTAATTATTGATTTCCAGTAAAATTTGGAGACTGTATTCTAAGTATATCAAGATTCATTTTGAATATATCAAATACACTATCTATTTCAGGATACATGACATAGTAGGGAGATGGGGTGCCAAGGTGAAGGAAAGATTGCATGAGCAGAGAGGTGGAGAGTAAGAGATCTGAAAACTAAGTGTGAAAAACTGACTTTCAGCATAGGTAAGGAAGGTCAGAGGGGCCAGGTGAGGAAGGTCAGATGGGGGAGCCTTAGTTCTGAAGTTCAAAGGTTCTACTCCATGAAGGACAGAAAAAAGTCATGGCCTTGTATTCTCTGTAAATTTCTAGTTAATGAAAATATAGCAATAAGTAATATTGATTGCATCCATTTCTAAATGGATATTTATGTCATTATACTGAGAATAATAATAATATTATGGAGGAAAAGGTACTGATTAGACTGATAATAGCCACCTGACCTCAGTTACAACTAGGAATAAAACAATGAAGTATAACAAAGAGCTGCCTCCTGAAACATGTTTTCACTGCATTCATATATAAGAATAAAGTGCATTAACTTACCTTTTAGTTACATATCAAAATAATGCAGTACTGAGTTCAAATTATTAGCTTGATAAAGTGAAGTAGATGGTTTAAAAGGTAATACAGGACATTCAGGAAAATTGAATTGATGTGCTAATGAAGTTTATGTCTACAGAACTGAGATTTGTATAACTGTGTGGTAGATTAATTTAAAAGGTACTCGTCCACAGAGCACTTCTATCACTTCTGAGGCAAGAATCATGTTATTTAGAGGAAAAAATCTGCTTGAAGAAGGTACAATACAACCTAATGCCTTTCAGTGGCCATTTTTCCAATGTAATGTTGTAATGACCTAATTGGATTTCGAAGAGGAGAGAGTTGTGTATGCTCATGACCACTTTGGGAAGGCCACATACAAGATAATAACAATGGAGAGCTGTCAAATATCCTGAGGGTAGCTGTGGTGAAACAAGCACATAAATAGACCAGCTTAGCTGATTCCAACACAAATGTTTAACTGCAGGTTTCTGATGGAATGTACAATTGTTAGAGCTAATATCGTAAATCGCTATTTTCATTCTCACTATCTTACCTGCTGTGCAGTATAGGGAAATACCTTCTACTTATTTTTCTTTTTTTGTCTTCGCCTATGTTTTTGTCTTCTGACTTTTTGGTTCAAGTATAGTGGTTTATTTCTTCATTGAGGAGTCACATTGTAAGTGTTAGCCGAGTGAATTCAGCAACAGTCAAAAGTAGAAGTCAAAGGAAACAAGTTCCCATCTAACCAAATGTTGAAAACTGTCAGTGCTAGAGATGTGCTGTATAGGCAGAATTCTTTCAGCTGCTATTGAGGTGAAAACAGAAGTGTAACATGGGTTTATAAGGTGGTGTCAAGGATATTGTGGTAAGCATTTAGATGGATCAGAGCACTTAGAAAATCTCCTTCACAGTTTCTTTATGTATATATATGTATGTATGAATTTTTGAGCTACATTTGAGTGGTTTTGAACATAGTTCCAAACTTTACAGTAGAGGAAAAAGATATCAAGATTTATTTGATTTGGGGTCTAATGCAGTACCTTTTTGAGTAACGAAAATATTTCAGAAACAGCTTCAAGCTCGGAAAAGAAGTACTACATGTCATCTGTATTGAAAAAAGCAGAGCTTTATGAAAAAGAAATAAGTTTGTTACATTAGAGGATCCTAGGTAGATCATTAAATTATTTAAGAATCCTTTATTTTGTCATAACTTGGCTCTAAGGCTATTGATTTGCAACTTCCAGCATTTTCAATGCAGTTCTTACACTCAATGAGGTTGTTACTTTTTGGAACAGTTGATGAAACTGCTCTTTGGCACTTTTTAATATATAGCTAGCCAAATGGATGGTGGCTTAATGCATTCGGTCTTTAAGTAGGCATCCAGATAAAGCTCTATTTCATTCTTGGGTAAGAGATTCTTTGTTCGTATGAAGGAAGTTATTACTCTTGTGTTTTTGTCCCTGGCCATAAAGCTTACTTCACTACAGAAGTAGTCATCCTGTAACTGTTCAAAATTTTTGTGCACAGGCAAGTACTGACTTTTTCATGTCCTTTCAAAGCTGTGTAGAATCTGTTATTAAGTATTTGAAAGGCATTACTAAGAAAGATCAAGGCAGATTTGTTGTTGTTACTGATACAAATAGGCATTATTGTTATCATAAACATGGTCTTGTTACCTGTTCAGTGTCAATTCACCTCATGCTGAGGTGAGTATTTCTATTTTTTCTTTTGGTTTGCTCCAAGTAGGGTGGGTAGGGTTACCTGGGTGGTAACCCACAAAATAATGGCTCTCCAATTGTTAAAACTTTATGCTATTTATACATTTCTACAAACAAATACATCAACATTCATTGGTTAGCAATTAATGCAAACTTTTGCATTAATTAGTACCCAAACCCCTATTTGTTAGTTATATTCCTCACTTCCCACATTATTTGGTCTATATGTAGTGTTCTTCCTTCCATTTGAGTCTGGGGTCCATTCTGAGGAAGTGGTCAGTGCCTCAATGGTTGCAGTCTCCTACTGGATTAGTATCACCTAGAAGTAACCTATTTGCAGCTCACTCAGGGAAATTTTGGGCAGGTGAGAACTTTACTTTCTATTACATTCTAAAAGAAAGCTTGGAAGAAAAGCCTTACTTTATTTTTTGGGTTGTCATTTATTCTCTTCTTCCATTGCACCGAAACTGATTTTACGATTTATGAAATTAGATTTAAAACAGTTTCATATTTTTAGGTGCTTAACCACAGGAAGAGAACTTCTTGAGTGGTTATTGTTCCTTGGTTAAGGAATCAGTTGAAGAGATCTGAATTCAGTCAATATATTTCTGAACTCAGTCAATGTATCTCTGTTCTCTACAGGTCTGCTCACATGTTTTAGTGGTGTATTTCATAAACATGTCAAACAGAAGTTATTTTTATTTTGTAGGAGAAGGAGAACTACATTTTAACAAAATAATAACATTTTCTTGGGGCTGTGACACTCAGTGTACCTCCAGCCTGATGGTAGTGTTTCAGTGAATAAATACCGGTTTGTAATCAGTTTAATTGGTGCAATACTGCGGTGCTGTTCTGAATTAAACAGTTCTCACTGCTTATTAAATCAACAAGAGAAATGTGGCAAATGTTGTGTGATACATGTGGCTCTACTCTACAATTAAAACAAACCACAAAAAAAAAGTGGAAAAAAGAGAAGCAGTGAGAACAAGAAATCATTTCAGTAGTTGTCTGTCTTAAATGCTCTGTCTTTAACCAACTATTCTCACATGAACTTGAGTTTCTGGATATTTTATTATTTGTGTACATATGTTGGAAGTCACTGCCCTTCTCTTTTGCCATCTCATTGCTGACGAGCTATGTAGGAGTGTTTGTACAAGTTAATATAGACCACCTACTTGAAATCCAAATTTATGACCCTTCTTTCACTGTGTCATCAATTATTTCCAGTAAAACACAGTTTAAAAAAACTAGACCTGTGAAGCTTATGAGATTGAATCTGTTGCACTGTCTGTGTTTGATGAATAGTCCCATAAATATTTCTTTTGTCCTTTATTTTATAGCTCAGTTGAAGCCTGCAGTAGCTAAGAGTTGGGTCTTGAATATGCTTGAAAGTACAAGAAAGGAAGTTTAGAGACTCTGATTAACTGAGATAGCAATGGTATATATGTGTTGCAGACGATACTGCTAACAGGTATCATGTGAGATTTTTCTCATCAAAGACAGAACTTGGTGAATTTAGAAATAATTGGTTGATACTTTCACTATTCAGTCTCACATCAGACATTTGTTTCACAAACATGAAGAACGCGTCATATAATTTCCAATGAGGTTTCTCTTCTCGTTCATAGTATCTGATATATATTTCATGTGAAATTCAGTCTTCATTAATAACTTCTAAAATCATTCTAAAGAATGATCATAGTTTAAAAGTGGCTAAGCTGTGTGTTGTCAGGAGCAGAACAGGTGTCGCACACTTTGTTAGAAAGGAACACCAAAGCAGTCAGAACTGATATTCCATTGCTTTGAGTGGGACATTACTTGTGATTTTTTATTTTTAGTGGTTTTGTTGCTACCAACATTGCTCCTTATGTTGAACAACTCAAGCTGATGTTTCTTGTGATAGTTACTGTTGGCTGCTGTTCGTAAATCTGTAAATCACTGGGTAGTACAGGGGTTTAATAATTGTATGATCATATCTTCAGTTAAGGAACCAAAGCTTGTTGGGTTAACAAAGGCATTCTTGTCCCAGATCCAGACCATACTTGAATAGTAACACTACATGCTATATTGTAAATGTTTAAAATGTATGAGACATACTTTGCTTACCTCAATTACCTCATATTTCAGCATTCCCAAACTGAGTAGCAAATTTGAAATTGAGCCAGCAATACTTTGCATCAATTTTCTAACCACCTGCAACTACAAAGAGTTGTATCTGTAGGTACAAGTTTTTAAATCATGAAAATATTGATTAAAAAAAATATTTGATTAAAAAAATATTTTTATGTTACCAGTACTTAGCTGATTTCATTTGAGTATTTAATAGTTGTCCAGTCTAATTTTAACATAATGAATGGTAATATGGTTCTTGCATATATCCTTGGATGTATTTTTCTGTAAGTGAAATGTTGCACTGTTTGGACAGGGGTGGTGATTTATTTAGTTGTTGTGTGTTTAGTTTATTTGTTGGTTGGTCAGTTTGTTTGTTTGTTTGTTTTACCTTTTTATAACATTTAGTTCTTCATGTGCATTTATGACCCCCTTTTGAGAGTCCTGGAAGTCTCCTCTTATTCTCTTATACCTCTGAGCTCAAATACCAGGAATTACTGTGTTTCTGATTAGTAATGATTCATCCAAACAAAGTTTATATAAAAAGAATTCTTTAAATAATTGCCTCCTTTTTTTAATAATTGTCAGACTTTTTTTTTAAATCCCCCCCTTCTTTACGAAAGTCTGTCAGATTTTTGTGATGCCAGAGCTAAATACAAATTTTTGTGTATATCTTCATGACAGTTTCATAGGACAAATTTCAAAATTACTTGCTTTTTTAAGCACAGGTTAAAACTACAGTAGTTTCTTTGTTGAGCTACCTTGATGCAATTGAAATCAATCTATCTTTCTTTTCCTGCCTTCTGTCCTTCCGTCCTTCCATCCTACCTCACTTTTTTCTAATATGTTTCAGGTATTTCTTTGTCATATTGTTTGTAGTCTGATTCTAGTCTAGATCTGGACGTCACTTACTGAAGTGTCATTGGAGCAAGAACTAAGTATTGCATGCTAAATTCACAGACTGGTGGAGCATGTGAACCTGGGGAAAATGGAAAACATTCTCATATCTCAGTGATCAGCACGTCCCAGTATTTTCTTTTGTTTTATTCAATATGTTTAAAAATGTGGAGGCTACAATGTGTCTGTATATTGAAGCTAAATCCTAAGTCAAAACCTCATGAGGATGTAATGTGATTCAAGGAAAATGACACCTACTGAAGATGAGGTTCACTTTGGAAAGTCTGGCTTCATGTCACACTGGCCTGGAAGGTGTGCAGAGCCAGCTCATGTCTGTTCTCTGAATCTCCCTGTCTAGTTCGTTCTAGAATTAGACTTTCTGAAGAACAGTGCTTTCTTTTCTATTTAAAAACTACCTTTTTTCTATACAATTGAATTTATTAGAGTCCCATTTTATGTATTCAGTAGAGATGGCATAAAGATAAGTGAGGATGATATTTAAGTTGAGCTTGGCTCTGAAGTCAAATCAGGAATACGGTTTAAATACAGATTTCTTGACATCTAAATCTTAATATCTTCTTGTATTTTATTTTGTATTCTTATAGTGGAAGTCCATTATGAAATCAGGTGTAATTACAGATTTCTGCTCATATCCAGATGGGTTCTAGGAAATTGAGCTGTTTTGCGTTGAGGTCTGACCTGAAATAAAACTAGGTGAACCAAGTTCAGGTTTGAGAACTTCATTGTAACCAGAGATGCATACAGTGCGAAGGTGGAGGTTGAAACAAGTTTATCTGAAACTGGTCTTTTCCTGTTTTAAAGGAATAAAAATTGAAAACCATTAAAAAAGAACAAAGCATTTGTAAACTTACTATTCTTACAGATCATTATGTATTAAATACAAAACGTATTATCACATTGTGCAAGTGTTACTTATGTTCCAAAGCACATCGGTGTTAATTTGGTTACATCCACTGAGAAGCATTGGTTGACATACTGCTTACATGTGGTACACAAATAATTATATGTCCTGTTTAAGTGTTGTATACCAATATTTTTAGTCACTTGAATGCCCCATCATAAAATACCTGCATACGCATTCTGGCCCATTACAAAGTGAAATGTATTGTGTTTTCAAACTGCTTCACTGTCGGTTGTATTTCCAAGGTGAAAGTGTTTGTTATTGTCCAGACTTTGTAGGTGTTAGATGTACTTTTCCTGTCAGAGCTCAATGATTTTGTCTTGTGTAAGTGTTTGATTTGATTTGTCACTGTTGTTTTCAATATTTGCAGCAGGGATTTCCTTTGGTATAATATAGACTTTATTAGACTTTCCTGTCTAAGTGCAGGAAAACCTGTCTTCTGTCAAAAGACAGATATGCTTTTAATGTTTGTTCTGGCTTAATTCTTTATTTTATGTATTTATTTATGTCCACTGTTCTTCCACATGATTTAATGCTGGCAATAGATTTTTCTTCCTTGTTTTTTCTCTCTTCCTGCCACAGGTCTGTTGATTCAGCTGTGTGAGTCTGAAGGATTATTCGTTTTAGGGAGTTGTCAATAAATGGAGTTTAGATGGTGTTGAATAACACTGTTTCCTTTTCCACTAAAAAACAAACACCGTGTCTTCTAATGCCCTTGTGTGTTGGGCTGTGCCTCATGGATCTTTGTGGCAGTGATTAGAATGTGAATGTTAGTGGTTCTAAGCAGTTAGAGGAGGTATAAAGTATGTAGTAATTCTAGCACTGGTATCTCATACCAAATGCTTCACAAAGGAAAATTAAATGCCAATTTCGTAAGAGCACGTTTTATACGTATTAGATTTAGTTCTTGGAGTTTGCTGTTGCTATTCTAGGTTGCTTTGATAGTAACTGAAGAGTGGATATCAGTGCAAAATACAGGTTAATTTCCATCCCCCCCCTTATTTAGTCTTCTGTCTCAATATTTTCAAGGGATTGGAATTTGTGCTTAATATATTTTAGAGTTTGTCTGTATCTTACTGCTTTTATTATAATGAATGATTAAAATGACTCTTGGAGTATGCTTATTTCCATGCTTTGACACCTATGTCCTAAATACTGTTGTGATGATGTAGGCAGCTGAACTTGGTGTTTGTAGTCCTCCAGGGTATCCACAGCAGAATCAGTGGTGTGATCTGCAACAGCTGTTATCTCAATTATGTGTGTCAACTTTACAAATGTAAAGAGCAGAAGTAAAACATAATTTAGTTGTTCACATACGTAGTCACAACAGAGTACCAATATAATAATTTCATATCAAGGAGAAGAATTGCTCTGGGATAAATTTGAGATGAATGAAAGGTGTTGCAATGTAGATGCCTAATTAATCAACCCAGTTAGACAGTAGTTAAAAATTCTACCAAGATCCAACATGCTGTTTCCCTATAGTCAAAACAATTTTCTTGGTAGTAAAACCAACCAGATTCCTCTGATATTTCTATTGTGAGAATTTTAGGGTCATGTATAGCTTGATTCTCTGTGGCTACAGAAGTCTGTGTCGTGAATGAAACTCTTAGAGCACTTATGGATTATCGGTATCCATTATTCTCAAAAACAGACCAGAAAATAAAAGTAAGCGGCAAAATTTTGATGTTGCATTCTCGTTTACCTTCTAGGGAAGTTCATTTAAACCCCACAAATTGATCAAGGTCTTTTCTTTAAAGAATGATTCAGGTTTTTTTTCTGTCTTACCATCTTACCAGTTGAGTCTGAAGTCCATCGACAGTGGAGCTGGGCTAGGCATTGGATTGTGATTCTTTTACTCTGCAATCGCACAAAGATTCATAGATAACTTCGTGTCATATGAACCTGCTTTGGGGCTGACAGGAATATGAACACTTTCCAATTGCTCTGAACAAACAATCAAGAAGTTTGCTCTAATGATACAATTTTATAACACAAAAAAATCTAAGTAAATTAGCTTTTAAAGCTAATTATGAAGCAGTTTCTTGTGTTCCTATTAATCTTGTTACTTTGTTTATTCTCTAAGCTCTTTAAGGCAAGGAAGCGTAACTGAAGGATGTCAAAGTACATCTCCGTTAGTAACACTCTGTTGGTTTGCCTGGTGTATTCTGTCCAAGCAGCACAGCTCAATCAATACCTTCCTTGCCTGGGAGAGACAAGGGAGTCTCCATGGCAAGCCACCCTCCATGTGCACTTCAAAATGTTCCTAAATTATTCCTGTGTTTAATTGAATTCTGTGCTTCTATGGCTGGAAGGAACAAGATCAGTTACTTTTGTTGAATTTTGGACATTACCTGTGTGTTTGGGATTCCAACTGTTGTTGTGAGTTCATAAAAAGAAAGCCAGCTGGTTCACATGGGCAGGTCTGGGGAAACACTTCCTGTTTGCCTGACTGTCAACCAGGATTCCTGTGATGTTCTTTGCAGGCACTTGTCATGGCTACAAATGAAGATCTAAGTTCAGCTTTACTCTTGGAACACAGATTCATCTTCTTTATGACTGATAAATATTTTCTCCCCTTTTGCAACTTTATTTTTTCTGCATAGAGTGACTTTCAGGATATTTGATACTGTGATAATTGTTTGATCTGTAAGTTAATATTACTTAGACAATAGCCTATAATTCTTTGTTCCAAGTTAGGGTTATTAAAATAATTTCTAAACAAAATTCGGAGGTTGAGCATTAGCACAGTAAATAGCTGTGATGGTTGTTTTATTGTTTAAAAAGAAAATACCAGGCAAGATAATGTGTATCTTCACAACTGGATTTGTTGAAAAACACAAGCAAAATTATGCTGTTGGTGAATGGCCATTAAGTTAGAAGTATAATTATACCATGTAAATAAAAGACAGATCAAAAACATTGCTTAAGATATGTACATTCTGATAGTTGTTAATTGAAATGAGTTAAATTCATATAAAGGTTTCTGCAAGTGTGGGTAACCTATCTTGTGAAGTAATTGGTATTTGGTTTAGGTAGTT
The DNA here is from genome assembly GCA_024734555.1 of Trochalopteron elliotii. Taxonomy (NCBI): domain Eukaryota; kingdom Metazoa; phylum Chordata; class Aves; order Passeriformes; family Leiothrichidae; genus Trochalopteron; species Trochalopteron elliotii. The sequence goes on from JANPWX010000045.1 coordinate 3,949,713, forward strand.
TTCTGGTTGCTTGTTCAGCATTTATTGAGAGGTGTACAATAGCCCTTTTGAGATTTTTCAAAATTTATAGTAAGAACTGTTGGATCTCTTCAGAAAATGCAGAATCAGCCTGAATCGAGGTTAGTGATTGTTTATGGAAGGTGAAGCCTCCAGGATAATGCAGCAAGTGAATAGGTCACAAAGTTCAAGAGCAGCAATATTTGATTTGCAATTGGAGTGAAGAAATATAAGTTATACCACCAGGAATGAAGCCCAGAGTAGCTTTCTTTCATAATATTTGAATGAGGATTTTTTTCATTATTAATGAAAGAGACACCAGCAGAGATTGATATCCTGTACATCCAGTGTTAGAATTAGAAACATTCTTAATAAAATGGAATTAATTTCTGGCTTTTGAAGAAAAGCCCCACTCCTTTTTTGGGCTTGTCCTGGTTGTATGAAAGCTCTCACAGTGCTGAAAATTTGTTGGTAAAAGGATGATTATTATTACTGTTGTACTTATTGCTATTATTATTGGTATTATTCAAAACCTCCATGAGCACATATTTGCACTAACAGACCATTTCTGAAACAGAAGGTCCCTAATTTTGCATTTCTTGGCAAATTACTTCAGAAACATTTTTAACAGATTCCACATATCTTTAAAGATTCTTGTTTTCTTCTTAAATTGCACCAGAGCCAGCATCCTGACTAGATGCAAACGTGTTATGAAATTGATATTCTTTTTTACTCCTTTTTCTTTTTTTTAACAGCTACTCAGTTCTTATGGGTCTGCACATTATAATCTAACTGAATCAATTATATTTAAGTGCACAGAAATTGGTCATGTTTAACTTGTGCTGGTTTTTTTTTTTTTATTTCCCTGTAGGTATATTCGAATTGTTGGGACCCACAACACAGTGAACAAAGTTTTCCATATTGTGGCATTTGAATGTATGTTCACGAACAAATCCTTTACTCTTGAGAAAGGTCTGATAGGTAAGAGATAAAACCATTTTCCTTTTTCATGAACTGTTGTAAACACTTGTCTTTTAAAGCTGGCCATTACTGCACTCTACTTCTGTTTCCATCCAGAAATCTCTAAATTGAGTTAAATAGCATTGAAAGCATAGAGTTAATTGGCTAGTCCTTACAAATTCTATGAAATTCCAGTGCTGTGGATTAATTAGTGATGCTGCAGGAATGCTAATATTCAAATCAGCCATGCTGACAAAGCCACTGGTAGCTGAGTCAGTGCTGGCAATGTGGTTTTTCTTTGCATGTCACAGTGTGGTTGCTTATGCCTCCCAGTAGGTTAGCCTGAATTCTCTTACAAGAATGGACTAAGCACAGCTATTTATTGTAGTGATGATGGATTTGGACGTTTAGGGCCTTTTATACAGCCTGGTTACAACTGTTGAAAGTAAGCTCTCATGTGTTGATTTCCCCCCAAAGAGTCATAGACATGCTTAGCCATGGCAGAACATTACATCGGCTATGCTGCTATTACTCTCAGAACACCAGGTTGATGGTGCTCTCTAAGCTCTGAGCAGCTTATATAACACTGATTTAAGTACCTTTATGTTTACTTAAGGTAGAAATCCCCAACAGACCAACAGTACTGAATGATAAAATGTGTCACAGAAAGATTTAATATTGTTTTGAATTTTTTTTTTTTTAATAGTTCAAATGAGGTGATTTCTGTGCTTTCTTCCATATAAACTCAAAAAAGTCAGATTCTGAAGTTCATTGGAAAGAGAGTATTTATTAGTTGTCGAGGTGGGATTTCCCACAGTTTATTACTAATGGCATAAAAACGAGAATTACAGCAAAATTCTCAGAGTTCATGCTAGTTTTCAACATATATTTAAATTTTAAATACGTATCCGTCATGAGAAGGAAGATTTTTAGTAAGACATATTCACGTTAAATTTTTTCTGAGAAAACAGTAATATTTAGCTGTGAAAAACCAAGACCCAATTCCTTCAGCCTGTTCTCTGTGCATTATACAAAGGCAAATCAAAAGCCTTCCCTTTGTTTTAGGTAGTGTGCAAGTAGAGTCGCAATTGCTATTGACTACAAAATAGAATAAGCAGTAAGGAAGAGCTGGGTTAAAAGAAGACATTCCTTCAGTAAGCTAGTTAGCAGAGAAACAAACTATCTCAGATTTGGTAACACCTTTGAGCTAAATCTCATAGTTAACACTGCCAGCTGTGAATTTTTAGAAACTTCGTACAAAATCAGTTAGTATGTACAAATATTTGTAAGTATTTGATTCCAGATGATCAAATTTATTTACTAAATACTGAATTTGGGACTTCAATAATTTTTGAGTGTTAACACAAAGTTTGTTTGATCATAAGTAGGCAAGGCAGTGAATCTGTGCATGTTTGTGTAAATGAAGTTATACTAAAGTGACTTGTCTTTCATAGACTCAATTATTTTTTCTGGTTTAGTGATCATTCTGGTGAGACAAACTATTTAATCTGTTTTAACATTTCTTAAGTTTCAAGGGTAGTCTAGGGGATGGAGATTTTATGTGGCTTTATTAAAAATTCTCTGTTTGTGAGAATGTTTTTGTAGAATCACACAGGTGAATAAAGTTTGGATAGCATAATAGTGAGGGTTTCTTGTGTTACTGGTGATTTTTAATCAAGGGTAGCTTTGCTGTTGTTCAGTGTGGGTCAGTCAAGCTATTGTACCTGTGACTCATTTGAAATTATCAACAATAAGGAAAGAGAAGCCTGTAGGTTTCTTCAGCTTTTTATATTTAAGGGATGTTAGTCAGTACAGTTGATAGAAAATTAAATGTAAGAATTTGGGGAGTAGTTAATTGAAAGTGGGATAGACTTCCAACAGTTGATGAGACACCAGCAGGCTATACATGACCCTGCAGAGTTCATGGTGAGAAAGATACAAATGGAAAGATTTGGGGACTGCTTGCAGCCAGTCCAGTTGTGAAATGAAGCAAGGACACTGACTGTTCCATCAGAATTTTTGGCCATCAGTATTGCCTATTCAAAAATATTCTCAACAACTTTGATCCAGCAAAGAGATATTATATCCATTTAATGGGGTTTTTTTTCATACCTCTGCTTTTACCATAAGGTGCTATTATATGGCTCCTGTGATCAAGCAGACTGCCTGTCCAAGGTCCACTTGTGTAAAAACTCAGTATGAATACCAATGGTTTGACACAGATTTATTTTATTGTTCTCATGAGGATTTGTAATGTTTGTTTCTGAAATGACTAGATACAATAAAGAGAATTGAAAGCAGTTAGGAAAAATCAACTAAGTATATGAAAGTGCAGTAATCAGAGTAGATTGCTTTTAGGCTTGACTGAGTAGAGAAACTTACATCTTAAACCCTTGAAAAGCAGTTCATTGGGTTCATTGTTTATCCCATATGATATTAAATACAGTACTAAATTAAGTTAGAGCAAACACAGCTGCTGTTTCTCTAGCCTGTTTTATCAAAAAAATGAAGTATTGGTCAGCCCTCAATTGCCATAAAGTCCTTTCAGAAAAACTGTGACCCCTACTTCTACCAAAACAACACTGAAGATAATATGTGAAGACTTTGTCATTTGAAAACTCATTCCAAAGAAATGAGGCCTCTGAGCTATTTGTTTGGAGATGTTATGTGGAGACTTGAGTAATTATTTATTTAATTTTGGTGAAAGATACTCAAACTCAACTTGATCAGAGAGCTGTATGTGTGAAGACCATAATTTATCAGATATATTACTACTTATATATAGTGTTTATGTAATGGCTGTCACCGTACAGTGAAGATTAGAAGGCTGGTAAACAAATAATAAAAATGAAGTGCTGTTTCATGGTAACAACAATTTTATGTTGTTTTGTTTTTGTGTATAAGGTTTTAATGAAAAATTACTAACTTGACATATTACGACTAAAAGTGAATGTGGAGGATGATTTATACGGTCACTTTGTACCATACTGGATGTGGTACTGACATGTCCCAATGGTAGCCGAGTAGCAGTTTTGAAGCAAAAGCAGCAAAAAATGTTCTTTATAGCACTGTCTGTTGTTTTAAGTATTGGTTTACAGTTTGTTTCATTGTGAAATGAGGTGACAGAAAGGAATGTAATCATATGAAATTATTTCCCTAACGCAGATGTTAGGGTTGAGATGTATTTTTCTTTTTGGCATAGTATTATCTCTAAATGCGTAAGTTAACAGTTTTTCATATTAAATTCATGATATTAACATAACTCTTTCATTTAACAAGGATGCAAATATTCTTTAATCTCACATAGTGCTTGTTTATAATGAACTTCTGCTTATGAAATTTTGAGTGGTCATTAGTCATTTAATCTAGGATCCAAAACAAAAGAACATTTTTACAAGTAAGAAACATACTCCTTTGGAAGCAGTACCTGGTGTCATCGACGTATTGTAAAAGGTTCTAATCTGCCCAGTGGCAAGAAGTTACAACAGCAGTTGAAGGATTCCTTCTGTGCAAGGCCTATTTAGGTTTCTGGGGGTTTTTTTTCCCACCTTAATAGAGGAAAAAATTCCTCTTTTCTGCCTTAAATGTAAAAAAGTTTGGTAACCTCAGTCCTTGAATCACTACTCAGTGCTGAGGGGCACTCAATGATTATGCGGGCTTGACCAACCTTGTGTCTGATTTTGAGCCTGGTGAAGGTCATTGGAAGTGCAATGTAGATGGCTTTTCCACAAAGCAGTGTTGGTCTATAGTCTGTCTTGGTCTATCAGACTGTCTTGTAACTTGTACATTACACACAAAAGAAAGAACAGTGAATAATGACTGAAGAGTGGAAGATAGATGTGAAACACTGGAATGCCCTTGGTCACCCTCTGGGGAATGCTGTTCAGTACTTAGGAATCATCGTGAACTTTCATTTTATGTGCTGTTCAATGCCTTAGGAGAACTTATTTTAAAAGGGATAAAATGATACAAATAAATATTCACTTGTCTTTTACTCTGGCAGTTATTTAGAAAAAAAAGAAAAAGAACAAACAAAACTAAATATGGAACAGGGAGAAACCAGTCATATCAGCTTCCTAGTGTGTGGTTCAGCTTTGTAAAAAATTGCTTTGTCTCTCCCCAAGGAAGCAGTGAGAGATGCTGGGTTTTGTCCAGTTTAATATTGACTCCACACAAAGCTATCATTTTTTTTTCTCTTTTAAAAAGGTTTACATTTTTCCAAAATACTGCAGGCTTATATAAGTCAGCTCTGCTGTAGTCATAGCTGTAGGAAATTATGAAAAGTTGAAGACAATCTATATACTGCAGGAATTTTTTTTCCCCTTTCTCCAAGAAAAGACAGCCACATGGTTGGTTTCAAGAGAGATCTGTTCATATGGTCTCAGTTCTTTTTTTTTATCCTTTTCTGTCTTTTTCCAGTGCTACAAGGAGGGATGCGCACTTCCTAAAATGACTGATATTTCTGAAATCCTTCTGCAGACATAATTTTTAATGAAAGAGCCCTGTAGCAGCCAATTAGTTGGCAAAAGTATGGCCAGTTCTAGTGACTTGAATGGTTTTGTTCTAATTTATTGGATTAGGAATCATGAGCTGTAGCAAGTATCAAGTGAAAAATCAGCCTTCTCTGAAGTCTTTCTAATACAATTTCTGACAGTTGGACAAAAACACGTATTAGTGAGGTTTTCTTTTCCAGCTAAATATGGCTTGCAGAAAGCTTTTCACTGAAACAGGTGAGAATACTGTTGATACTTTTTTGAACTTGATCTTTTTTGAGCTCTTGATTTCTTTGAATAATTTGATTGAAGATTCAAATTGAATGTAGTCATTTCATCAGCAAGTTTCAACTCAAGAAAATAGAAAGATTATGCAGAATGAAAGACAGGACATGTGGCTGTACTTTTAATTAACTGAAAAGTCTGTAGATTTCATATTTTTTCTACCATGTAGCAAATACACAAGGGCTAAATCATATATTGAATAAAGATTAGACTTAACGCATCTTTTGGCATGTGGGAAATGAGAGCAAAATGCCTAATACCCTTTTAATTCTTTAATACTGTATGATCAAACTCTGAAATAATCCTTGCATCCTTAATTCTCTTTTTCTTTAGTCTCAGCTTTCTGTTTTCCAACCACCCAGGAAGGAAACTTTTGTCAGCTTAGAAGATGTTCAAGTAGAGAAGGAATGCAATTTTATAGTTAAAAATTGAACGATTGGAAGCTGAACATTTAACAGATGTAATCCTGAGAGGAAAATCACTCCTTCATACTAACTAAAACAAAAATTCGTTTCTTCTAGTGTAATTTCTTGTTTGTAGTTTCTTCACAATGCTAGTTTTGTAAGTGTCTTAAGAGAATTCACTAAAATGAACAGTTTTGTTGCAGTGATAACACATAAGCAGAGAACGTTTGACTATTGCCTAGAGTGCTTTAAATTGCTGCTTTCCTATAAAGTAAGACTATGTAGTAGATCTGCTGTCTCCCTGTATGTTTATTTTCATAATTTATTTAAGGTTTGTTAATGGCTGATTCTGTGAACCAGTACAAACACCCACTTTGTTCTGTTCCTTCCTGTGTTGCAGAGTTATTTGAGGATTTTCTTTAATTTCCCCACCCACCCTCATTGTAGTGAAGTCACAGTGGATGGACAGAAAGCAAAAGCTGACCTGTCCAGAAAGAGAGATTAAAGGAAGTAGTCTACACTCAGATATGGAAGCCACCTGGCAGTTGCAGCATGCGCTTTTTTTTAAGGAATGCTTCAGGGGAAAAAAATGCCTGGGAAAAAAAAATTCTTATGGAAAATCCAGTATGCTAAAAAGACAAAGTAAGATAAACGAGTTTAAGGAGTGATAAATAAATACAACTGAGGCTACAACACACTTCTGGTGCATTTTTATTTTGGAAGATCTCTAAGGACAGTTGAATAACTTTATCTGTCTTATCTTTAAATATAGTCAGTATAGATGACCCTTAGGCCATGTCTTGAAAATCGCAATACTTTATAAAAATACTATTGCCAGAATTAAATATACTGCCAGTTCTACACCACTTCATACTGCAGCATAAGACAAGAAGACAAGAAAGTAAGTTTTAATAAATGTTTGATGCCACTGTCCTGTAACCTCAATCATCTTCTCCTTTTGTTTGCTTACAGAATGTGGTTTGCTTTGCTAACATGTCTTTTCTGTTCCATAGAAGCAAATCACACTTTTCAGCCCAAAACTGTTGCATGAACAGTAGGAAAAACAACCCCACCAATTTTTGTATTTGTAATCTTCTCTTTTCTCTGACAATATTTGTTACTGTAAGAGCTGGATAGCTGCTACATAAAAAAAAAGAAACAAAAATAGAAGCAAGACTGTTGGTTTTGACGGTTTGTATTTGTAAATAAGTGACCTGAATTGAAGCAGAAATTCTAATGGGAAAAAGGAAGACAACCAAAAGACTTGAAAATACAGCACAGAGCAGAGTCCCCACCAGATGGTACTTTTAATAAATTTATCAAGCGTATATAAAAGATGATAATGAACATTCAAAATAGGGAGTGGCAGACCCCCTAGAGAAAAGGAACAGGATGGCACATTCTGCACACTTCAATTAGTCAGTCTCACTTTCTAATTAGCTGTTGTAAGGAAGACCACAGAATTGTACTAAAAACACACCAAGACGGTTTCTGTACAGTTTTTAAGGAGTTTTTGACTAATCAGAGTAACATCTTCTTACCCATCTTCTCCCATCTTCTTAGGAGGGTCATAGGTTAGTGCAGATTTCTAAATGTGAGATGGAACAGGATGAGGCTCAGAGGCCACGCAGGCAAAACACTGCATGAACTGAGCTGCACTACCTTCAATTAATCACTTAGCTAGGAAGCGTGTCTGGAATATGCCATGGAGCCTCAACATGAGCATTGATTTTGACTCTCTTACTCATCTTCTTTTTTACCAAGATTGCAATAGCTTCCTCTTCCGATTGAAAAAAAAAAAGCTCTATGTAGAAGATACTTTTAAAGCCTATATAAAATGAATACACAAATAAGTTCCCTTACTCCCAGGGAAGAGTTGAAGAAAAGGAAGTCAAGTAATTTAATTCAATGCCAGTACTCTTAGTTTGCATTGTTAGCTTTTGCTTTATTCAGATTGTTCCCAGTGAACTATTTCTAATGTCTAACACCTGCTCTCCTATAAGAATCTGGTAATTGTTTAGTGCCTCTTTTCAGTGATAGGGGAATCAGAAGATTTCTAGAATATTAAAGTGGTGGTCTTAGTAATTATTTATGAGCAGACAGTGATGATAGTACATTTGATAATGCAGTGGCTTCTCCAGAACTGGTTGCTTTTCCACTGCCTTGGATTACTATTTGGCAATGAGCTTGCAGTATTTTCCCTTGTGTTTTTCAAGGTGTTTTGGTTGGTTAGTGGTTTTCTTAGGATTATGCTTCTGATACCAGTAGCACAGTGAAATCACAGAATCCTAGCTCTTCATGGAAAATTCTCTCTGTTTTTTGTATGCTGAAGCTCTGAAATTTCTCCTAGCTATGTTTCGGCCATTTTCAGATGTTGTATTAGAGGGGGGTTTCATCATGAAAACAGGAAGAAGTTATTTCAAAATTTCTAAGTTTCTGAAGTTTTGCTGGACAAGGTATTTTTTCCCAGTTGTGTCAAAAGAATGCTTTCATATCACCAATGCTGAAATCCATCTGTTAATTTACCAAGCTATTCTGGAATCAGTGCGATAAAAACTATCTGTACCACTTGTTCATCACTTGTTCATAGTTCATATTATGTGAGTTAAATTTCCTTCTGTTGATCGTATTTTCTGTCCTTTTTTTTACCAGTTCTTCTCCAGAAATAAAGACCATTGGCATCTGAACTGTTTTCTGACTGTATGTCTGTCATCTTCGTGTTTTTAATTCACAGTTCCCACTGAAAATGTTGCAACAATTGCAGACTGTGCCAGTGTGATTGAGGGTGTGAGTCGCAGTCGCAATGCCTTATTGAATGGAGACACAAAAAACTATGATTGGGATTCTGGATACACATGCCACCAGCTTGGCAGCGGAGCTATTGTAGTGCAGCTGGCACAGCCCTACATGATTGGATCAATACGGTAAGAGGATTTATTTTTTTCTAAATTAGGGGCCACAGTGAAATTTTTGCTGAGCAGTTATTTTCTTCGGAATGTATGACATTTGGAAATGACATTAATTAGTGGGCTAGTTCAGTAGTTGTCATTTTGCTTCTTTCTTCGGTGTAACAGGCATGTTAAAAATTAAATGTGTGAATTATATGTCAAGACACACAAGTGCAATTCCAGAAAATATTACTTTTCAGAGGCATAATAGTAATAGCAGTCAAATTATAAGATTAAAGTTATATACTTATTTTAAAATCGAATCTAATTGCAGTCTCACTTATGGTTAAATAGGTGCAGTTACTCTTACCCACTTCATTCTGAAAACAATTTTCTTGAAGAAAATCATCATGTCAAGTCAGCCTGGCTTCTTTTTCGCTATACAATTAGTGCTAGTTCTGACTTAGACGTGGAGGGTATAATAAAGGTACAGCAACCCAAATATTGATTTACAAGGCTGGATTAATGAATATGTTTAGATTTGTATTGAAGTTCATTGGGCTGTTTCTACTGTAAATGTGTGTATACATATGGATGTCAAAATTTTGGCTGATGTAGAGACTTAGGAAATAGATAGGAGAGCGGAATTTTTCACAGGTGAAAAGAAAAGTATTCTTACCAACTTCAGATTCTCTGACTATAAATGTTTGGGGTGTTAGTTTCATAAAATCAGGCATACAAAACCTTGTCTTAATGGCATCATGGTCTTTGTAAATTTAGACTATGTAGTCAGGGACTTAATTTGTATGCTCTGTGACAGTGAAATAAAGATTTCTGAAGTTCAGAGTACCAGTGATCAAAGACTGAAATCCCAGGTGAGTACTGGCTTGCAACAGAGACCATAGATACATAGATATGTATTTCTAGGAGCCCCCTGTTAAGAGCTGCCAAGAAAGCTCTTTTATAACTGCCAATTTCTGTTTTGTGTGGTTTCATTTTGGCCTATGGCATTGTCATGATGGTTGTAAAACTTTGAAGATAAAGTTTGACATTAGACATCCAGGCAAATCCCTAAGCCAACAAAAGTAGTGTTTTATGTGTATGAAAGCTGTAGATGTTATGCATAATGCAAGTCCAGCATTGTTCTCACAGTGTGAAATGAGTAAGTGTGGTTGGCAAATTCCCACACTCATTTGAGATTGGTGTTGTTAATATTCTATTAAATGTTGCATCTCAAGTGGAAAACCAAGCAGGACTCAGATTTCTTTAAATAGAGAAATGAAAGTGTAATTCCATCATTTTCATGACACTTTTAACTTAAGTGGCAGTTAAGGCTTTGGTCATAAAAAAGACTAAGAGAAGAATATACTAACAGAAATTCATAGTTTCTCAGTTTCTCTGTCTTCCTGTCTTACTGTTTTCTGTTATCCTTGAGTTGATGCATTGTACCATCTTTTCCAGTTAGTGAGAAAACCTGACTTTCCTATAATAAATGCTATGCTATTGTTTATTCTGGTGCAGAAGATTTTTAATAGATTTCTTTATTAAATAATGTGTTAGGTGAAATGAACTTTTGGTTGCCAAGAAATGATAACTATGTAATCAGCAAGTGTGTCAAGCAAATAAAAAAAAAAAACCCAAACATTACATAATTCAAAATTCATAGGCATTTAATGATTTATGTGGTATTGAATTGCACAGATACAGGTTCAGAATCTCATCTTTCTTTGTCAGTTACCCTGCATGTATAGTACAAACAGGATTAATAGCTTACTTTATAAAAATAACAATAATAAACATCATAGTCTGGGGTATCTTCTGGCAGAGGAGACTACCTGCATTGCCTAGAGACAGAAATGCTAGCAACATGTCATTTTTCCCTTTTTGTGTACTGCCTAGAAGAACAAGTGCTTTGAGTTGCAGCCGTGTCTATTGCAGCTCATGGGCAGCCAAGGGAAGCTGCCCCTTGGAATGGGGAAACGAAGTTTTGCTGTATGGCATCTACAGCTTTGGCAAGGGTCTGGAACAAGTTCTATATTAAGCAGTGCTAAAGATTGTGACAATGGTCTCTTTATTCAGCATCAGGAAATATATGTTTGGTACAAAAATCCAATTATATATAAACATAGATGACAGCAAAAAGTCTTAGTATTTAATCTTAATGGAAGCAAGAAAATTTTTTTGTTAACAGAATGTCTGCCACAACCGATTGAACTGTATTCACTGCCGTTTTCCTGCTGTTTGCTTGTTTGAAAACTCCCTTGATCTCATGCTCCCACCTAATAGAAAAAAAAATCTAGGTGCATTTGCCTCAGTCTGGCAGTATACCATGACTACAGAATGACATGAATTCCACTGCCCTCAGAAACTGAGTCATTATACCCATGGGTTTGGATTTAAAGTGAATAATTAGGAATTAAAGTATGTATCTTTTTAGCTCAAAAACTCAAATGTGCCATTGAATATATTTATTTCAGAGAGGGTAAATATATAAACCTTTGAAAAAAGGTAGTAGCTGCTTTTAGTCTATAGAAATGGGAATATCACTGGAGAGAGCCTCCAAGACATATGTTGCCATGGCAACTAAATTCTGAGTATGAAAAAAACAGAAGAACTATTGGTGTTCAAATGTGCCTTAGAAATGCAGAGAGTTGAATGTTTCAGGAATATATATTATGTGCATGCTTTCTGCCAAAGTCATTCCAATGTCTAAGAATCTTAGCACCCTTCAGGTTGGAAGGGACTTGAGGGAGAAGACATCTAGCATCAGGTTGTTTCTCAAAGGAGGGTCAGTTAGGAAAAAAAACCATCCCAGTCAAGGCTTTATGCACTCAGGTCTTGAAAATTTCCAAGGCAGGAAATTCCACTGCTTCACTGGGTAGCCTGCCATAACATGTTCTCAGATATTGACAAGTGCTGTTAGGTTCCTCCCCAGCCCCAAGCCTCCTTAGGCTAAACAAGCCAGCTTCCCCAGTCTCTTGCACAGGGTGTGTGCTTCAATCTCATGAACATTTTGATGGTCCTCTGCTGGAATTGCTGAGATATATCCATGTTCTCTTTGGATCCAAAAAAGGATTCAGTATGCCAGGCAGGATCTAACAAGTACAGAGCAATAATCTCTTTCCATTGTTTTGCTGGCTCAGTTCCTGTTACTCCAGCGCCATGTTTCAAGCCTTCATTTCTGGGAAGGCACACAGGCAACTAATGACATCTGTTCAATTGACTCAGGAATTCCATGGGAGACCACGTTGAAACTTTGTTAATATTGAATACTTCATGTATTTGTATATAAATTTGGAGCTCTTGACTTCCACATCAAAATTTACTCAGAAATTCTGAAAGAGGTCTAATGACAATCACAGCTCAATACTATTTTCTAATAGAGAAGACATGGAAAACATGGAGATTTCAACCCATCCCCTTCAATCCAAATTATTCTATGAGCCTATGTTGTTTTGGGTTTTTTTTAACAATTGTTACTAAATATGGTCTTTTAGATTATGAAATTTTAAAAAATATTTAAGAGTTTTATTCTTTCATTAGTTCTCAGAACAGCTTACAAGATACTTGGAACAGTTAACAGAGTAAATGTTAGTTTAGATGTTTTCCACATAGTTGCCTGTCTGAACACAAAATACCTTTCTCCTTTTAGTCCCTGAAAAGGCCTATATTAGTGACAGAAAAACTATAGTATTTAATTAGGAATGGAAAGAGAGCAACTGGTGTGTGTAACATAGTAAACATAATTTAATTTTTAAATGGCTGAAACGTGAATATTGCAGCAGCTGCCGTATCACAATAATTTTCTGTCTAATTCACCCTGCATTTATCTGGAATAGAAATATAGTACTATTATGCTACAGTCTTTGGCTGTTTTTTTCTATAAATTAAAAAAAAAAAAAGAAAGGATTTGTTAGAGTGTATGTGGTAGAGATGGAATTCCATGCCATAGTGATTTTTCATGTTAGAATACATAGAAATACTTGTTGTCTTTAGAAAAGTACTACTTGAATGAGCTACTTATCCAACTTTAATCTTTTTGAAGACTTTAATGCTAGTACGAAAATGATAGCTTTTCATATTCAGAGTAATCCTTAAATTAACAAACAGCATCAGTGAACTTGAATGTGTTTTCTGTTTGCTTATACCATCATCATATACATCTGTTATGCTTTCTGATTTTCCATACCACTTCCACGTATGAAGGTTTTCTTTCTTTCTTTGCTGCTCATTTTCTGTGCTTGCCTGACTCAAGAGTAAAATCATGAATCAGAATGAATGATCATAGGAACGCTTAAAAAATATGCAGAAATTTTGTCTCCTTTGTCGGATCTTTGTAGGAAGAAAGACTGATTTATTGCAGGGTAACTACTGAAACATAAATATCTGCAGAAAATTGAAGGGGTTTAAAGACAACCAGAGCAAAAATGCAGCAACAATTGTATAAAAAATCTCCTTCCATGTGGAAGGGTTTCTTTCTTTTTCTTTTTCCTTCTCATTCAAGATGTGTTGCTACCTCATGTTTTAATTTCTGTCTTTTGGGTTTCTAAAAGTATGCAAGTGGTTTATGAACACAGTACTGTCAAATACTTACCTGTATGTTCTCTGTAGTGGCTTACAGTACTCAGGAAGCAGGTGTCATCCTGTCAGGTGCATGACTAATATTGTTTGGTATTCTGCTAACACCTTGGGTATATGTAGTTATACAGCAGTCTGAACTAAACAGCAACAATCTTTTCTACAGAAATCTAAAAATAAAAAGTAAGCACAGACAGCAAAAAAATGTTTTTAGAAACACAGAATGTTCAGTCACAGGGCAGCACATGACAATTAGGGACATACTGTTTAAAAAAGTACTGCAGCTTTTTTTTTTGCAGCAGGTAGCCAATATAATTATTTTCCTATACCTGCAATGTGAAGTTTTATTCATATTTGAAAAGCTTTTATTTTATAAAGTGAGGCATTGTGAACATGTGATGTAAACAGCAATGTTGTATTAAATGATTCACAGGCTTAGACTCCAGATCCCTAAAAAAGAAATATATTTAAATCTCACAGTTTTGCACAATATAAGCTGAATAAATCTTCACTTGATTTTTCTCTCTCAGTCCTGAGGGCAAGATACACTAATGAGCTAATTTAGCTTTTTATTTCAATATGAAAAGTCCTAAGAACATGGACAATTTTGTTATAAACAGATGCCTTTCCAATGGGTATAGTTCTGACTTTTTAAGTGGAATATTCTCCTTCCTGTCATTTAATATTCATCTTAGCAAAACATAGCTTTGCTAAAAAAGTTCAGCATGGTAATTTGCCTGTAATGTGTTGCAAAGATTTTTGTGCCTGGCATAAAAAGTGGCCTTTGTGCTCAGTGTGCACTGGTGAATATTCTAGTTGTCACCCGAAAGCTTTTCACTGCTTATCCAGAGAGGCATTTCAAACAGAGTAAATTCCAAATAAGTTCTACTGTCAGTCTACATCCTGAGTCTCTCCTAAAAAGCTATAGAGAACAAATAACTTTTTATTTTCCTTCAGAAGTATCAAAGAAACAGAAATCTCCATTTAGCATTCATGCAAAGTCACTTTGGAAAAGATGCTGCTGACTTTAATTCACTCATTGTTTGGTTTGTAATAATTGTAAACCACATTATTTTTAAACCTATTTAATGAGATTAGGTTGATTTGGGAGAGAGCAATTATATATTTTTGAAAGGAACAAATATGTTCTGTGAGCCTCGTGCTTTAAAACCAAGCCAGCTCTGTTTTAATTACAGTATTGTTAGCTGAAATTAGAGTCACCAGTGTGCTTCTGATATTCAAACTCTTGATCATAGCTTTGAAAATATAGATCAAGGAAACAGCAATGAGTCACCATGATAAAAAGGATTCTGTTGAAAAGCATAATTAGCAACATTTTGATAGCCTTTTTTAAGGAAAACAAATCTATGATTTTTTTTCCTCTTTTTTTATCATTTAGAAGACTTGGTTTAAATATAAATGTTAAATCAATTCAAGACCTGTTGATTAGTAGTAGTTACCAAATAGAGGATTGTAATCAGTAAATTTCTTTTTTTTAAAAAATGCACTTCATTCAGTGTCATTGGAGACCTTTCAGCTGTAGAATGGGGCTAATCAGATGAAGGAGAGGTGTTGAATTTGGGTGGTTATGTTTTGGAGTGTGGGATTTTTTTTTAAGTCTGTCATGATGCCACAGACAACCCTTCACTCTTTTTTTACTGAGTCAACTCTGAATTTTTTAATTTGTAAATAGATGGTATTCATATGTGCTAAAAGACTTTTGTTCAAAGTGTTTTAATTTAGCTTCTTAAAGCTGCTTTTGACAGCATATTATTTCTGATACTATTAATGAGCTAGATTCATCATCTAGGGAATTCGTTTGGAATCTGCTTGGCCACTACACCTAATTCCACTTTTAACACTGGGATTTCAAAAGCTGAAAAGAAAGGGCTGAACTAGGTTGTTTACCTCTGTACTTGGTGTTGGGAGAGTGCACCTCAAGTACTGTGTCCAGTTCTGGGCCACATATCCCTTACAATAGGGAGATAATGTTCATATAATGAAAAACAAAGAAGATAAATTTGCCAGATGTGGGTTTTGATAATACTTGAGCTAAATGCCATCCCTGATGCTTTAGATCTTCCCCTCTGTAAGACAAGTATGGAAATCAAAGGCTATTCAATATCACCTAGAGCCCTTCCTGAAGGAATGCCTGTTTGTTAGACCTGTTGTCTTTCTTTTTCTTCTGCCTTTTTACCAATTTGTTTAACAATGCATTGCCTTTTTTCCTCTTCTGATGAACCAGGACTGGAAATTCCTATTTTCTTTTTTTTTAATGTATTTGTGATATATTTGCCAAAACCAAGAAAATAGAATTAAGAAGGCAGCATAATCCTTTTAATCACTTCTTTTTTTTCTGTCCTCTCCTAAACTGACTTTTTGAAGTATATCTTTGCATCATGTCTAAAGAAGCCAGTGCCACGTAGCGAATAAATGACAAGTAATTGGATGAATGTAATAGATTAATGTTCATAAGTTGGTTATTATAAGCCTGCAAGTCTATTATTTGCCTCGGGATATTAAGAATAGAGACACTGTAGTTTGAGATGGAAAAATACTAAAGACTTTGTTAAGTGTTAGAGGTACATTCCAAAAGAAACATTTACATTTAGAAAGGATTAAGTGGAGAAAATAAAAGGCTGGAAAAATTTAAAGGTTGGTTTGATGTTTGTTTAACTAACCACTCAACAACTCCTTCATACCTAGGTTGCTACTTTGGGACTGTGATGATCGGAGCTACAGCTACTACATTGAGGTTTCCACAAATCAGCAGCAGTGGACCATGGTGGTGGATCGCACAAAAATTTCCTGCAAGTGAGTTTAGTTTTTTCCACTAATTGGCACAAATCAAGAACTGGAAACTGGGGTTTTTAGTGGGTTTTTTGTTCACTACTTACATTGGTTACTGTTAAAAGAACAATCATTGCATAACCTGTAGATGAATGCAACACTTTCAAACCAGAATCAATTTCTTAAGATCGGTACTGGATCTTCAGACAATCAGTTGCATTCTTCATTCATAAAAAGTCTGCCTACCATACCCTTGGTTTTGTGATCACTAGAAGTTAAACTCTGTTTTTCTGGAGGTCACATGTTTATGGTGACCCCTGGTGTCAAACCACCCTGCCTTGAGAAATTTGCTACGAGAGGGAAAAGAGCATAATTGGTAAACGATTTTGCTAATCAAATGTCTTTCTCCCTTATCAAAAGGTATAAATGTATTGTATGCCATCTGAAGAAAGTGGGGAGAGTGAGGGTAGGAACAAAACCATGATAGACCACACACTTGCCGCAGCTTGACCTTGTCTCTGTTCAAAAGCAGAGTAGCTGACTTAGGCACTGAACTCTCTGCTTTTGAAAAGCACTCTTCCAGAGGAAAAAAGTGCTCCTTAAGCAGAGATAAAGAAGAGAGAAAAACTTCCATTTTCATTTGAATACTTAAATCAGGAGAAATCAGGCATGAATACTCTCCATATGTATACTCTCCGTTGCCTTTACTGCAGTTTCTGCTGATAAAATCCATTCCTTAAGTTTGGAAGAATAATTTAGTGCTAAAGAGCTTTCTTAAACCATGTGATGATAATTCTAATTCCTAGCAAAGAATAACCTAGATACTGGTTGTGGGACTGAAAAGACAGTCTGCAAATTTATATATTACATATCCAGAAGCCATGTATGCTCAGCATTCAGTGAATGTTGATGTAATGTGATTTCCTGATTAAGCCCTGGGGAAGCTCAAAATTATAAAAATCTTACACCTTTCATTTTCCCTGAGTCAGTTTTCAATAAGATTTGCTTGCTTTCTTTCTTTGGACAAAATTCAAGTCATCAGCTTATATGGGGTCAGCCCCCACCCATCTTGTTTTTGTGCCAACCAAAACAAATTTGATTTCACAAATTCAGACACATTCTGAATTCTGAGTTTGTCACATCAAGCAAGAGTTACTTGGTCCTTCGTAGCAGCACTGCTGACACACATTTTTCTGAAGTTTATATTTCATCTCTTAACAAACAGTGTGACTCAAATGCTTTACAGTACACTCTAGACGTGTTGGTGAAGGAGAACTTGACGCATCCTTTCAGTGGCTGTAAAGGGCAGGGTATTGATGAGCTGAAAACCTGGGTTCTGCCTGCAGGTCTGGAGAATGATTAAATCTTTACTCGTTCTCAAAGACATCTCAGCGTAATAGATAAAACTCATCTTTTTGTCTGCCTCCAGCAGTGGGAGCACTAAAAGGCTGAAACCACAAAAGGGAGAGGAAGAGATATCAGGAATCTTTGTACACTTTTTCCTTTTACATTTTGTTATTGAAAGCCTTCTAACAGTCAAAAGGAGCACTTGCTTAAGTATGCACAGTGCAGGTGAAATTGCTGATAGACTGCCCAGTTCAAATATCTTTTAACCATGTTCAAACCACTCTTTTTTTCTTTTTTTTTTTGTTATTTTAAAGTCTTAGCCTTGAGCAAATAAAGGTATATCCCTAAAGTAAAGAAAGCTGCCTTCTTTGGGTATACTTCAAAATCTTGATTCAAAACATAGGTACTCTGGAAGTTCTCAAAGCTGTGACTGCAGGAACAATTTTCATGTGGATTAAAGAATTGCATTTTGCCTAACTTCTTGCTCTGACAGATGTGCAGTCAGCTGGCATAATGCCAGTCTTTATTCTTGAAGTCTACAGACATAGTGTCCTAGCACTGTCTGTAACTATCTCCTTTAAACAGATAAAAACACCTGGTCATGAAGCTTCCAGAGGTCACTGGCCATCAAATTTCAGGTGATTTCTTTGCATCTGATAGCATTTTTTTATGTTCAATTTATGTCACTTGCCTTTATAATCAGAAATATAGACTGATAGAAATACAGACTTTTTCAGTCAAAGAAAACTAAATATTTTTAATTTTATATTCGGGTATGATTTGCAGAAGTGATGAAGTTACTTCAGCTCAAAAATTACTTGAATTGTAACGGCAGTTTGATAACTAAGTATATGTATCATATAAAAATAAATATATACTATCATATCTATAATAGCAATAGTTTTTCTCTAGTACATATGTTAAATAAATGTATAAAATGCTATATAACTGCCAAATATATGCTATAAACTGCCAACTGCTACAAATGTTAGGACTGGTCTGTAAAGAACAGAGCATTGTATTTTCATACAGTGTATAATTACATACAGTACTGGAACACTCATTTTTTTACTGAAAAATACTGAAACACAGTATGATCTAAAAAAGCCATACTCTTAATGCTTAAAAACAGTTGAATGTAGAATGGAAGAGACATCATCATTCAGTGGCTCATGTGCTGAATGAAGGCCCTCACTTAAAATTGTTTGATAAACTTTCAATATGGTGATTAAGACTTTTAAATGAGGAGGGAAAAACTGAACCAGTCGCTGCCAGGAATATGTGAAGAACTAACTTTTTGGGTTAGTTTCTGTAATTAAAAGGGAAAAAAAGCTCAGATTGAAAACCTGGGGAGGGTTGCCATGAAAACAAACAACTTCTTTTCACTTTAGATAATTTTAACAGTAACAACAAACAGAGAAGATAGAGTTGGATTTTAACCAAAATTAACAGATGCTGGTAAAGCGGAGGTGGTACAGTTTTTCTGGTTTACTGTCATAGTGTAATGGTGAAGATGCTCCTGCTGGATGCAAAGGATTTCTTTTTTATCTGTCTGTCCTTCTTAGCATTACATTGGTATTTTTAGTCTACCTCTGAATGCCTTCTGTTGCTGATTTACAGGCTCCCCAAGGAAAAGGAAGGATCAAACTGAAGCACTGAACCTGGGTTTGACTCACCATCAGATTTAGGCAGACAGTTACAATGCTTACATTTGATAATTTTCATTATCCAGACTAGAGCATACAGGGATAGAAACAACAGTACCCTCATCTCTGTGTTCTCTGTTTTTGAATGTTGTGCTCCTCTCTCATTTGGATGAAACAAAACAAATCGTTTGCTAATGTGGTCCAATTTTGCAGCTGTTTTTTATCTCAGCCAAACACTATTTTTTTTAGATGAATATTTGACGTCTCAGCCTGAAATGAACTAATCCTATGTTGGTATAAAAATTGCCTTCACTTAGACTTGTGTCTTTGTTTAAGGAAAATAAGAAGTAGATATGTCTTTCCATGGGACTGTGATTGCCTTCTTGACTGCAAACACCTCTCAGAGGAACAGTCAACTTTTACATGTATTCCTGTCAGGCTCAAATATTGATTCTTTCTAAAAAGTATGCTCTAAATTACATCTGTTTCTCTTACCAATACTGGAGATGTGAGTGCAATACAAATGGTTGATAAGGTCTTGAAATCTTAAGGTTACCCATTCTGGCATTAGTCCTGTGTTTAATATATTGCAGTAGACTGAAGAAAAATAACTAATTTGCTTTCCAGTGTAGAAAATCAAAGTGGATGTAGTTAAAACATGGGATAATTTCACAGGGACCCACAGCTGAAGAGACAGAATACTTCAGTGAGAAATTTTGCATTACTTGTAATATTCCCTATTAATTTTCCTGTCTTCACAGATATGTAGGTGAGAGCTCTTTCTGTGGATAAGACTTTTTTCCTTCACTGTTTGCTGCTTGGCTTTCTGGCTATCTTTTCTTGCAGTGGAGTTACACTTCTGTGGAAATCATTAGTCTGCTGTCTTGCAAGTGTTCTGTGAGGTCTCCAAATAATTTTTGCTCAATTGCTGGCACAAAGGGTAGGATGAACCGTCTGCCAAACACAGACCTCAACAGACACCTTTGATAATCGGGAAGTGGCAAAAAAAACTATGAGAAAGAAAATTAAATTATGTTTAAAGAGCATGTATTGGTTTTGGCAGACTACTGAAGCATGAACTTCCCCTTTAAACCATCAGTGTGCTGCTTTAGGTTGTTTTAATGGCATTTTTAATGTAGTATTTTGTGTAAATTAATAATTCAGTGCTCAAAGGCGGGAAGTGACAGGCAGTCCTAACCTTCTCTTCTCCCAGTTCTAAAATGCTGAAGAAAAAACCAGATGTCTGTTATCTTCACAGGGGAAGCTTGTGTACCTTCCCTAAGTGAGAGCCAATTAATGCATACTGGTTGTGTAATTGACAATTTTCACTTGCTCTGTGGAGGCTATTTTTTTTTTCTTTTCCACAATAAGCTGTTTTTCTCTACACAGTATGACAGTAATGAAAAACAGTCATGTTCCCTTCTATTTTTAAAAACATTTATGATAAATGGACTTGAGCATGTTAGTGTCGAACAGTGGAGACTTGCACTTGTTAAGTGAATTTGCTGACAAGAATCTGAAAGTCAAATGAAAAACAGAGGATACCAAAGGCCAGTAGGAGAACCAGACCTCAGAGTTAATGACACTTCTGATAAAATAAACCCTGCAAAGACAAATACTGAGCAGGCTATCACAGTGTTCGTCAACTCAGTATCGTTCTTCAAAGTTCTCTTCTTTGTAGTTATTGTGAAATTGATCTAATCCCTTGGCAGCAAGCAGAGTGTGTTCTGTCTAATACTGTGATGGAATTTGGGAGACAGTGAATATTGTTTACAGGTGGGCAGTTCTAAGGTAGTTCTTAGCAGCTGTCTGTATGGCTAGTTGAGATTTTCTTGTGGCAGGCATTACTTGATTTCCAGGAGGTTTATAGCATACTACATTATACACATATTTTTAATTCTTTGTAATTCAGAATGTTTTGCTGTTACAAATGTGTAAAAGCTGCCAAACTTAATTTCACGTTTTCTTTGCTTATTGAGTTTTTATTGCATAATAGTGATTTCAAATTCTCAATTCTCAGTTCAGTTTTCCCCTCAATTTTTTTTCTGTAGTTTATGTACAAATCTAATGAATACTTTCATGTGAAACATCCTTTGGGATGTGGATGCAAGATTCATTATCAAAATTTATTAACTGTCTTCTGATCAATTTTTTTAGAATAATTTTCAACTTTGAGGTTTTTGCTGCTGTCCAGTGTTTTGTATTTCTACCTTGTGATGTATTACGTGCATTTCAAGTTTTTATTCACTACCCTATTTTACTTGATAATAATTCACAGATAAAGAACACCTAGAGAGATCTAGGTCATGCTCTTAACAGTCCTAAAACACTTTCCAAATGTACAGAAAAATATTTTCTGTGTTGTCTGAGGATTTCAAGTGAGAAAATACTTCTCTAAACAATAATAGTGGCAAAGTCAAGTTGGATTTTTTCTTGGGTATAATTTGGTGAAACCATGTTAGTATCTGTGATGATATGATTATTTCTTCTGCTATTGAGATAATATTTGAAGTGTGTGAATATCTATCCTCATAACAGCACATGGCACATTATGTACTTATATTTGTAGTTTCTTATATTTAACCACAAGTGCAGCAGTTTTTTATTCCTGTCCTCTTCTAGTTCTTGCACTTCACTGCATGATCCCATTTCTAGAATTCCCTTGCATCCGTTGTCATTCATCATTATTCTCCTTAACTACTTCCACAGAACTGTTTTCTTGCATAAAAAAATGGCTCAAAAGTTTCTGAGCTCTGTTTCCAACTGCCTGTATGCCTGCATCATATTTCTTCTGTTGTTTCCCATCAGTTTTGCATGCATCTATTGTCCCGTCATACCTAGAATGAGAAAACAACATTTTTCCTTATTTCTGTGTAATACTTAATCCTGTCTCATTCCTGAGCTCCCAAGTGGTAGGGTGAAACAGGATAAAAGGAATTGCTATTGTACGTCTGATGTCAAGCAGATTTTTTTGACCATACTTTGTACTATTTTACATTAAGTTAATTTCATAGCAAAAGTCATCTTGTACCTCTTCTTCTGTCAAATGGAGTATATTTCAACTATGGTTTATCCTATTTATTTCACATGAGGAAAATTTCACAGCCACTCTCTGAAATCCAGATGCGTGCTCCAGGGTTGCTGAACTCACTGTAGCCACATTCATACAATACAAACTGAAATATATTCAAGCAAGATGTCTGGGAAATTGCTACACTGTTAAGCTCAATTTCAAGTCTCACTTCAGAAAAATAAACTAAGAGTTCTCATTAGTCTGTTCATTATCCTGATAATAATGCCTACTGGAACAAGTCAGACAGATATAAAGGGTCATTTTGTGTAATTATTGAGCTTTTAAGCTCTGCACGACTGAGGCATTGAAGTACATATTTTTTCCTGTGTTTATATCCTCACATTTTCGAAAGATTCTAATAAGGCAAAAGAAGAAAGGCTCCAGCTTCACAGTGCTGTCTTATTAAGCACAAAGAATTAAGATTTCACAGAGAGAAACCAAAGTTTCCATTTCAGAGCGTTAGGAGCCTCTCAGCAGTGTAGAATTTCTGCATCTAATATTTCATTTGCTAGCTTCTATTTTAGGTGATTTTAGCTTGACTGAAGAAAGGTCTGGCTTCTTTAAAGTTACATTTCTTAACAGCAGTTCAGGATCCCAAGGTTTTCAAATTGTTAATTTGTCTTTTCTGTTTTTTCACTTCTACCTTCAGTTCCTCATGTTTGCTTTTCAGCCACAAATATACATGGATCTCTTGAGACAGCCTTCAACAGAGTAACAAGGAACTACAAACTGCAGTGTCCTATTCTGCCTTAAATGTTTTTCCATGTACTTGTTCACTACAGCTCTGCATGTACCATATTCATTAAACTTTTGCCTTGCTTCATTTTGCCCTACAGCTGCCATGGTCTTGGCTTCTCTTCAGGCACGTTGCTGTGAGGAGAGTTGTGAAAACACCACAGTAACTCTGACATCAATTTGGATGTTAGCTCAGTTCTGCCTCAGAGAAAATAAGCAATACCAAATAATACCCACAATATCACTACCTGTTTCTATTAGGTATTGGGTTCTTCCCCCATGCCAGCAAAGGCTAGAATGTCTCTTTGGAGACCAGCAAAAATGGTTAAATTAAAAATAGATATATGTATTGCTGTTACCATCTAGAAAAAATACTTTAAGAAGAAAAGGCATTTCAGTATGTGTAAAATATTTGTAGTACAGTCTTCTATTCAAAATAAAAAATCAAAACAAACAGTCATTTACTTTCAAGAATAACTATCTTGGGGCAGTACATTGGTTTGCCAATAAAGAGTCATAATTAAAATAATAGAGTCATAAATTCTCTCTTGAAGATGTCTCTGTATGCATGCATATACCCACATGCATGTAGAAGCACCCACACATGCACCCTCTCAGCACCTCTATAAATAAATATTACTATAAAAAAAGTTATCCAAATTGTACATTGTCTCCTGTGAAACTGGCCCATTTATCTGCCTGAGATAAGAAAGGAATGCCTAATACCTGTACTGTTGTTTTGTGGCTATGTTTGTTTACTTTGAAATTCATTGTTGCTTAAGATAATAAACTAATGAATAAGAGATACCCAAATATTCATGATCGAGAGTGTAAGTTGTTTTTTTGTCTGTAGCACTTTCTTACAGGCAAAATCATTAAATAATACAGCAACTGTTGACATTTCCTTGTACTGTCAGGAGGATAGTCAGGTGTTAACATGTCAAATGAAGAGATTTTCCCTAATTTGATTGTTGATATTCAGGATCTAATTTCATCAAAACTCTGAAAAGTACACATTTGTTTATGCTGGCCAAAACTGGTATGGTCTTTAGGGTTACAAATTCTGTGCATTGAAATTCACGCAGTATTAAGCCATTGATTTATTCCCAGTAATATTTTTACCAGGACAGATTATAACCATGAAACACAAAGTCGAAGAATTATTATATCTTTAGGTTCATCCTTTGAAGTTTTCTGCACTGTGTGGCATGTGTTCTATTTTTTTAGAATAATGTTTTGTCAGTTTCTTTATTATACTTAAAGAGATGATGCTTGCATTTTGCTCTTTGCTTTTCTATTACACTGAATTCCCACAGTAAGAATTTTTTATTTCTCAATACCAGTACAGAACATCATCATATTACCTAATTTCATTCCATTATTTTTCTTCTGTACCTGTAAACTAATTTTTCTTTCTCAATGGATTTCATATATTTCATGTACATATTTGTAAAATCATTCTACCTTTTTCCTGATACCTTGATTGCTACACAAACAAGTTTTGCCTGACTTTGTTTTGTGCTGTTTCATCATGAGTCATGTTTCCTTTCTTTTTGAAATTGCATTTGTGAAATTTTACCCAGGTTTTTGTCTATAAGCATTGAAGGCAGAGAGTTCCCAATTAAACAATAAAATTCAGTTTACCAGACACTATTATGATGGATTTTCATTTTTTCTGTTGAAAAAGTAACAGAAAAAAAGTTGTATTTGTTACTTTCATCTGTCTTGGTTCACTTCACTCTCATGTCTAAAATTACTGCAGTCATGGATTCAGGTTCAGGGTTTTTAGTGGGTGACTTTCAGTCTGAGGTCACAAGGCTTTCCTTTTTGACATTGAGGTTAATAGATAATTCACTGTGGTAGTAGAAAGGGTAACAGTTTTCCTCCCTTCCATTACCAAACCTCACTATGCTTGTACTGCTGTTGGGAGGAGGCACCTGCTGATTTACTTTTTTTCACTGTTTTATTCTTCTTAGAAGCTGTGGTTCAATTTACTGCATTCCTTGGAGGTTTGACATGTCAATTAGATGTTATCGACAGTAATAGAAGAGCGGTTGCTGTAAATGCGAAGTTTTTACGAGTGGGCCATGAAATTACACCCAGGGGAATGTAGAAGACAAGTGCGATAAACAGTGTTGGTGTACACACGCCAAAGAAACTGACTAATAGGGAGCATGTTTCTGCCTCATATCTCTAAAAGAATTGTTTATATATTTGTCTTTCATCAGCTTTTCCATTGATGTGAAAAGTTGTGTAATAAAAGAAACCCACAATCTGTTGTAGATTTATGCAGACAAGAAGTCTTCAAAGTTGAAAGCCTCCCATTTATTTTATTATTGGGTATGTTACTGCATTGGATGGTTTTTCATATCTTTTCTACCAGTGTGAACATCAGGAGCAATAATTATTGGTAATAAGTAAGCACAAAAACCCCAGTTCAACCTCTGAGATTATGCAGACTTGTCATGTGATGTGTGCTCTGATGTACACAGCATGAAGATCAACTCTCAAGTTACTCCAGTTCACAGCTTTCATCTGCTGTCAGCTTCATCTGCCATGCCAATCCCCAAGGATGTGTGTGTACATACTATGTGCAGAGTTCTTGCTACAACGTAGAAATTTGGCTCATGGCATTCTGCCAGTTTCCAGCAAATTGCTAATAACTTAATTTTATGCAAAATTTTAAAATATAAACTATATTTTGGGGTGTACGGAAAGGTGACCCATTGAAACTAAAAAAAAAGTGTAAGCAAGCTAAATTGTATGAGCTTGTACAGTTCAGAAATGATAGCAGTTGCCTACGTTGGTATGTGGAAATATTTGAAAATTGATTGCTTCATTTAGATAGAAAGATAATTATTACATTCCATTTTCCCATTGTTTAATTTAATTACTATATTAATTTAATCGCTATATTTTAACATTTTCTTTTTGTAATACCCTTTCTAATAAAGTAAAAATGCCAGCACTGAGGCTTTGAAAGCAGGTGTTAGCATACGGAGTCTTTTAAGTGAGAAGTTTTATAAAGATGTCAGAAAGCCAGTCAAGACTTCATGAAATCTATTTTATGTCAGAATTTTTGTTCTAGTAGGTCTGTTTTATCAAGCCCACATTTGGTTTCTACTACAAATCCTCTGCAATACAACATTTATAGCAGTTTAGTAAAACATTATTATAGAGGACAGATACTTTTCTTGGAGTGGTGCAAGGGACCAAATATAGAAATTATCCTACAAATAGCTACAAATTTAGTTCAGATGCTTTCAGAATTATGCAATTCTTAAGGGAAGTGTATTTACAATAAAAGCTTTTGAGGGAAAGTTTCCCAAAAGGTGTTAATGGATGTTTTTACTTGTCAATATATAAAGCTATTCTGTAACAAATACTGCAATAGGTGACTTATAGTATTTATTATTGTTCTCACATTTATTCTAGACTCTTGTAATATTTATACAAACCATTTTTATTACCTCTGTTAGTACTTAAAGTCCTATTTGGCTGTTTGTTTTTATGGTTTTTTTTTTTTTTTTGCCAAGATGCATAATTAGGCCAGTTTTGCCTCTATCTCTGAGAGCAACAGATAAAAAGTTGTTGCTTCCAGCTTGTACCTTCCTTGCTTCCTTAGGAGTCCTGTGTTTGATAGGCCATCTTTTGAGAAAGTGCTGCCATAGTCACAGCATGAGATGGAAACTCAGTTTTGGCTGTGGTAGACCAGTGGTAGAATTTATCTTAATTGACTTCAATTTATAAACCAAAATATTGATGACCTTTGATTCCTAACAATATTTTCTTTCTCATGCTTTGTCTTCCCTCCTCAGTGGCTTGGGAGGCTGGATGGCAAGGGGTTGGCTGAGCCAGATACTCAGTCTGACTCCTTTATGGGTCTGTCTTTCTGAGTTCCTAAGTTCAATTACAGCTGTAACAGGACAGGGAGTATTGGTTCACTTCAGTGTCTAATACTGTTGTGGTGGAAAACATGGGTTTTATAGGCAATTTATAAGGTAGCTGTAAGCCTTTTTATAACAAAGAGTATCTGTATAACAATTACTTTTATAGCGTTTAAGGTGTGTGCTTCTGTGTTTATTTTATAGTTACTCCATAAGATAGCTTAGTATGGTCTTCATTAACAAAGCAGGGGGTGTAACATATCATGCAGAACATACTGTGGTACTCCTCCAGTCTCAGTAAGCTTGCTTATCTGTGCACACAGTTTTTTTTATTTGGCAGCATCACATGCTGGTTACATCTGCCTTCTTTGTATCAGTGCAGTCATCAGACTAATATATAGAACAAGGACACAACTCTTCTTTCATTGTCCTGTTTTTACAAATTTCATTTAAAAAATACATAGTCACAGTTGAAAAAGTCTACATCGAAATAAGCTAAGAAGTGTTTCATCACTTACTGTAGAATAAGGCATATGTAGATAAATATTAGAAAGTAAAATGGAGGTTACATTTGCTTCCCAGTCTGCTTTGCTTTTTTTTTTTTCTTGGAGTGAGGAACAGAAAAATGGAAGTTGTATGTCATCTTGGAAAGTGAGGAGAGAGGATGTGCACATTGAAAATGTACATGCTTAGCCTAAAGCAAGCCTTGATATGAATATGATATGGTTATTACAGCTTGATGAATGTTAGTTACGTGTAACAGCTTTCTCCTTTGTCTGACATCTTTAGCCTGAACTGGGTTTCAGCTCTGATCAGTGCTGCTCTGGTAAGCCCACAGTGTGGTAGTATACTGCAGTGCCACTGGCTCATTAGAAAACCTCAATAAAATATAAGCTTCCACTTCTTTCTTAATTTGTTCTTTCTGGAAGAGAAGGAAATAATGGGGAAGAATCGCTATTTATGTCCTGTTACGTGTAATAAATCTTTAGAAAGATAGCAGCTTTTCTTAGAAATAACTAGGAAAATATTCCAAATACTGAAAACCCATTATGTTCTTTAGGAGGTGAATTGCTTTTTTGGACCTATAGATAGTTTAAGGAATAGCAAGATATTAATTTAATTTACCTGGACATCAGATTTTCTTGCATTCTTCTTGCAATAGCCTAATAAAGAAAAAGACAAGAAGAAATTTGAATGTGGTGTGATTTCTCATGAATTTTTTCCTTCCTCTGAATAGTGTGTGGTGAAGGAGACTGTGAGATGCACAAGGCCATCAGGTTTACAGCTGTTGCTGTTAGAGAGGTGAAAATTCTTGGCCCAAGAGTCTGTTTATATGTTTAAGCAGAGAAAGTGATTTCCATTGCAAGGAGCTCTAAGTGAGACAGGCAGAGTCAGAGAATAAGAGAGCAAAAGATAATTATCTAAATTATGTTCAGGCTATTATAGAAGACGAATATAGTTAAAATGTAATTAAATATGACAGGCTCACAGGATGCAAGCGTAGCTTTGGAATGCTAATCATCAATTACTGCATCTCCTTAGGGGAGTCAGGCAGAACAAGAGAGTTAGAAAGTCATGTGGCTGAGGTGAGATGTAGAGTGTTAAATGCTGTAGGACTGTAACAAGGCTAATTTCTTTTTTTAAATGGAGCTGCTAGCCAAACAACTTGTAGTGCTGCATTTCAGCTTGAGGATCCTGGTATAAATCTGAGTAGGCTGCTGGTCCCAGGTCTTCTCTTTGAGATGGAAACCTCAGCTTGACGCAGTGATTATTTCTGTTGTGAAAGCAATGTCCAGAACTGCTGCAGACTGAGCCAGCAAGTCTAAAACAAATCAACCACCAAGACAGGTGTCAAAGCATAAAAAATATCAACACTGCCTGAATATTTAATAAAGCTATACCCTGAAAAATATATTTGTTATAGGGTCACTCATAAGGTGTACAGAGACACAAAAAGTCCAAAAGACAGCAATGTCATTTTATGAGAGAAGTAAATTCTGATAGCTTCTTTATGGCTGTGTCCTAGGTAAAGACAGTAAAAGTATTACCACCAGTTTGAAAGATTTGTTTGTTTGGCATATGGGGAGTAAAGGTGAAGAAGTGCTGTCCATTACACGGGACTATCTTATCCCAGGCTTCAAATGAAGTGCTTTTGGTCTGCATTAATGCTGTTCCTGGTATAGAGTGGCTTAATGTGCGAGTCAATGTGAGAGCAATGTATAAAATTTGGAGGAAATTTTTATAAAGACCATCAAAAGTGATTTCGAGAATAGAAAGACAGACTTGTGTGAGGAAAGTGTAAAGTAAGCACATATGCATGGCAGGACTAGGTAAATGATGTGACTGCCAAACAATTTGCAAAATAGAATTTCTACAGAGAAACTGAAATTATTAAAATAGTACCAGCAGAGAAAACTAGTAGTAAAAAAGGAAGGTTAAAAAGAAACTTGATAATTACCTATGATGTCTTTAATCGAGGAACACACTGAAAAATTGTTATGGCTCTATACATTAATAGAATTCTAAGTGAATTTGTTATATCAGCAAAAAATGTAAAAAAGAGATCAGATATGCATTGATAATGTTCTGTCAGTAATCTCTTTTCTCGTATGGGTGCAGTTACGTGCATAAATTATCTCTGCTGCATAATTATATTGTAGAGATATTGCCTTGCATTGTATCGACATTCTCAAACGTACTTGTTACAGTCAAATCCATTCATCTTTCTAGTGAAGGTTAAGCCGTGCTTATTTCAAAAACGATTCTTTCCAAATCCGTTTAGCTTGTTTTCTGTTTTGCTTTTCTCCTTTTTTGATAAGAAAATGAAATGAGACACTTAATTTTCTCATTATGCAATCAAGTATTAATTCTCTAGTGGCAATATTCTTGATTTTTAATAACTCTTCTACAAATTGTCTGTAATTCTGACTTTCTTTTTCCAATGGGGAAGGAATAAAATGGACACATGCCAAAATAGTGAATATTCTTAGCACTGAATTTACTGAAAATGCTATCTATCACACCTTCAAGAATATTTTTTATTCTTTTCCATTATATTTTAATATTATTAAAGGAGTAATTAAAATCCATTCCTAGTAATAACATTGTAGCAGAAAGTAAGGACTTGCAATGCAGTGGGAAGTGAACAAACATAGCAGCTTCCTGGGAGGAGCTGATCTGGAAGTATGTCATCAAAACAATCTTCAGAGACATTTTTCTCAATCTCTCTTACTATTTATTGTGCTCTTCAGCTGTGTTCCCAAATAGATGCATCAGCTTCCCTGGTATCACATCATAGGACAGACAATGGCATTTATTGCCATTGGAAATTCTTCACTGAGCCCTTGCAGTGTGTATTTGATCAGTGATCAGAAATAGTAGAAATAAATACAGACCCACTTCTATTCTATTCTACGGTCTCTGATGTATTTTCTTACTACAGAACACAAACTCTACATTAGTGTCTAGGGAGGCACAGGCTCTTCTTAATAGCTTCTTTACAATTTTAAACTCTTTTGTTTAGTGCAGCTTTAAAATATTTTCCAAATCACTAGAAAGCAAAGTGGTTTTACATCATTGTTCTCCTTGCATAAAGTTTGTGTGTGTGAATGTCAAAAGCGTATGCATAATGCAAGCTATGGCAATGCTTTGTTATGAGAAGTAGTGCTGTGATCATCTTCGGGACTTACTTCAAGGTAACAAGTTCTGTTTGCCCATGGAGATTGACTGACTATACTAGAGTAATGTTAAAAGGGATCTCAAGAAGAATAATTCTCCTGTTTAGGGGGCAAATGTTTAAATTATAACAATCTTTCAGGTCTTGAAACAATCAACAAAATAGTTTATTCCCATTTTATATTTTATTTAGAGCACGAAGAAACAGCCTGAGCTTTGAAATGGAGGTATAGCCACATAAGGGGTATAAATAAACCATACCATTAGTAGATAACTGTCTACCTCTGAGGCCTGCCACAGACCACACCTTCCTGTTATCTTGAATGACTCTAATTACACCCATTACCTCATGGAGTACGACCAGTAAACTACTTGAATTGGGACTTGATTGGATTTGTAATCTTCTTTAAGCAAATATAACCAGACAGCAGTGATAAGAATAAGATGAGAAATGCTATGTTTGTGACAAAAGGAGTTTTCCCAATAAGAGAAAAATCAAATGTCAGATAAATAGTCAGCAGTGAAGCTGTTCATACTGCCAGGCTTTGGTGTAGTCTGCTCTGCTGGTAGTGAGTGGTGTTCTATTGCAGTTTTGCTTTGGTCCTCTTTTTCTTACTTGAACACTTCTGAAGGTAATCAGCACCCATTCTGGAAAACTATCCAGCTTTTTTCAATAGTAAGTTAATCAAATTAGACCTAACTTCATTTTATTTCTGAAGCCTTCTGTGACAGAGTCTAGTTTGGCTGAGAAGTTAAATTCTGCGGCTTTTTTCATGTTTTATGAATATAGATTAATTTAAATTTTAATGTGTTCAAGTACTAAACTAGTGGAAAACTGACATCCAACTGAAACCTATAGTTCCTGGTATTCTTTTTATTTGTTCTGTTTTACTGTGAGCACAAAGTTATGGTGTCCTTTTCCTGCTGTGTATTAGGCTGCTTGAGGTGTGGCACCTCACTCAGATCAGATGAGTATGTGTGAGGAACAAAGTTTATAGTGGTCCCAATGTACCTCTAGTGTTCTCAGTCTAGCCTGAAAATTATACACCAGCTCTGGAAGAGTGGTCTGTTCTCCTCACTCCCACTGTGTCAGGATGGGAAAGTGCTCACAACCTGAACTGGAAATTCTGCTTTTTGACATTTCTAACTTCCTGGAAGGACCTTGGCCCGCTCAAAGAAAGCTTGGCTCCTCTTGCTCTACTGCTCCACTTAGAGTGTGAAAAGTTGGAGCCTTTAGGTGGTTTGGCTTGGGGGTTTTTTCCTACAATTGTAATTTTCTTTAACCAAGCTCTGGTGATTCCTCGTGAGAAGCTAATAGGAGGATGTATTTACTTTTATTTATCTGACCTTTTGTTTATCTGATACAGTCAATATTAGTCAAGGCTTTTAGACTTTGATCCAGGCCTTTTTTCTTTGACCATTTTCTTACCTTTCAGCAACAGTATGATTGTTGTCTGTGCATACAAATTCTAGTGGTATAAGGTATGTATGAAATTGCATAGGCAGAGTCGAGAGATTTAAAAATGAGGAAGTAGTGCTGGAAATTCAGGCAATGAAAAGTGTTTCTCCATTTGCCCTGTTAAGTGATAATAGTACATACTGTCACTTGAATGCATTCTGTATGTTTTATTGCAGGTTTTTGTGACTGTATTCAATATTTGAATGTCTTTCTGAATTTTCTTTGTAGATCCTGGCAAACAATCACTTTTGATAAACAGCCTGCATCTTTTATCAGAATAGTTGGAACTCGCAACACAGCTAATGAGGTAAGGAACTTCTAAAAAACCTTATGTTCTTCATGAATATACAACAGCACAGTTTTTCATATCAGTGAAATTGATAAGGCCTTCTCAAAGGTACATACTTCATCTTTTTGCTCTGGCAATCTAGCAAAACACTTGAACAGTGCTATTATCTGTTTCTCATTTTGACCTTTCCACACTGCCGTCAAACACTCCTATTTGGTTTGGTTTTAAATTAATCCTTATTTTGATGAACAATTAAAATGCCAGTTAAGTGCACTAGAGAAAGGTGTATGGTCTCTGATATACTTGGGTTTTATCACCTGTATATCATCTTTTTAATTAATAAAAAATAAGAAAAATCTCATTATTCATAAAAAAATCTTATTTGCATAAGATTAACTTAAAATTAATTGTAGTACCTGGTAAATCAGGTGACTAACAGTGGCCAAACCAAGAGATTTTTTTTGTTTTATACAGAAAAAAATATTTTATCCTAGCCAATCAAGTGCAGTATCATCCCATATTTGTTTACTTGTGCTTCTCTCTTTCGTAATCATTGTGTGTTGTCTCAGATGAAGTCCAGATTTTACTCTTGACTTCAGTGAAACAATTTACAATATGTGAATTTAAGATTATATGTACGTCTTTGTGAGAATAGGACTTTATATGACGACATTATAAGAGGCACCAAAAGCCACTGTTTGTGTGTATACACCTGCCTGTCTGTATCCCACACATCACCAAACATCTCAACACCAAACATGGTACTTGGCTGCTTTACACTGAGCTTGGGGTAGCACTATCACATTTGGATTCATTAGAATTTGTCAGCTCCAGAGGTGAGGGTTTCTGATTGTATTTAGCATTTGGGGCTGCTTGTTCCTAAGCACTGGGAACACCATCCAATGGCATTGTCTGTGCCCAGCTGTAGCACAACTCTTGCAAACAAAAGCAGCACCAGATATCAACATCTCAGCCAACTGCTGGAAAGTAGCTGACCAACCAGCAGAACTGGAAATACAAATTTTTGTTTTGTTTCTGAGCAGTGTCTCCTACCACATATGGTTCAGCCTTAATCAGTGAGTCCTTAGTGTCAGAAGCTGCCTGTGGGGTAGTACATGTGTGAAGAAGGCTTCTTCCATTACTGATCCATATTGACAGTCTTGTTTCCTCTCATGCCAGTGTTTGTAAATTCCCGACTCTTTGTTAAAAAAGAATGAGGTGCATTGCACGAACTTGCAAAGGAAACATTGCTTTCAACTTTCAATTCTTAAAGGTAGTTTTAAGCCCTGAAGTGCAATGGCCGTTTAGCCATGATTCTAATTTCAAATTGGTTACTATTTCCAAGGAATTTAATATCCTGTGTAATTATTTATGTAGAGCACTGCATAACTAAAGTGAAGATGAGTATGGATAGAGGCTACAGCTGTTCATGTAGTGTCTCGGCTGAATTATAAATTCATGCTGTTTTCCTTTGTGTTTTCCTCTTTTTTCTGTGAAATCTGCATCCAACACTAATTTGGTTTTTATTTTTTAAATTATTTCTTCTAAACACGTATAGAGGAGGAATGTTGTCAGTGTGCACATATTACTAAATTACTTATATATACATATCAAACAGAGGTAACATTTTGTCATAGATTTTAATTTTCCAAAGATAGCAGCAAGATATTTTTCATATTTACAATTTAAATAATAACAGTGTAACCAAAGTCTTGGTTTTTTTCTATAATCTCAGTAGTTTCTTCAGTAAGAATACAAGGAGTGTCCAGAAATAGCTGCCCACAGCTGGTTGAACAGTAGGTCAAACCATTTTCATTTTAAATAAAATATACAGCATATTCAGCAGCATATTCTTATCAAGAAGTGTTACTGTAATAGGTACAAAATACTCCTTACTTGTTCTACCAACACGTACCTTTGAACTTTGAAACACGATTTATACATCCCAAAGGGAAGAGTTGATTTTCGGAATTAAAAGAAATCCCATAAAATTTCTCCATTTCCTAAATTCTTTAACCTTTTAAACTCATCTTTTCCTTGCCATGTTTTCCAAGTTTAGAAAGATGTGGCGTTCACAAATTTTTTACCTGGAGTTTGAATAGTTTTTGGTCTATTAGAACACGATAGAAGCGTAACTTTCTGTTTTCTTGAGCTTACACACATCCTACTTTTGTGGAGAAGAGAATTATTTTTCCTTGTCATCATTTATTTGTCAGACAGGTCACCTGATACTTTATGTAAGTTTTCTCTTGTTATTCCTTTCCAGTATTACTAACCTGGAAAGGACACCTAGTTGCTGATGTGAGAGCTTTATCTTACAAATTACTGCGCCCAGTGTATTTGTACTTGGCCTTCCTGCTTTGTGTGTCCAACCTCTCTTAAAATACCCATGAGAGGTAGAACATGATGTGGGTCACAGGATGATCCTGAACTGTCATCTTTTTCTGTTGAGAGAAGCACATGCAAGATTGTTTGTTTTAGTGATACTGTTCTGAAATGCTTAATTCTGATACCAGATGAAGCAGCTGGGCTCGACTGTGCTTCTCAGGCTTAGGCTTCTCTCACATGCTACATTCTCTATATGCTGAGGTGGCAGAGTAACTGAGAATAATGTTCCAAATTCACAGGTTTCTCAATGTGCCACATGTTTCGACCATTAAGAATTCAATATGAAAGAATAAGTAAAAATGAAAGTTACAATTTAAGAATTGTGTACTTCTCACTTTCTAGACTAGTATTAGCTAAATTTCAGGGCTGTCCTCACTATGTTTAAAAAAGCTGTATCACTGTGTAAAGTGAGGTTTTAATTGAGAAACACTACTATTGTGGGATACACTAGAAATACAGAATCTTCTGGCTTACAGACCTCCATCACATTCTGTGCTTCCTTTCAGGGAAAGCAGCATCTTAGAGAGGTGCACTGATGAGAGAATGTTCTTTTCTGCAAGGCCTTGTCCTGAAAAGTGCAACTGGAAAAATTTCAATAGCTGTTACTTTTTAAAACACGGGAGTGGGATGAGTACAAAAGGGACTTCTCTAGAAGTGTAGATAAATACAAAAATTGGCTTCTCAAGAGCTGTAACAGATGGAGAGGATGCATGCCAGTATAGGAATTAGTTCAGCTTTAGGAAAAAAAAGAAGAAATGCAGAGGAAAACCATTTTGTGCACGTGTCAATGTGTGGGTGTTGGTGCAGATTTGTAATCTGTTCATATGTGTATATATAAAGGCATAGCAATACATCTTTATGTGAGCATTAGTGTATATATAGAAATATAAGCATGTATTGCGGTGTAGCTACATAAAAAACTTACACTGAGGGGCACAAGAAAATATAATGGGGATTAAAAAAAAAGCAGTGACTGAAGATTTTTAAAATTCATTCTGTGTATGCTGTCAGAATTCAAATTAGCTAGCTACATCCTCAGAAAAGACCTCGGGCTTCTGGAGACATGTCAGTGCAGATGTCTACTCAATGTTCACTTGAGCAGGAGTGGTCAAAAAGAATAATAGGACTTTAGGTATTGAAGAAAAGATAGAAAATATAGTATTCTGTAGTCTTGTATGAATATGTAGTATATCCATGTCTTGTTTATGATATTTGATTTTTCCCATATTAATTTGAAAGGGTATGGGAAAGGGCAGTTAAGATTATAAGAGATTACCTTTGTTTGTGAGAAGAGCTTTAAAGACAAGAATAATAGAAGATGTCATAAAAGTAAACAAAGTTAAGACAGTAAGTTTAAAATTCAGGATTTAATATTCATCAAGCTTTAGCTTTTAAACTTAAGTGCATGGGAAAATACCAAATTTAAATCAGAGTAAGAAAATATTTATGTTTAGTATGTGGCAAAGTTGTGCAATTCATAGCAATAAGAAATCATATGGAAAGAAGTTTTGTAACAATTTTAAAGAGTTCCTCCCCCTTCTCCTCCCAGGCTCTTCAAGAACAAGTAGAAGTAAGTAAAGTAGAAAATAAATTGGAAAAAATGCTTAAGCACATGGTCCTCTTACTCTAAAGATACAGTCACCTGTACACTGGTCCCAGGTATTGTTTGAATCATCAGAAAACGATCTCTATTTCAAATGGAATATTTCATCTGATGAAGCAGCAGCCACCTTGGATACTCTGAATGTCTTTCTACATACTCCAGGACATGTCTGTAGAGCTGCCATTGTTATTACAGCAGAGGGCAATCTTGAAATAGAATCATGTTGGTAATGATTTAAATTTCATTTCTAGTGTGCATGAACATTCAGCCTCTTGAGGAAGTGATTAGATCATAAAATGTGTTTAAGACAAGTAATATAATTGTTGTTATTATCCAGTAGCATGTTTTCTACAAGTAGGTATTTCTACAAGTTGGCAAAGAAAAAAATTGTTTACAAATATCCCTATCTGCTTTGGAACCATCTTTCTGATTTTTAGTGCCATATGTAAAGGTTGGTATAATTTGAAGGCCTTCTCTTGTTCCAGTGTTGTCCCTGTCTAATGTTTATTGCCCATGAGTAAATGTTTTTGACCTCATGGCGAAGCATTCTATTTTGGCTTTGTCACTGATCTGGCCTGCAGACTTCTGTTTATATTTCCATATAGACTTCATCTTACTTTGATCATGCTTTTACCAGCATTAAATTGTTTTGCTTTATCTTAATTTTTTTGTTCTCTCCAGGTGTTTCACTGTGTTCATTTTGAGTGCCCAGCACAAAACAGTACCCACAAGGACGAGAGTAGTAAGGAAGTAACAACAACAGAGGTGGGGACTGGTGGACAGTAGCTTGTTTCTTGCCCTGGTGGAGCTGCAAGCACCTGGTTCCCTGCATTCCCCTCCTGGATCCACCTTGCATCCTCATGTTCACCAACCATGAAGGAAGTTGAAAGGGAGCTTTTGCAGCCCCACTGACATTCTGTGAAATTATTCATAACCTTTCTGTGTTGGCACCTTTTCTTTCTTTGTGAATGAAGGGGACCTTCATGTGCTGAAAGCTGGAAGTATTGAAATGGAAAAGGCTTTTCCCCAAGGACATGAAGAGACTGTTTCCTCAATATGTTCAAATCAGGCTGGTCTCAAAGCGGGGAGAAAATAGGTCTTCAATCTTCATCAAGTACCCTGTTAACACCCTACCTCTCTAATCTAACCAAGGCAAGGAAAACAGAAGGAAATAAAAGGCAGACCTACAGTGGAAATCTAAAATTACTCAAGCATAATGGGAAGCATATGAAATAAGTATTTGTTCCCTGGAGGCTTTTATTAGGAAAAAAAAATGTTTATGGAACACATCAGTCCAGAATATATTTTATTTTTAAAGTGATTCTTCATCCATATTCCTTTGTAACTAGTAATCTATTTTCTAAATAATTTTGATTTTGTATTCCACTTAGTTTCTTATTTTTGGCTACAGCAAATGCTGTACAGTAGATTAAGGAAGTATCAGACATGTTTACCTGCTGAGATGCAAATTCTTTCATTCATCAGTGGGATGACAAGAAAAGCATTCATGATATCAACAAACTAATTAATGTATCTATATTAATCTTGACCTTAGTTGACTTTTCAAAGTACAACATTGTCATTTCCTACATTCAGAAGGAAGTTTTTAAGTCGAGTATCTGTCTTGAAGGAAATTGTATTTTTTCATTCCTGAAGATGATTATTTAAATTTTGCCTGCCTAAGACAACTTGCAACAGAACATCAAAAATGTTTGGTTTAGAAAAGTGGAACTCCATCTGGTCATTGACAAGCAGTTGTTCAAATACCAAAAGAAGAATTTGCAGATAATTTACATTTTTCCAAGAAGAGTTCTTTTACAGTCTGGAGCTAAAAATTCAAAGGCTGTGTATGCATTAACATTTCTCACGGTCTTCATAAAATGGGGTACTTTTGCACCGTATTGTCAAAGATCTGGTTCTTACTTTAGTGTCACAGAATTAGTTATCCATCCATATCTGTCTGGATTACATTGCCTGCTACTTTGCTTATTCTGTTTTCACACTGCTGATGATGTAGTCTCTTACTCGCCAGATCTGCATGACTTTTAGGAAGAACTCCATGTGGGTCTTTCAGTATGGGGTAAAGAGATTTTGTATTAAGACATATGCTGATATAATTGGCAAAATTGATTAGGATGCTTTTTCCTCCTCACAAAGTATATTACATTGGAAATGTCAGCTAACCAGTTTTGTGAACTTGGAATTTCCTGTGGTGATAAATAACCTTGTCAGAAGAAAACAAAGCTAGTGCAGGATAAATACGGTTTTCCTTTACATAACCATAGTGATAAAATGAGTTATATCAACATAGCAAATTGTATGTTAATTTATCACACTACTTAATTTGAAATAATTTCCCTGTTGGATACTAGTTGTGCTAAACCCAAGAAGAAATATAATCAGTGGTAGCAATGAATCAGAGGATATTTCAAACAAGAAAAGCATCCCTTTTCTTTCAAATAAAATTGATTAGGCTTTATCAATAATATTATAGTATTATTCATTGCTAAATCACAATTTAGTTCTGACATTTGCATACAGTTCCCTCCCTTCACACTGCTGTGTTCTAACTTGTGAATGTCTGTTGGTGAAGATGGATGCCCACTGTGGTCTATAAAGCTTGTAATTCATGTGCCACAGCTGCCTTAGACAGCACAGAGTTCTGAGGCAGGATATTGCTTGTGCCAGCCACTTCCCAGTCTGCAGGGCTGATTACCTTATGGCTTAACAGCCTTTGGAGCATGGAAGAATTGAGACCAGCTACTGAGGACACCACTCTCATGTTTAAGTCCAAAAAGTTGGAAATTTTTTCCCTTTAAAAGTAGAAAACTTTTTCAGTTGCAGTCCATGTTGGAACTACTGAGATGCCTGAAGCATGTCTCGCTTTTGGTAGATAAGTCCTTGCATGGCAGTGGTGGTATTTCTTTGCACTTCCATCAAACAAGTCTGCTTTTTTCAAACTGTGGATAAGCAAAGGGCATAACTTCCTAGCTGTTAATATTTAGTAGCCACCATTGTAGAGAATGTAAAAAAACTAAAAAAAAAGGTTGTGCCATCTGTTCTGAGCCTGGGCTATCAGAGAAAGAATGGAATTTTTCCATTTGTAGTCTTCGATGTGCACCGTTAATTTTTATGATACAAATAAGTCTTGTAGGCTATAACCTATGGAACATCTGTTTGATCTTGTCCTGTAACTCATTGTGGAACAAAAATGTCTCTTTATTTCCCATGACGTTCGCTCTCTGCCAAGAATCTGAATGAACATACCTGAAATCCCCAAAGCAAACACTCTGAGGCCCTTTAGTTTCCTACCCCCATAACTCAATAAAAAGAAAAACCAACTTTGCATTGTCCCTTCATGCAGGTGAATAGCAATTTTTAGTATTGGACTTTTCAGTCACAATGGTCATTCCCAGAGTCTTTATTTTATTTGGAGTTGCTCTGAGAACCTGCCATCAGCCCAGTGAGCTCCCAGGCTTTTAAGGCAAGCCCTGCCACAAGCCCTTCACACTTTGAACCTTTGCCCTCTTAAAATAAAGACAGAATGTTTACAGAGACCTGAACTCCACTGGGTCTTCTAATATTGCCCACCAACAAACACCCCTAGTACCTGTATTGCCTGGAAGAAGTCTCTTGTTTTAAACATTGTGTCAGCAATGTATTAGTAGTGACAAAGGGGGATACAACACAACTGATTTGTGGTTTTGTGTGAATGTTCTTATTCTTTCTAATTATTGTCTGTATTGTTTGACTCCCAAGTTCAGATGTATTTCCTGTATATTCCTCTGAAGTTGTTTTTTTCTTTCTTTTCTTTTTTATCTTTGCTTTTCCTTTCAGTGTAAGTAAAATATGCTGTTATGGTGTAGTATCAGGGTTTATCAAAGTGATGAAATGCTGAAACTATTCAGAACAGTGTAATCAGTCTTATCCTATTTACAACAAGGTTAGATCAGAACTGACTAGGTACTTATTGCTTTCTTATCAGAAACTACAAAATAGACCTGTTGTTAGAGTTCTGCATAATGGAAATAACTATACTGACAGTATTGAGCAATTGATTCTGTTTGGTACTTCAGTATCT
The DNA here is from genome assembly GCA_024734555.1 of Trochalopteron elliotii. Lineage (NCBI taxonomy): Eukaryota > Metazoa > Chordata > Aves > Passeriformes > Leiothrichidae > Trochalopteron > Trochalopteron elliotii. Next base: position 3,990,291 of record JANPWX010000045.1, read on the forward strand.
TTAAATTCCCCAGGTCTCCTTTTCTTAATTTTACTTCCATAGGTTGAATTCAGGCTTAGATTTAACTCACGTGGAGCTCAGCAAAGGCCTTTCTAAAATCTTTTTTTTTAGTTAACTTTTTCCAAACGAAAATAAAAGGTTTTTTATTCACAGAATGTTGGGGAAAATTATCTGAGGAAATTAATATTTGAAGTGTGCACACATAGTGCAGCTTACTTTTTTTCAAGATGCTTTTCAAGCCATTTCCAATCAGCTTTAAAACGAGTTCAAATGGCTGTTAAATGGAATTACAATGCGAGAAGTTAACACAAGTCTAATGTAAAAGACAATACAGAGGAGAAATCACTAATTTTGTTAAAGAGCTCTTTTCATTGCAGTTTCCTTACTTCAGAGCTCAGTTTCTTTTTCTTTTCTCCACGAAAATCAGTTTTTCTTATTCATTATGACAACTCATGTAAGAGCTCAGTGCTTCTCAGCATTGCTGAAAAATTCAGTTTAATGCATCTTCATCTGTACTAATGACAACATTAGAGAATTTTTAGTTGAGTACCTGATTTGATGAGAGTTGGTTTCCATGAAAGAAAGCAAAAGAAGTCTGTAATTGTTTCAGTCTAATTAAATTTTCAGTACAAAAATTAGATGACAAAGTTAATGCCATTCTTGTCTGATTGTTGTGTCATCATAGTTCTAGTTATAAAGTGACGCCCACTCAGAGATGCTTAATAAGGGATTAGAACTTTGATTTCACAAGCTATAGATTGCATTTCTCTATGAATATATTAACTGGCTTATATTTTGACAGATGTTAGTCTACTGTCAGATAAACAAGTGAATGCATTGGTAATTTGGTTGTTGTGGCTAGAGTAGTGAGCAAATGATAGAGCCAGTAAGAGTTAATGTATCCAAGAGTAAACGTTTAGGCTTGTGCGTCATCATAGCAGTTGCCAGAGGACTAAACCATGCTTCAGAAATAATTATGGACCCCAAAGGATGCTTGAGGCCTGGTTTTCATGCCCATCTCTCAGTCAATGGTTCTATTTATGTTAGTTCTTTCTGAAGTGATTGTTCTTGTTGTCAGTTGTACTAGTTAATTTGTATGTGTAAGTGAAAGCTCCACAAAGCTTTGTTCAGGATACAGAAGTAAACATCCTGGGTCAAGCTGTAGGACTGCTTAAATACTCACACAGCTATATTTATATTTATATATATATACATATATGTATGTATATGTATATGCGTGTGTATATGTGCAATAAATTGAGGCCATAGCTAATTATTTAGCTTGTATTTAGAATATGTTCTAAAGCTCCAAAATGAAAAAAAAAAAAAATCTGTGCAGGCAGGTGTAAAATGCTGCTGTTGTGGTATGGGAGGATGCTGGTTACTTTAAAAGAGCAAATGTCTAAAAAAGGTACAGGCAAACTAGTCCAAAGTTTTTGTCCAGTTGTTAAATATTGGCCATTTGGCTGTAGTGAGGTGTATACAATATAAAGCAAGTTAAATGCTCATCTCAAAGATGGGTGCAGTCTGAAGAACACAGATATTCCTCCTAGCTACCTTGTCTGCCATGGCTTGCAGTGTTTACAGAGTGAACCTTCATAGGACTTCTGTTACCTGCTAAAAAAACCCTGCAGTCTTTCTGGTCCTTGCCAAGCTTTTGTTCCAAAGCTTTGCCTGAGGTAATGACAAAGTCCTACTCACATTGCATGGTGGAATCTGGGTCTGTGATTGCTTACATGAAAAGTTTTAAAGTCACTCTGCAACTTTCTTTAGATAAAGAAAGCCCAAATTAAAAAGTGCAGCATATAGGTATCTGTCCTGTGCCCATGTACTGACTGCCTGTGGACCACATACCCATTTTATCATGCTGTATGTGTTTGATTACTATGGTATGTCCAGATGGTGGAAGTGAAGAATGAGCTCTGTACACCCATCACATTATCCATTCTCACACAGCCAGTCATTAGAGAAGTACTTCTCATACTGTTCATTGCAGCCTAATACAGTGATACAACTCAGTGTTCTGAAAAAATTCTAATTGATTTTTTACATGAACGTAATGGAATTGAAGTTCAGATTACTAAATATTTGAATGAGTGGTGGCATCACCCTCCACGGGTGTGAACATGCCCCTGTTACTACTTTAGGCCCTGGGCTATCACAGAGAAGGAAAGCTGCACTATTGGTTAAATTAACTTTAATTCATCCTTTTTATACTTATCACCTTGGCACATCTATTTTCTTTGTGTAGCTGCTCAGTTAAAACAAGTTTCTCATCATTTTCAGAATTATCCTTTGACTCCTGAAAACTGGCAGATACACATCAACAAATTCAGTCAATTATATTAACTGGTCTGGGGAATTCACAAAATGAATCCAATATGGTCTTTTACACCAAATTCTATGTGTCCAAAAAGTACCAGCCAAGTCCTGAAATACCAAGTGAGTTGGGCAATATTACTGCTCAGATGAGGGTGTCTAAACTATCTGCCCTGTAGTCCAGGTGAACAGTAGTTATCACAGTGTCTTTCTGTAGAGGATTCAGGGAATCACAGAATGATTGGAAGTGTCCTTAAACATCATGGAGTTCCCACCTCCCTTCCATGGCAGGGACACATTTCACTAGACCAGGTTGCTCAGAAGACCCATCCAAGCTGGTCTTGAGCACTTCCAGGGATGGGAATCCACAGCTTCTCTGGGCAGCCTGTTCCAGTGCCTCACCACCCCTCACTGTAAAGAATTTCTTCCAAATACCTAATCTAAACCTACTTTCTGTCAGTTTGAAGCCATTCCTCCTTGTCCTGCCACTGCATGTCCTTGTAAAACATCCCTCTCCATCTCTCTTGTAGGCTCCATTTAAGTACTGGACAGCTACAGTTAGGTCATCCCAAATCCTTCTCTTTTCCAGGCTGAGCAATCCCAGTTCAGCCTTTCCTTCATTCATGTATTTTGTGGTCTACATCACCTGTCTGTTGTCTCTGTACTCCTGAGCTATAGTTGCTAAATGGTGAAATTTGTCATTGATACCTAGAATCCACTAAGTGTGTTTAACCACTGATGTTAAATTTTTGTCTAGATTCAAAACTTTTAGCTTGTGCTTTTGAAACATGGTCAGGCCACAGAATTGGCTTTTGGGCTATCTTCTATAGCTGTCTGCTGGATTTTTGAGTTTTCTTCAGTTGCTAAAAGATGGTAAAATTCCTCTCAGGAATTTCTCATAGAGATTTGTCATGGTGAGAAATAGCTTTTGAAACAATCATGGCAGGTTCACTGCTAGAGAACAGGGGCAGGTTTCTTCTGCTTCTACAGGCCAGGATCCTGTTTAGGTTATTCTCTAAGGTTGTTTTTGCCATTTTTAATAACAAGCATGTCGGTGTTGCGTGATCTGGATCTGTTTCAGAAATTGTGTCACTCGTTTTGAGAGGTAAATACTTAAATGAATGTGTTTATGCAGTAATACAAAGCTCAGGAGGCTTGGATGATCAGATTAGAAATATCACTTAAAGCAAGAGCTGGAGTTGCAAAGAGAGCAGTTTGAGGGAAAGAAAGACTGGTATGGAATTATGTGGTTGCATCTGTGCATATATGGAAATGGAAATGCATGTGTTAAGCAAGTTGAGTGACTATTTGCAAAGATGTGTTTCTATATGGCCTTTTTTTGTTAAATTTTGTTATGGAATTTTGTTATGGAATCTATCACTCATCTGAATATGACTGCTAAAAGAGAACATAGGAAGTGAGACTTTAGTAGTTTTTATGGCAAGAGCAACACAAAGATACTATTCTTCTGGTGTGAGCAGTTCTGTTTGTCCCCAGTCTTTTAGTTCTTACTTTTTCCTACATACCTTCCCCAGCCTGCTTGTTACTCTTTTTATTTTCCTCCCTACATAGCATCATATCACTGTTCCTGAGGTGTTCCCTGTAATTTTCCTCTGTATTGTGATGTATTAAGGAATTTCTAAAAATTATTTATTTTTACCTCTTTATTCTACACTGAATAAAATATCATCATCCCCTTTCATTCATATTAGACTGTAAAGGCAACTACCACTAGGCTGTCAAGTGCTAGTGAGCAACATTTGAATTTGTCTCTCTGTGGATGTGTGAAATACTAGTCCTTTTGGGCCTTGTATTTCCATGATCTGTTTACAGTCTGTTACCCTTAAGAGGAAAATAAGTAGGAAGTTTACTGTTGACTTAGGAAGTAGGTCAGGTTTTATACTGGCTAACAAAAGCTAAGTTTAAATACAAATTTTAAGTATCTCTTTCTCACCATGGTACACCAGATATACACTCATTTTGCTACTTGTGCATTGTCCAAGGCATTAATTGTACATAAGTGTTCTTTTCTAAGTAAACTGCATCATCAAGAGTGAACCTTGAAAGAATTCATAACTTTTCTGTGTCCCTGAGTGAAGGTATTTCAGCTGTCCAGGGATCAGAACATCACACTGAGCACGTGAACTCATTTTGTGAAGTGCAGCATTACTTCACAATTTGGACCCCATGTCTATTAACCTATTCCAGTCTCTCATAAAATGTTCTTTCCTTTTTGCTTTGCTCAATTTCACTATTGTCTTTGGTTTTTCTTCTTTTTAAGTGAATGTTAATGTTCAGAGCCAGGCTAAATAGAAATTCAGCTTTTAGTGAACTTTTTCACTCGTTCCTTGTTAGTGGCTCCTCTTTCTTGACAGTAATTTAAATCCATTTTACACTATGCTACCCTACCCTTCTCTTTAGCAATTATAATTGTATCTTGAAATTTTTGTGCATTAAATCCCTTTCCTTCTTTCTCTTAGAGTGGTTCTAAACTACCTCAGACTTTGTTGTGAACAGGTACAAGTTTCAGCTACAGTTTTTAGCCTTTATCATAGTCTTTGAATGTTCTTTAAGTGCATGTGTATGTAGAAAAACCAGCCTGCCAGACCCTGATTGCATTTTCAGGAATGCTGTCCCAAGTGAGACATGTAATTGGGATGAATTCACAGCCACACCTGTTCAGGCCCTTGCTGATACCTCTCTCAAGAAAAGCTATTCAGGAGTGCAACTTCTGGTACGGGAAGCCGCTTCAACTTTCTCTTTGAGGGGACATGATGCTGCCTGCACTGGACAACTTCCACCTCTCTGTTATCGTGACAAGCATCATAAAACTGCATCATCAGGCCTCCATCCCTGGCTGCAGGATCCATGCTATTGCATTGGACTGTGCTCATCATATGAGAATAAACCCCACATGGTGTGTTCTGATGACCTTGGTGTCATTTTATTGTCATTTGATACTGTGGCAGATGTGCATTACCAACCCTTTGGGCTAATTAGGTTTCAGGTAAAATGGTGGTTGCAGACTGTGCTGCAGTGATAACTTTGGGAATTGTCTGGTTTTGTAAGTAATCCATTGAACAACCCGGCAAACCTCATTAGTACTGATTTCACCAGCAGACATGCACATCATCAAACAAGCATTTTATAACATGGAATTTTCTATGAGCATCCGGAAAAAAAAAGCATCCCAATTATTTTCTTAGTAGCAATGTGTGTATTTGTAACGAAAGTTTTAGAATTATTGAACTGCTGTAAGCTATTTTGTGCATGCTCTGGCATTGTGTTAACAGTTTATATTAACAGCTGATAAGCAGAGGGCTGTGGCAAACAAGAAAGGCTGGCTGTGGATTTTACAGTTTCAAAGAGCAGCAGAGTGCCAGAGTAGATGCAGGACCAGACAATGCTCAAAGCAAATCATAAAGTGAAACTGTTGTGCTTTGTATTTATTTCTTTGGGGATTCTTCTTCAAAGTATTTAACTTCACAGGAAAACATAGTGTATATTTAAAATAGTAACAATTAGAAATACACCTTTTCAAGAATGAGAGAGGTGTGATTTGAAAAATAAAGTGATCTTTTGTGCTTAACTGCTTGTCTGTAGTTTTGTTAACATAATGTTAGAACCTGTCTGATTCTGCTCACATATTGCATGTGTGAATAGAAGATTTGGGCAGAACTGTATTGATTTCTCATCACAACAAGAAAGTTAATGACTTCATCATTGATACATTAAGTCATAACAACACCATCTTAATATCAACATAGAAAATGGTGGTGATTTTCACTGTGACTTCCAGGCCACTGGGCATCCATGAAGATACTGCAAATGTTTGAACCAACAGGTGTTGGGTGTTGCTACCAGGATGTGCTGCTACACTCTGGATGAAGTGTACGAATGAGTACTTCACTTTATTTCACAAAAAAGTGGACAAATAGTGTGAGACTTGGGATTCTGTTTCCTAAAACAAACCAAAAATGTTTGATTTTTCAGAGGTTTGTAGCTGATAAACCCCTTGGTGTCCATCAGACTACCATGAAAGGTGGGAGCATTGCATGTTTGATTCATGAATATTAGACCTTTATCTTATCAGCCTCACATATGAAACAGAATTTTTGTAAGCCTTGCCCACCTTTCAGAACTTCATGCCCTTAAGCAGTGACTGTTCTCCAGTCTCTCTCTGTAGCTATGCTACATTCCTCTATCATGTAATCTTCTAAACGTTTGTATGTCATGATATTTCCTTCATAAAAGTACACAACCTTTGTTGCCTAGAAAGTGGAGAGGTCAAACTCAAAAAAAGATGGTACTAAGTTGTAAGATCAAGCTAAGATACCACAGCAAACCATACAAAGCCATAATGTAATTAAATCTAATTTCTTTTGTGCCTTGATTAGTCATACAATAGTAAATATGTTTGACAGTTATTATTAGATTTTGAGAATAAAAATGAGATTTTTAAGTGTCAGATCTTCCTGTTCATTTTAAGAAGCAGATGTGTAGATTCTAAAGCATAAGCTGCCACTCAGCTCAGTTACTAAATCGTGACACGTGGAAATACTGAGGCAAGGAAGCCTTAGTTTTGAAATTATGTGTGCATAATAAGGTACAGGCTGTGAAAGTAAGCCAGCAAGTGGTATAATCCAGAAGAAGCTCATGCTGGAGCCATCTGCATTCCCATGCCATGTGTCCAAAGTTAAAAAGAGAGTCAATGATTTTTACTGTCTTGACAAATCAGAGGCCTCTTGAGGCCTTTGGGAAATTTTTCTTGCGGCCCTCAGGAAAATTTTGATTATGTTCAAGATAATGTAATTTGTAGTGAGTGCTGGATATATTAAACTAAAAGAAAAAACACATTTAAAAAAACAGAGCAGGAAAAGAGGTAGGATGAGAACAAAGCTAAGAAGAAATATTCTTTCTCCTTGCACTGGTAAGGGTCCAGTTTACCTTTGTGCTTGGGTAAAATCATCAGCAGGGAGGGCTCATGAAGAGAGTGCAGACTGAAGGGGAAGTAAGCTGCCTTTCCAAGCAGTAGTGGAGTGCAGTCAGCACTGTCACTGCTACAGCCTGAGGATTTATTTCAAAGTGATGGGCTCACTTCTTAATGAGCAGTGGCAATTGAAGCTTAAAACACCATGACACATCATTTCAGTAGATACAGATACAGATCAAATCACAATCATTTTATCTTTATCTTTACAATACAAAGCCAAATGCACATAAACAGGACTTTTTGTTGCTTATTCACTTTGTATTTTACCCTCTGTTAACTGCTGCTTAAATATCCTTGTAGGCTGTGTTAATTAAATTGAACATCCTGGAAAGTAGGCAATGGTTGCCTTATAGCTCAAGGCAAAAAAGAAATAATCGTATAAAATCTTATTTGAGTCTGTATTTCCATGCTGTGCCATTCTCTTTCCCTTTTTCTCATCCAATAATATGCTGACTTTCTGCAGCTAGAAAAGTGTGTGGGTTTTGCCTCAAAAGCAAGAACTGAGGTATAGAGATAAAAGCATATCCCACTTAATAAGAGTAGGCACATCACAGAAGTACTCCTTGTTGCAGCTGAGTCATTGGGAAGTGCCTGGTCTATGCAGTGCCACCTTTAGTCCTGTTTATGCAAGACTGTTCTTTGTTGTCTGCTTTTTAAGGTGGTAAACATTAACTTGAAGGTTGATGTTTAAATTGCTAGGTATTTTTCCTTGAAGACTGCATGACTTGGGGAGAAACTGAAATATTCACAAATCTTCACCCCCCGTCAGCAACAAACTGATTGCACAGGAACCCTTCTGGCTTGCAGAGAAGGCACGGGCTGGTTGTTCTCAATGTGTTCATGGAAACGCATCTGTAGCTCTGTTTGATCAAACACCTCCGTGTGTTTCAGATGTGAATGTTCACAGCATGTGTGTAAGGGACATAGTGGTATTCTTAGCACTGAAACATCACCATCTCTGGAAGAAAATCAAGTTGGCAAAAGGAGGTGTTTTTATAATATAAAAGGTAGATTTGGTTTTCTATCATCTGAACTTTTTTTTTTGTTAGAGGACATTCTACACCCTATGACAACTGAGTTCTTTTTGGAAACCTAAATATGCCCACTACATCACTGGTATCCTTGTGTTCATTGACTCCTTCAAGGCACTAAATGTATTTGTGAGTTAATTATCTCCTCTGCAAAGCCATCCTGAGTGTTCCCATTGCATGTCTAATGAGAAGGAAATGAAGATGACCCACTCTTCTGTGCACTGTGCAATAGTTTTTACACTTTCACATCTGCCAGGTCATGTGTGTGCTTTTACCTGAGACTTGCTTGTCAGTCCCCAGTTTCATTCATAGTTCTTCACTCACACTTGTGGTGTGGTTTTTAGAAGACACGAGCTGCTGCTGGGCAGCTGCATGTGCTGCATGTAGGTGATGAACCTGCCCCAGAATAGCCAAGGGCTTTGGTCACCCTCAGAATCACAGACTCAGTTAGATTGAAAGAGACCTCTGAGATTGAGTCCAATCTTTGACTGAACTCCACCTTGTTAAATAAATGTTGGCATTAAATGCCATTTCCAGTCATTTCTCGAATATCTTCAGGGATGGTGACTCCATCACCTCTCTGGGTTGTCCATTCCAAGGTTGAATCAACCTTTCTGTGGAGAAATTCCCTCTGATGTCCAACCTGAACCTCCCCTGGTGCAGCCTGAGGCTGTGTCTTCTCATCCTGGCACTGGTTGCTGGGGAGAAGAGGCTGATTGCCACCCAGCTACAGCCTCCTTTTGGAGATTGTAGGGAGTGATAAGGTCTCCCCTGAGCCTCCTGTTCTCCAGGCTAAAATCCTCATGGAGGTGTAACTGCTCTCCAGTGCATCCTCCCTGATCTACCCTTAGCTACTGCCTCTTGCCTTGGGTACTCTCCAACAGCTGGATCTACTGCCTGGAGCTCATGCTGGGCAAGGGCAGAGACACAGACACAGCTGTGCTTATTTAATACAAAGACCTCTTTGCCTTGTAGGTGATGCATGCTCACACATATTTCTGCACACCTGATTTATGCAAATGGCCACCAGCAAATCAGCTGTGCTCATGCACAGGCTTTGCTAATGAGAGATCCCAAATTCGATACAAAGAGTTTGTGAGCTTTGAAAATATGGGCTGTTGTATCCTTAGGTAGTAAGCTTTGTCACAGGTTGCAAAATTGCTGCTTAAAAGCCATGTGAAAGTGATTCTAGCAACAATTACTCCTAATTGCCCTTGCCTTGGAGATGCATGAGACCAAGTCTGAGCTCTGTTCAGAGGTATTTGCTTTTTGATAAATAGCCATTTTGCAACTTGATTTAATGGTTTCATTAGGCACATGTACAAAGAGATCATGCATAAACAAATGTACTTGCACATATCAATGAAGGGCATGGTAAGAGTATTAGAAATTTGCTAAAGGCACAGCTGAGGCTGCCTGGTGCAGTTCTATAAGTGCATTCTGTTTACAAGGCAAATTACTATCAATCCATCATTGCAATGTGTTAAACTGATGCTGCTATAAGAATCTGAAAAGGTCTTGCTTTCCAGCAGTCTAATGAAATGAACACTTATGATGTGTATTTTAAGAAAGGAGAATGTGGTAGAAATAGATCTATTTCTGTCAGGTGTGTTCTTTATGCTGAATGCTCTGTGCTAAACCTCTGCATAAATATTCTTGTTGTTTTAATTCAGATGTGACATTATCACATTTTGTTATCAGTTGCTGGGTGAAAAGATATTTTTGCCAAGGTGCTGACATAGTATGGTTTTATTGCTACTTACACAGCTCAGACTTCACATAATGGAGGTGATGCTTTATATATATAGATGCTGTATTTTATAGATATATTTCTAAGCTAAAGTTTCACTATTAATAAACAGATGAATGGGGGTTTATTGATATAAATGGAACATATGTCACAATGATCCTTCAGCCATGTTCTATGCTATATAGTGTTAGAAGTTTGTTGCCAATATATAAACTTACATTAGAGTTATATTTTGATTTATCTGGTTATTAATGGTAATACCAGATGGAAATGGCTACCTCTGGAAGTGAATGGAACAAGGAAAGGAACTGCCCATGTTTTTGATGCTGTCACAGTGATGTCCTAGTTAAAACTTAGTAGGAGAATGAAAAAGCACAGCTTTACAATTGAGGCTGTTAAATGTGGTTTTCTGCACAAACATGGGAGATAACAGTAGGGGTGTTCAAATATTCCCAGTCAACAGCTTTCCAGTTGATGTGTACAGTTAACACTTTTCCCATATGTTTAATGGTCCTGCTTTCTTGCCCAGCTCCCAGCAGCTTTCATCCTTCTGTGACTCCAGTGTGGAGGACTTGCTGCCAGCAACAGTTCTGTTCTCTAGCTCTCAAGTCCAACCTACAGAAAGGAGAATAAAGCACATAATTACTACACAGATATTTTCTTTGTCCATGTTCTCATATAGGCTTGGTACAAATGTTTATTTAAATGGTGGGAAATGCCAGCAGCTCCCTTGTCAAAAGCAACGCTCCCAGCTGCAGACCTGGGGGAGTATTTGGGCAGAGAACACTGAATACAGGGCTAGTACTTTTAAAGCCTTGAAAACTAACTGGGGAAAGTTTTGGCACAATTGTGATTTAGTGTTAGTCCCTGATTAGAACAACCAGCAAGTCCAGTATTCTTCCTACTTTTCTAGAACTAGGAGCAATAGCGTAAGCATACGTATGTTACCCTGCAGATTTTTATGAGATCTGCATTCCCCATTAAACTGACCTTCCTTTTTGTTTCAAACTAGACTAGGCCCCATGACTTACAGTAAGAAATCCTGTAATCTTCTAGCATTTGCCAGATTCAGGTGTGTTTAAGAACTTCCACTGTGCCTCACATGGCACACAGCTGTTTGGGTGATGGCCCAACACGTGGGAGTTCTAGTACATGACCAGGGTGAATAAAACATCTGCTCAAAGAGGATGCTGTTTTCCCTTCATTTCATTGTTAATACTGGCAGGCTCAGAAACACAAGCCACAAGCTTACTGTACTCCAGGGCATTTTCTTTCTTGTTTTCCAAGTATTAACTCTGAACTGCTCCCAGTAGTAGCTGTTTAGGGAAATGACTGTCCCAATAACTTAAATGCTATGATTTCTAAGCTTAACTGTTACACATTTCAGATGTTCTCTCAGTGGGATGAGAAAACAGGAAGCTAGCTTATTATTCATCTTCAGAAAATGATCCTTCAGCCAGATTTATGTATATGAAACAGCTCATGAAAGGGCCTGGCACTTCACTTTAGGCTATCATATAATCCATAGTCAAGGAGATGCTCTGGTAAACCTTGCAAGGATTTTTTCCTCTCTGACAGACATAGGAGCTGATGAAACCTGAATATTCAGTGCCACAACAGCCAACTGACCTACAGGTAAGGCTGATGTCTACCTGTAACAGTTTCTAACGTCAAGAGATGACAAAATAATTTAGATCATCTGTTTTCCCAGGCTGTGAAATCCTGACTATGTAGTTGAAAGTAGCCTGAGCTCTGAAGCTGGCAGATACCTATATTAGGTGGATTGAATATGATCTCTAATTGTCTCCACTGATTGCAGTAGTGGGCAGGCCAAATCAACCCTCCTGTTGGGCAAGACATAGATTTATGTGCCTTCTGCTAAGACACCACAGAGAATGCTCATGGTTGCCTGAAGCAGTCCTGTATCAAATGTACTGGTTGACTTTTATTCCATTAAGATGCCTCTGTAAGATCTACCTCCAAAATATTAAACATTTTCAACTTGATTACAAGTTTGTGTCAAGGTAACTATGGTACAGTCTCTGTCACTAATATCACCTGCAGCACCTCCCTGGTGACATAAGATCACAGTTTTGGTAGTCTATGATGAAAATGTTCTCTGTGAGGTACTGTGTGAAAGTGTTATTTCAGGTGTAGTTTGGAAGTTGGCTGGTCCATTTTGTGGCAAGGAAGATAACTAACACATTCTGTTCCCCTGAAAATATTCTAGGAACTATTAGGTAACAGGTGTTTCGTAGATTGTTCTGAGAATGTAAAGTAGCAAGTTGCTTTAACATTTTCCTCATAAGTGAAAATAAAATTGCCCATTGTTTTTTGAGTGATTTTAATCTTAAGGTTGATGGGCGGTTCACAGTCTTGTTTTTCTCAAGATTAATAGATTTCCTTACCTGTCTGTCTCCCCATTGTTTTTCCTTTTCACTCCACCATCAGAGCCAAACTACTAAAACATAGCAGATGCTGACAAACAGAAAGAACCCCTTCTGCTCTTAATTTATCAAGAAAGTGCTAAAATTTTAGCTTTCTTGTTCACTTAATCATTTTGACAAGTTGACAGTACAATGTATCATCACTAGACAGGTGACAATGCTAATCCTGCAGCAGGTTCTCAAAGGAGATTTTTATTGTAAAAATTGACATATACTGTATCAAGGCAATCAAAATACATTTAGGAAAACAGCAATTTGCTACTTTGTGCAGTTAAGTATCTCTCTGGGTCTTTATTGCTGTCGAGGACAGAGTTTCCACTAATCTCAGCAGCCTCAGAATGTGGGCTCTGGTAAAACTGGGAGGTTCTTCATGTCAGCCCCCACTTCTGGAGCTGTCGTGATGTTGACAGATAGGAAGCAGACAGATGTTTGCTTAATGGTTCTTTCCCTGGCAGGAAAACTGGGGAATTACCTTGGAAATTACTAACTCACTTTCCCAGAGCAATAGACTGGTGCATTGCATGACAAATTTGACCAGTTTGTGAATGTATGAACTGCCTCCAGAAAGGGAGGGAAACTATTCCTAGCACAGATGCTCTCACACAGCTCTTGCTTTGTCAAATCAGTTCCATTGCTGATGGCAAGGTCTGATGCTTCATCTGAAGGGAAACATTCTCTAAAACATACATGATTTGAGTGGTTCTGGACAGAAGACAGGAAGCAATTCCTGAGAAAACATGCAGGGTAGGGGAGAGAGGAAAAATAAATTTAATTTTTGGTTAAAGTGCATTTCCAGAAACTGGTAATCAACATGGTATAAGATTCAGACAAAGAGAAATTCTAATTATCTGCTCACATAATGACTGTTTGTCCTGCAATGTGAGGTCAGATTACGTTTTTTCTTCATGGTTCCCATAGTGGTGGTCAGAGGACCAGGCTGCAGATGGAGGGAACTGAGATGGCTGTGCCCCTGTGCACAATCAGGTGTTGGAAGTGTCAGCTGGCAATATATTACACTGTTTATTTTGCTCCATGGATTATGTACTGGGTCCACATGTTGAGATGCTTTTAACTCATGTGCAGACTTTGATCTTTCTTTTTTTTTCCCTGGTATTAGTGGGTTTTATCTGTGACCTGTGCAAGAAACAGCCCAAACTGAGGAGAATATCTATGCCTTGCTGATGCCTGCCATATGGTGACTTATCCTGAGATTTATTTTTTCTTGATTTCTCTGATATATTCAACATCACAATCCCCATATGGTTATTGCTTCTTTGTGTATTCCAGTGGGAGTTTATCTTTTGCTTTTCAAAGATTTGCCACAGAGACTATCCTTAGCGGAACAGCACTGTGAGCCTGGCTCATCTAATCATCCTCCCTAGTTAGGGATGCATCAGGGACTCTGTGTTAAATTGGGAAAGGCTTTTAAAGCTGAATATCTGAATACTGAAAGCTGTAGAAACACTGAAGAGCAAACAGAAGGCATCATATATTAGAGTATTCAGTCAGCTTTGACTTCTTACTGCCTACAGCTGACTATGACTTGATTTTCATGGCAAAGCTTGGGGCATCACAGTAAAGAGATATCCCCTCCTCCTGAAGTGACCAGAAATATTTTCTTCCATTACAGCGAATTCAAAGCATGTGACATGCTCAAGGATCTTCGCTGAGCTATTACAGTAATGTAGGACTGCATTGTAGTTCCACCCATGCAATATCAAAATATAACAGTATCTTGTTGATACTGGCAAGTCAAATCTATCTAGGTGCTCAGTAGGTTTGTAGTAAAATTACAATTAAAAAACCAAACCCCTGTTGTTCATCATAAAGCACTTTTCCTGCTGCTTCACCTTACCCTGAAGACCACGACTTTTCACCTCATCATACTGGGAGCATGTCCATGGTAGTGAGTAGTGATTCTGGGAGAGAACAGGTGCATCAGCCTGCTTAAGACTCACCTTGTAGAGGGCAGCATGAGTCAGTGAAGTCAGAAAACCATCCTAAAAATTCTTGAAACAGAGTCCAAAGAAATGCAGACTCAGTGGGACTCTTCAGGATACAAGCAACATGCTGCTCCTATGCAATGGTTTCCAGCTGGAACCACACTGAAAAGATAAACCCAGACCAAAGTCGATGCTGCTTTTTCCAGTTCCCAGTAGACGTATCAGTGCAAAGTATAGTATGATTTATTCAATTACATGTTTGTCATTCAGACATCTGTTAGATTTTTATATCCTTAGCCATAGTAATAAGGGAGTTTCATATAATGTCTTATTACAGTGGTATCAGATGCTGGAAAGCAGCACTGTGAAAGATGTCACTGTGATTTTGAGAGGTACAGTGCATGCATATCATCAAGATTAATTAATGGTAACAAACAACATTAGTGTGAGAATTTATTAACCTAACTGCCTTTGTTTTCAAAACAGAAAATATGTAAACAATTATAATATTCTGTCCTTCAACCCCCAAGTCCACTCTTCTTCCTTTCTCCCTCCCCTTGTTAGTCAAAATCAAGCAGATGGTGTGTAATGAAAGGCTGTAAATCAGGAAGGATTAGTCTAAGGTCAGTGGCATATGTAGTATTTATAGGTATTTCCTATACTTTATTAGTCCTTCACACCTCTAAAGCATCATGCTTCAATGCTTTTATGCTTCACTACAGAAGCATTAAAATGACAAAAATAGGAGTAGTAGAGTAACAAGAACAATTTTTTAAAAAAAACCTCCAGGGTATTTTTCTGAGATTAATGAAGTGGTCATAGATACTGACTCTACAACTACTTCCACCATGTAAGTCTAGACAGACTGGAAGACTCTTCACCCACTTTTCTATACTGGTAAAGTTACGTGTGTATGAATCTATGCACAAAAAAATGCAGATGCACACAGACACACACACAAGAGCTTTCTTTGATCCAAGCCCCTCAAGTCTCTCAGCTAACTGGCAAATACATATCAAAGCTCCAATAAGGTAGCTAAACCAATACAATGTCTTATATTTATCCACAGTTTCCACTCTTCCAATTCTGCCTCACACAAGTCACAGTGTTTGGCAATGTTCTGGCATGGTTTGAACTGCTATAAATCCTGGAAGAGTTCTGTAGCAAAGCTACACAGTACTGTGCTGTGTGTTACACACTGAATCACAGAGTTTTACCAAAGATGCTGCAATATCAGCTGTGTTCCTGAACTGCTTGTATTTATGGGGAGTGTTCATCAGTGATAGATAAGATCAATTTGTGCTTCTGTCATCATTGCCCAGAGACCAGAATGCAACGATTTTTCAGAAATTCGTTCTGTTTCTTTACTGTCCCATGTCACCTGGAAAATGAACTTTGGTAAGAACAATCAACAGAGTGGCACAGCCAGTGCAGTTTCTGGGCACATTTGAGAGACACTTCTGATCTCAAAATTGCACAATTATCTGGTTTACTCTATTACTCATCAATAAAACTGTTGAGTTGTTGCTTGCCTGGGCACTCAGGTACAGTAGCCATGAGCATCACCCACACTTAGGTAGTTAAGATGAGCATGGTAAGTTAAGATTGTAACATTAAACTCTGGGACTGAATCAATATGAGTTTCTGTCATGTAGAAGTTCAGAAAAAGCTTGGAATGTAAAGGCCCCGTGCAAAAGCAGAAGGAGGTATCAGTGTTCCAGCAATAGCAAAGTTAGGTGTCTGAGAAATGGTTTGAAAGCAACCTCTCCCCCAAAGAGCTGGTATTTTCACAAGACTAAGGGATCTTTAAATAAGCAAGAAATACTATAAAAACCTTCCTGAGCTAATGACTTTAGTGATGTCTGTGGTGAAACCATCTCCTGATTGGTTAGCTGGGTGGGGAGATTTGTCTTTACTTATATGGGTGACAGGAGGTCTGTGAAACTAAAATGTTATAAAAAATGTTATGAGCATAGCCTTTGCTCCCAGTTTGCCCACATGCAATCTTTAATTCTGAGGCTAATGCAAAATCCTTCATATGAGAAGTCAAAACTGGTGGAGATGTGCAATAATGGAGGTCCATGAAATTCAGAATCACTGCCATGTTATGATTTCTTCTTTTTAATATGTTTTTAAAGTCACCTCAGTGTATTCCAAGGATCTCTATGTTGCACAATATGGGATTCCTGTCTCAAGGAACTTGAAATCTAATTTCAAACACAGAATAATAGGTAAGGTCACAAAAAAATAGACAGGTCTGTGGCAAAGCACTTCAGTCAGTGCATGCAAATTTCTTGCACCTAAAAGGAGATGTGAGGTGAAAGTGAGAAAAGAAAGGGAGGTGGGAGTCGGTTGTTTTTCCCAAGTAACAAGTGATAGAAGAGAGGAAATGGTCTCAGGTTGCTCCAGGGGAGGTTTAGATTAGACATCAGGGAAAATTCTCTGACCAACCCTCACCAAAAGGGTTGTCAAGCATTGGGACAGACTGCTCAGGGAAGTGGTGGAGTCGCCCTCCCTGGAGGTATTTAGAAGGCACGTGGATGTGGCACTCAGGGAAATGGGTTAGTGGAGAACACAGCAGTTCTGGGTTAATGGTTGGACTCCATGAGCTTAGAGGTCCCTTCCAACCTAAATGGCTCTATGATTCTAAATGAGTTGGTGTTTTATATCCAGAGAGCAGATATGGATTTAAAGGGACTTTTCCAAATGTCTATTATATGAAAATAGAAACCACAGAATAGTGGTGTCTCTGTAGAAGACAGATTTTGTTTTCTTTATAGTTTTATATTTAGAGAAAGCAGCTAGTATGTTCTGTCCCAGGTGGCCTTTCCTCAAAATTTGCTGCAAGTATCCTACCACATAACAAATTTAACTTGGGATGTCAGGATTTTTTTTTCATTCATACCTTGAGGCAAAAGAGATTGTAACAGCTGTCTTTCATATTTCACCATGGTACATCTGTGTCTCAATTACTGTTTTGTCTGAATTTCCCTTTAGCAGGATTTAGATTACCAAATATGATTTAAGGTTTCACTATGCAAAAAAATCAAGACACAGAAGTCACTGTATTTATGATGATGCTCAGCCTGATGTGTTTCTACAAAACAGCACAACTAAATTCAGTCTGGGACATCAGACTTACAATTTAGGTGGGCAGGAAGGAACGTCTATGTTAAGGGAAAAAACTGCTGAGAGAGGGAGGAGAAAGCAATATGTGAACCAGGGTATCCTAAATTAATAAATCCTAAGCTCTGCACATTTTTGTCTCCTCTTTTCTGGTTCTTGCTATTGCCCTTTTGGGGGATCACTTTATGGCATGTCTTTGGTGCAAGTGTCCCTTTGGCCCTAGTATGTGTCGGGAAAGTGGCTATCCCACAGCATAACCAGCAAGGATCAATACAGTGACAAACTGTTTTACTGTGAAGGGAGTTGATAAAACACAACCAATAAACTTCACTGAAAGGCTGACAGGGCTGACAATCACTAAATTCAGAGGGGCCGTGGACTTTGTGAGAATCTTTTTTGCTTGACAAGTGCTCTAATTAATGATTAAAGGAAACAAGGAGGCTCAGCACATGAAGCAGAGTGGGAGGAAACTGCTGGCATGATTAACAGCTGGTAAAAATATGGATTTGAAATAATTGCACTGTTCTCCATGTTCATGGACTCTTTTTAATCATACTCTACAGTTCTTTTGATGACAGAAAGAACAGGCTAACTAACTCGCTGGCTAGCCTGAGATCTGTAGGAATCCATTTTGTGGCCTCTGATCAAGAGAAAGCACTTCTCTAATGATTGTAGCAGGGAAGGAGCAAACAAGAATCACTCACTACCATGTCAGGACAGGGATTTACAATCCATGGTTATAGGGAAGTTTAAATTCTCTGTAGGATACATGCTCAAAAATGGTAAATGTGGCCCTCACTTTAATAAATTCAAGAGTGAAACACAAACTTGCATTTCTGACTACCAAACAGGTCCCTGCAGGCATGTAGAGGATCTTGTATGACTGTAAGTTGACTGCAAATGGAATGTTACAGAGTTTCATTTTTCTGATGTAAATTTTATTTTCCAAAACACAGTTTTCTTTTAAAACACCCCTCCTGAAATGCCCTTTTTCGTGAATCTTGGTACATACTTCTGCATTCAAATGGGTTTCTCAGCCTGTTGGATGCTACTGGCAGGGCAGTGATTTGTCTATGGACTTGATTCATTCTCCTGTGATTATTAATCAGCTAATAACCAGCTCAAAACTTCCTATAAGCCTCATCAAACCATGATATTTACTTCACCTCTGAAGTGAAACTTCTGAATAAACATGTGTCCTCACAGCTTGTCCAGGAATTTAGGACAGTACTGGAGAATGACAAGCAGAAAGAGAAGACAGTGCAGAGAACAGTCAAATTGAAACATAACACTCAAACCCCCATGCTATGTTCAGATATTAAGGCTAACACTAAGACTTTTCTACTCTAAAGGTGGAAGCCATTTTAAAAATGGAAAGCTTTTCACACAAATCAAGGCAAGAGAAAAATCCTGCAGGACTGCGGCGAACATGTGTTTGTGCTCCACAGTAGAGAGAAGCTGGAAAGAAAATGAAAGGTTAGAGGAGCAGAAAGTAAGGAAAAATAGGAAGAAAAAAAGAGATGTGGAAAACTAAAACAAATAAAAAGGGCAGTACAGATCCTTAAGAAAAAGATGCAAGAGGTATTAAAAAGGAAAACCGCCAATAGAATTTTTCATTAAGAAAACTGAGTTATTTCCTGGTTCTTTCAAAAAATGGAACCTCAATAAGCAAAGTTATTCCGAATCTCAGTTTTTGTATCTCAGCCAAAAAAGAGAAAAAAGAGAAGCTGTGACAAAAATCAGGTACAGGAAGCCAAAAATCTGAAAGAAGCTTAGTTTCAGAGAAACTGAAGTGAAATGTGCAAATATGCTTTCTATTAAATCAGCTTGAAGGAAATCACACACACCAATGGTGCAAAAATGACAGCCAGGGACTTGGGAATAGAGCTAGAAGTAGAGAAATGGTAGTCATAATCAGCTAGTCCAAACAATTATTTACTGTTATTTCCCTCCAAAGTGTTGTTTTTCTTGAACATTAAATGTCCAAAGGATATTAGATTCATTACAAACTACAGTTAATTAATTTAGCACCCCTGCTAGAGAAACCAGTCCACCTTCCTCTGTGTCAGGTGTCCTCTCCAGTAGCATACTCATCCTTGGCATGCTGCCTGGCCATTCCCTAGCCTCTTGGAAATGTAAGACATGTGCCTCTTTAGGTTGAATTTGTTGATCTTATCTGTGTGTAAATAAGTAAAACATCAGAGGCAACAAATGAGCCGAGAATGAAGCTGTGCTTGATAAAGCTGTACATGGGCATCTTTAGAATCTCTTGCAAGATGTATTCAACTAAGAATGCAAATGTGGATGCTGAGCTGCTACAGTTGCAGGGTTTGGCAATTTGAGAATCTCAGCCACCTTTGTTCTTCCCATATACATAAATACTATTGGACAAGAGATGGGAGAGAGATCCTATAGCAGAATCTCCCTCATCAAAGGTGATGGGTAAACCTGTGAGGTGAGAAGCCTACACATGTGCTACCTGGGCGCACCTGAGACCACAATAAAATGAACACAACGTCTGTGTTCAGTGCAGGATTGAATTCTGTTGAGCCTGTTATCTGGCTGTATCAGAGCTAGGCTGGCTCCTGCTGTCACACTAGCATTCCCCAGTCTTCCAGAGGGGCTTCACTAAAGCAGTGCAGTGCTAGTCTGAATTTGGGTCTGCAGCTGCACCATGGCTTGAAAAAGACAAGTCCTGGAACCAGGAGCACAGAGCTGCAGTGCACAGGCAGTGGTTCTGCACAGCATTAACTGAGATCCAGCATGCACAGGGCTGCTGTGCACAGCTGTAATCAGTCTCACTGCTTGTGGCTCTGGAAGTTGTTCCTGCACACTATTCCTGACAGCCCACCTGGTCCTGTCAGTGTGGCACAGGCACCGAGTGACTTTGAATCTAAGGTTTACAGAGGGGGCTCCATGCAACACAGATTAGCTCTGTGACTTCTGTGTGTCATTGTTCTCCACCTAAGCAATAATACAAACTGCACCAGAGCCAACTCTCCCTGCAGACATACCAGAGATAAACCACAATCTGAATATTCCGATCCCAGAGAACAGAGAGGTGAATGCACAGTCATGTCCCTGGTGTTAGTTTCTCCAAATTACAGCTCTGCAAGGCTAGAATAGTGTGGAGGTGCAGGAGAAGAAAGACTGCAAATGTATCTCGAGCTGATCATGGAAAAGTGCTTGTCTTCTACACTGCCATGATAAATCAGATACTTGACTATGAGTATTCTCAGGGGAAAAGTAGGATGAGCTTCTCAAATCAGCAGAAATGTATATGCAGGAGAGGCAGCTAAATGAAAAATCCCTTGAAGGGAATCCTGGGTACTCAAATATTTAGAGAGAACCAAAGCAGGTTTCATTTGCCTCCTGGATATAGTCACCTCCCTGGGAGAACATGGAAAACTGCGGGGGATAGCAGTAATCTGAAACATTCCCCTTCCTGGCTAATAAGGGAAAAAGGAAAATTCCATTAAAATGAATATGTAACCAACCACTAAAATCAGCTCTCTTTGTGATTCTAAAGCATTTGAGGGAGAGCTGTATTTTCACTGTGACAGCATAAATAGTTTATCCTGATTCTCTAATGGGTAAAGGATACCCAAGCACCAACATCCTTGCCCCCAGAATTACCTATTTCTTTTTTTATCCCTTTGATATCCTGAAGAAAGGACACAAAGGTTTTAGTGCAATTAACCAAGAGGGAGACAGTGTTTTTAACAGAAGTGACTAATGTATGCCCTGGGAATGATGTGAATTTATGCCAAAGGAATTTTATGCCTTCCTCTGACTTATCTTGTGGTGGAACTGCCCACGTGTGACCAAGACCATTAAGCTCAGTAGGCACACTGTTCTGGAGTTCTGTGAGAGTGGAGCAAAAGCCTTCATTAGCCAGTCTGCTTTAAGGCAGCAGTGCCACATTTCTAAGATGTCTTCCTGAAGCAATACTCCATGAGCCATAACCTCTCACTCTGTCTCTGTTTACTCATATTTGAAAATGAAAATACTGGCCCCAGCCTATCTCACCGGGGTTTCTGAGCCTGAATTAGCAATTATGAACTGTGATAAGATCTCTGGAGAGCTGACAGCATAGTATTACAATCAGTTTTCTGCTGTCTTAAATACTGGGTTTGTGTAAGTTGGTGTATGTATATTCTGTTGCCCTGTTTTGGGGAGACAAAAGGGAGAACAAGTCAGACACTGATTCAGAAATTCTTCTTTATTACTATATAATGATGGGTAAAGGCATGTTGATTCTTTTGACACATTCTTCTGGTTTCCACGTACTAACTGCTGAGGCTCAGAGACTAGAATTTTGATTGATACCTCTGTGCCAGTACTTCCCTTCCACGAAGAATCAATTGTTCTACTTAACATGAAGCAATAACCAATATGAGCCCAACATTTCACATTTGTGGGTAAGGATTCAGAATGAATGTTAATAGAAAAGTTCTGATTAAAAGTCCCCAGCCTCAGTGAATACCCATTTTCTTTGTTATGTTCATGGCAACAAAAAAGATGACTCGGGAACTGATAGAAAAGTATGACTATTCCTTGAAGGGCACAAAAGTCAAGTACGTTCTGAGGGCTGGCAGGATTGGACCACAGATACTGTTTGCAAGATTCCTACCAACCAGTATCTACTTCATCTTGTTGCCAAGGCTTTTTGGAAACTTCAGATTTTCTGGGGAGGTCAGACAAATGTTATTTTCCTAGTCTGTGTGATGGTGGTGAGGGGAGTCACTAATCATCTCTCCTGGGTAGCCAAATGCCTTCATAGCAAGGTTCTGTGCACTTGGATCATAGCCAGCCATAGTCAGCATGAAACAAGTTTTAAATCACCAAGGTTAAGAGGTACAGTAAGCAATAGGCTAATCACTTTTCTTTAATAGGAAAAGCATCATGTTGTACCCAGTCCCATAGCAGTTCTCTCTCCAGCCTGCCTGGGAACTTCAGCTCTTTATAAAAGCTCTGGAAGAATAAATCTTGGCTGTCATCTAAGGTGACAGTGACACTGAAATAAATGTAGACTAGGTTGTCCATCTGCAGCTTCCCTGATTTATACATATTGCCCTTCTTCCCATACCCCACTCAAGTCCCTTTCTCAGAGTGAAACCAAATCATATTCCAAACTCCTCATTGTTGGGAAGACAGCCCTCATTGTTGGGCACCTTAGGCCACCAGCAAGGAGGGCATGTCAGTCCCTCATACTGACATTACTCAGTCTCATAGAAAATACTTCACTTTCACACGTTGCCCTGGGTTTTAATGAGCCACATTTAAGCAATTCATCAGCATCAAAATCCCTGTTATTATTTCAGCTGTGCCTCTGAGATAAGGCAGGTGGTAAACAGATCCAGTTGGACAGCGGATTTGACTGCAAAGTGTGCTTGTTCTTTGGAAATTTTATAGAGCGCTTGCTTGACTTGCCCTTTAGAAAAGCTTTGTTCTATTAGAGCTTCCTCCTTCCTGCCCACAGCTTCATGTTGTCCACTGGAAGCAGCTGACAAAAGCATCACATTCAGTTTTTCCATAGAGAAAATGCTTGATGTTCTGTTTGTACTTTATGTTGATCTGCAGGATGCACCCTTACAAATGTTTTTTTGTGGGTACAGAGAACAGCAACAGAGCACCCAGCCTGCCACTGTTGATCTACCAGAGCTATCTGCAACAAATTATTTGCCCACTGAGTTTGAATTTTGTTTCTGAACAGAGAACAGTTTCTCACTCAGAGCTACTCACTGAGTATTTTGTGTAAAGAAATTTTAACAGAGGGACTGTACTGATAGCCATCACTGTTTGGCACTGTAGTGTTTGCAATCTAAAATCAGAGTGATATGGGCTTGTTCCATGAGGTCATATAGCTGTTGGAAAATAGCTCACATCTAATACATTCATCTCTCATAAACTAATCATTAGCCAATAATATGAGCATGATTTAACTATTCATTCTAAATGCAGAATACTCTTTGTTCCTCAGATGTGTAAGTTATGTCAAAACAGCCACATTCACTGTCAGCTGCCATCTGTCAGGTGGTTTTGTAATGTGGAGTTCTGAAAACAATTATTTTTCTACACTTAAAAGGCTGTTCTGTAGTGAGAGATGAGAGACATTAATCTAAACCCTTATTAGTAGATCTTGCATGGTAGAAAGATCTTTGGAAGTGGCTACACCCCAATACTGCTCAGCAGAGATTAAGACACTTTCTCTGCCAGCTTCTTCATTAATGCTGCTCCAACGCAGTAGGAGGCTCAAGGTGGTGACATTTCCAGAGCTGTTTTCATGGCGTGACAGTAGTGCCTTAAAAAAACACACTTTATTGTTATGAATATAATGCTCTTTCTTGTGGGGAAAGATGTTGAAATCAGCTAGGGGTTTTGTTTTCTGATCTCATCTCGAATTAGAGTGAATTCTTGGAAAAGAAAGGCTTCCAACATTGATACTCAGATGGAGATTTCTGAAAGATGGGACTGCTTGTCTATAGACACTCCAGTTTTTCTGCTGTTGCAAAGTATTTTGTATGTTTTTGGTGCATTTGATACATTTTCTGTTCTTATTCTCTATTTAGCACAGTTGCGTTCATAACCCTCTGCATGGTATTAATTATAATTATCAAATTAAACAACACTGCACTATGTAGCCAGAAAAGGTTTGGGAGATGTTCCTGTTCCTTATACATAGATTAATCCCAGCAAGAAGCAGGATGACTAAAGCAGAGCAAAGCTTGCTCTTCACCTAATAACTACAGTGTGAAAGTGCTCCCAGAAAACCTTACAGATGGGAGTCCAGGAATAACATCAATTTGAGATGCTTTGGGACTGATTCATAAAGATATCACAGTAAAGATTTAGTTGCTTTAAAGGGAAATTTTATTGAGTTTCACTTGTGCATTTACCTACAAAAGTCTTGACAAATGGGACCTTTCTTCTCCCTCATCCTGCTGTTCACTTGCTCCTGCTGTGGTGGGATCAGTTGGCATTAGGGGCTGGCTTATCATCTGGAGTTTCCACTGAGCCAGTAAAACCACACCCACTATAAACTTGTTCAGGAGCCAGCAGCAGTCTGCTCTTCAGAAATATCTGTATTTGAAAAATGAATGAGTTAGAGATAAAAGAGAGTGTGTTAACTCTTCTAAGTAAATTATTTAAACTTGCAACCTGTTTCTATCTTTTCCATATGAAAAATTAATGTACCACAGGCCGTTTTGCATCTTCATGGTAAAAAAAAAATCATCTTTTTATAGGTTTATTCCTCTTATGGGCTTTCCACAGTCAGTATCAGTATTTTGGCTATCAATCCTCAGGCCTCTCTCCCCCATCCCTCTCCCCAAAGGGGACAATTCCATTAATGAGCATCTAAGTATGAACGGAACAGAGCAGACCCACTAATCTCCAGAACAGTGTGTGCTACTGAGAAAGAAAAGCTGAGTCAAAAATGCTGTTCTTAACATTTGCAAAGAATTAAATGTGGATTTTTTTCCATGTGCCACATGGATCTTGCACTGGGCCTTAGACTGATGCTTGCTAAAAATCATGGCCAAAATCCCAAAACCCTGGGTGCAAAAAACTGGGCTTTTATTTTCAAACTGATGCAGTACCTGAATAAAAACCACCCTAATTTTCAGCAAGGCTGAGCAAAGGCCCCTCCAATGCATTTCACTGGTAGTTAAAAAATATCAGCACCTTTGAAAATCAAACAGTGCTTAAATTTACTGCTCCTCTATTTGAAAATATCTCCCTGAGTCTCCATCTATTTGAGTGGAAAACTGAAGCCAAGGGCACACGTTGATCTGGGCAGTTAATAATGTTCCTTGCTACATAACAAATCAATGAAACTCTTGGGAATAATGGCATCAACTTGGATTTAACAGTTTCATGACAGCATCACTTTTCCAACAAATGTTGGACACATGGCATTAGGGAAAGGTGAGTATTGCCCTTCTCATCTTGGAGGAAGGGAAAGAAAGAGAGGACAATTCCTGATTTCCCTGAATTAGCTTCAGTCATTCCTGAGCAACATCACAGATTTTTAGTGACCTGAAATGGCAGACTCCCTGATCTTTCTAGGACAGTCACACAGAGCTCATCATCGCAGGTAGGAACTGATTCTCCTTTCCCTTTCTTTTCCAGATGCAATTAGCATCTGGCTCCTGTGTGAAGCATTAATTTTTCTAGCCCTGGAAGTGCTTGTGCCTGCACTTGGAGTCTTACTGCATCTGCCCTCATCAGTGGTAGCTTTCTCTTCCACATCCCCTGTGCTGGGTAGCTGTCTGGAAGCAAAGCTGTAGTGTTTGCTCTTTTACAAGACTGCTCTCCTGGGCATTCCCACATCTTTATGGCCCCATGTTTCAAGGCCTTCTGCTTCCCCTCATTATTTATTTATTGCATTTAGCTGCTTATTTGGCTGACGGTGCACTTTCTGTCCTTGTATACCTTGTCCCTTCCAAAGCTCCACATACATTTTAAAGACAATTTTATTAAAAAATAAAAGCAGGTGAGTTAAGTAACAGTTTGTGGAGACAAGACCTCAAAGGAAGA
>JANPWX010000045.1:4016840-4172168 GCA_024734555.1 Trochalopteron elliotii
ATCGTTGTTATGTTTATTTACAAGAGGTGCCCTGTTATTCGTTCGGTTTCTGCCTTTTCCAATCGTGGTTTCATGATTTTCTGGGCAGATCTTGGGCCCCGCCGTGCGTCGCGGCTCGCGGGGTGTCAGTGGCTCCTTTGTGCCGTGCCCCAGGAGGGTTTGGGTCTCTACAGGACCTGCTCGTCCTTGCCTAGGTAAAACCACTGTAGTCTTACCTGAAATCTCTTATTTCATTGTAATATTACAATGAACTGTGCTTTCGGCTTCCCATCAATTTAGGTTTGTACCTTTTCCCCCACCATGTTTTTCTTTTTAAAAACAACTTGCTGTGTTTACCTTCAGATGCTCATTTAGTTCAAGAAAGCAGGGAAGTACAGCTTCATTATACCAGTTTCTAGCTAGATACCAGAAGCAATTCAGCAAAATGAAGTACAGCACTTTAAATGCCAAAATGTTTTATTTTTTAATCACTTCTCCTTGGAGCTGAATCTGAAACCTGTATCAAATCCCACTTGTGCTTCTTGAATTGGCTGTAGGAAAAGCTGGGTGTATCATCATGACTTGTAGAACAGTATTTCAAAGATGCTTTGAAATTACTTGCAGAATAGTGTTTCCAGAACAGTGATCCACAAGATAGATCTAACCAGTTGGAAATTTTGAGTGGAAGGGTTCATCATCCATCATGTCTCTTTTTAGAGCTCAAGTGTTTAATTAGGAAACATTTGGGATACTGTCTGGAGTTCTTTACTGAGCAGAGATGTGTACAAAGAGAAGAGAGCTTTTACTTCTTCCTTAATGCATCCTCATTGTAGGAGATGAGATGAAGGTATCATATTGGTATACAACACCTTGTAGAGAAACTCTGTAGCAGGTGAGAGATTGTTCTCTTTGCAACCTCACATCTCTCTCTACTCCCAGAAATACTCTAAGCCTGCAGTTTGCTGGGAGAGAGGCACAGTACTTGTTACCTGTGTCATTGTCCAGAAAATAATATATGAGAAAAGAACATTTGGCTCCCACATGAAGTACTTCAGTTAACTGGGTGTCCAGATTTCTGAACACATAATTATTTTACCAGTTAATGGTGGTCCCTGGAGTAATGCTCAAAATTGAATGCTGCCTTCTCTCAGGTGCATATTTTAAGTCCTCAGGTGCTCTGTAAAAGCAGACCATTGCCATCAATAGGCAACAGCTGAGTGAAAGCTGTGGATTAGTAACTGGGGATCTTGATACCATATGCCTAGAACCCGACTAGGTGGCTTTGTTTTCCTCTTAAAAAAATAATCAAAGAAATAATGATCTGTTCCTCTTTTCAAGATTTCCTGTTAATATGGATATTTCTGCATATATCTGAATGGTAAGATGATTTTTTTTTTCAGTGATACAAGTGGCTGCTTTGGAAATAATAAGATCATTTTAAAAATCATGTTTTAATGTCTGAGTCACGCCAGTGTGTGAGCACAGTGAAAATCTCAAGATGGAGATTTTAAAACTAATGAAAAAATTATGTAAGCATACACATGTGCCAGATATGGAGATAAAAGTTACAGAAAGAACTTCTAAAGTTGGATTTGCATAAATTAACTTTGTAATTGTATGCACAACAGGCAATTACACAAGAGTTAATAAAATAATAGTAATAATGATTTGTACTAGGTAATTGAAATTTATGAAGCAGTTTTGGTGTCTCTAATAAAGCTGTGATGTCTTCAAGTAGAGCTAATGAGTATGATGGAAGTGACTAGCATGAATAAACTTAATTAATGTTGCATTTGTCAAGCAAAGATAGTAAAATATTTTTAAAGGTGTCTGAATATTAGTATCCTGATTATATAAATGGAAAACTGAGGTAGGAATGCCAGTCACACTTCGATTTGCTTTGCAGCTTAAGTCAGAAATGAGATACTACAGTCTTTCATCTAAACACCCATTTCTCCTACTTGATAAAATCTTGGCTGCTCTTTACAAAAGCCATGTAAGGTGCTGGTGTGCTTCAGCATTGCATCCATGGCTGGGGCATGTTCCCTGCACCAGTGCTGTGTTTAGCTACTTGATTTCTTTTCTCATGTTAGCACCACTTTAACTGTCCCTGTTTGTTACTCTGGAGTTCAGGTGTGTATCCATTATTCTGAAGGAGTAGCCTGATGGCTGCTGAGTAGCTTTGGGATCAGGGTGTCTCTGTCTATGCCTTTGAAGAACAAAAGAAAGAAAATCTCTGAAGGTGAAAATGTTTTTGTTTGGGCAAGGCTCCCTTTTAAAAATACTGGCTTTATGCTTAGGGTTTACATTAAGGTTACTTTCTTTATCTTCCATACCCTAGGATGTGTTAGCACTTGATAGCTAGTGCTTTTTCACACCAAAAAACTCTGTGTGATTTGTAAGTCAGATAAATGCCATCCAAATAGAATGGTCCTTACTTTATATCTTTTGTGGGGGTTTCACCTGGACAGAAGACCTTTATGCTGGGAAGAGTTTGCTTTTCTTTATGTTCTTGCTTGTTTTGCAATGTCCATCTCCTAAGAAAGTACGTTCACTGTGGGATAGGAAGAGACAGTAGAGAATGGATTCTTCCAGTTATCTCACCAATTGCATTACTTTTTCTTGCTGCATGAATTTACTGGATTGCAATGGTATGGATTATTGGTGGTTTGGGGGGATGCAGTTAGGAGGAAGAGGGGCAAATTCCAGAAATAAGGTAGTGGAGAAGTGCTGAGTGAGTCCAATTGTTGTTGAGGTGTGGTGTTAGTAGTTGGGAGCTCTGCTGTCAGCACTGAGAAAGGACTGCTGGGGACACATAGGTCACAAGTCAGGGTAATAACGTGTATTGGCAGAATTATGTATCAGTATTTTGAGAACTAGATAGATGGAATTAAGTTCTCTGTTTCTCTCCTCTCCCAGTCCTTCCTTGCCTCCAGCTGAGCTCCTAATGGAAATACTGGGGGGAGGGGAAATGGGAAGCAGCAGAAGGATGTTTATTGCTGCTTGGTAGGAATGTAAATTAAGTAACTAATGATGTGCATTGAATAAATGTGTTTTGGTTTTTTTGTCTTATTTCTTAGCAGATATTGCTACTCACAGCCTGTCTCTGCCCTTCACTCACACATAAGCATGTGTAAATTTGACCTTTTCCTAGGAAAGTAGCACCAAACTGAGTTTTGTTTTTGAGCATCTTCTCCTTCTAAAGGAACCAGAATTTTCTCCAATCAGGAGTGATATGGCAGATCTCCACCAACACTTGTCATGTTTTTGACTACAATGCAGTGTGGGAATGATGGATCTGGTTGCCAAAGCTCTGGGAACCATTCTTCTTTTTGAAAGTAAGAAGGTGGAAGGTGGAAAATCTGTGAGAGCAAATGGAATGGTGGTGCTCCTCCACACCCTTTTTGGGGGGAGGACTGAGGAATTCTGAACTGTCTCTGGATGTGGGGCTCACTGATGTTCATTGCTTCCAAAAGGGCTCCTCACACCAGGAGAAATAGTCTACAGTAAAGGTGCCAGAAAGCTTCACTGATGCAGCTTTTTCTTAAACTGCATTTCTGGATGGAGTTTGAGCTGGTATGAAGTGGGAATGTTCCACATCCTCCTCTAGCAGAGGAGGTAAGAGGAGGGGCTCAGTATTATTTATTACTGAGCATGCTGTATTTGGCAAATGACAGAAAAAGGAAGCAAAGGGGTGATGGCTTTAGGTGAGATCAGCTCAGGTCTCTGGTGCTGATGAGCTAAGAGAATAATTGGTCTGACACAGGCAGTAAAAATGAGTGATGCTGCATGTCATGCCAATTGACCTTGGAATTTAACCTAGGACATTGCCAGTTTAACCTAGGAATGAGGAAGAGTGGTTCAGCTCTTTCTGAAAACCAAAGGAACCATCAAAGAACTTTCCATAAATATAGATCAGCAGCCTGCATTGTATGTGGACATAATGCCTGCTTCAGCTGCTTTAGGTTTGCTACAGAAGGTGGTGTGACCCAGTCCCAGAGCACAGTCTGGTGTCTGAGTTATGTCACACAGCCCTTTACAGCTCAGCTTTCTGATACTGCAGGTTCATTCTTATTGTGTAGGATTCTCTTCTTCTCTTGCTAAATAATCCAATTTGTTTCCACCCTAACTTCACTGGCCACTCTGGGGCAGGATCTTCAGACTGGGAGCTGTCTGCTAAAGGCTGCTTTGTTTCATTTGGTACAAAAAATTGCAAAATACAGTACAAAGCCTTGTCTGTGGCCTGCAATGTCTGTCTTCAAGAAATAATGAAGAAGATGACTGACTGTTTTAAGGCAAAGCTGCAAAAACATTTTGCTTGATTTTTGGTTGGTTGGTGATGGTAGTTGTTTTTCAAATCTTTCCCTCCACTTCCTTGTTTTATCTTTCCACTCTTGTTTTGCCCTTATGCACAGGCTGAACCTGAGAAATTGGGATTATCTGCTAGGGTGGTAAATCCAGCTCCTTCCCAAGCCACTCTCATAATTCTCACTGTATCTCTGAGGATCACTCAGGCAGGAAGGTGTGAAGAGAAGTACTGGTGAGAAGGTGTGATCAGAGGAAAGGCTTGCAGAAACAAAGATGCTTTGGCACAAATAGTTATGATCTTTTCCTGCTTGGTTCATTTCTTCCTGAACACCCAGATCCCTGAACTGTGTATTCTCTGGACAGTATGTCACTTAATTATTTTTCACTGGATGGAAAAAACTATAATTCCAGTAAATTAAAAATAGAGCTGCAAATGGGCTTGGTTTGATCTCTGTGGTGTCTGAGGCAGAGGAACAAGATTAATTCCCGCAATTAGATGTTAATTGATGTCTGAGCATGTCTATTCCTAGAAGCAGCAAGACCACGTACAGCATAACCAGCGCCATTAAAACAGCATCGCCTTCCCCCTGTGCTCAGCCAGCGCAGAGCGGGAGGAGGGCAGAACTCGCATCTAAATAGAGCAGTGGGGGATGCTGTGAAATGAGCAGAAACTTGTGATGAGGGAGAGGGAGTGCAGCCACCTCAGATGGCTGTGAACTGGTGGTTAAATGCACAGGA
Organism: Trochalopteron elliotii; assembly: GCA_024734555.1. Classification (NCBI taxonomy): domain Eukaryota; kingdom Metazoa; phylum Chordata; class Aves; order Passeriformes; family Leiothrichidae; genus Trochalopteron; species Trochalopteron elliotii. The sequence goes on from JANPWX010000045.1 coordinate 4,021,866, forward strand.
GAACTGTGGCTTTGTTTGCTAAACCGAGATGTGCTTTATTTTCATTTCTTTGCTGGTCAAGTCTGCTTGAAAGTCACATCATAAGCAACTACAAAGGTTTATTACAAAGTGATGAAATATGTAATAAAGAAAAGAAGGAAAAAAACCCCAGAAATTTTCTTTGGCCTTTGGAAAACCATATACTAACAATTTTGATTAAATGGAATAAGAGGTCATTGAATCTGGTCTTTTACCTACTGTGTGTAACAGCTTCAGCTACATCCATTTCAATAATGAAATTCTGTTCCTGTGCTGCCTGTGCCTTATGTATAAAGCACCATGCACTGTATATATTTCATTTTGTTTCCATTTTACAATACAGTAAAAATCTTTTTCAACTAGAATAGATGCTAGCCTTGGATACTGAAGTGCTGAATAGAATAATAAATCCTGTGCATCACTAGCTTGACTTTCATCTAAGACTCTGAAAAAGCTTTATAAACATCAAGTAATCTTTCCAGCATGCCCATTACAACTGGAGATTATTACCACTGCTCTGCAGCTATTATTATTATTTTGTATCATTGCATCTAAGGGCCCTAATCAGGCTCAAGACTGTACTCTGTATATCATGAAAAGTTAAGCCCTGTCCCAAAGACCTTTGGACAATTATTTAAATAATAGAGGGATGGAGACCAGAGTAATCCAGGATAACATTAGAAGGGGGGGAAAATATTGCAACCTGGGGAGTCACCAGTGTTGGAACAGTATGATCCATCCAACCATTGTCATATTTCTTGTAGGCAGTGCACTGAAGATGAGACCTGAAAAATTTTCTCAGTGACACTGTAGATTTTTGCTTTTTGCTTTTAAAGGACAGCACAGGAAGAGCCTGAGGCACACTTGACTTGATGAGCAATTAAGTTTGCCTCAACATTAGGACAAAAATCTGCAGAGTGGAGGTAACTGAACTGTGAAGGAGTAAAGGCTGTTGCATTATGTGAGGCACTAATGTAAATGGGACCAGTCAGTTGAGGGAAAGAGGAAAATAGTGGCCAGCCCCTTGCCCTAACAGAGGTGACAAATGGAACATGGATAGAACCTCACTGTCCCAACACCTTGTGATAATCTTAGCTTTGTATTTCTTTTTCCAGATATGTTTAATGAGGAGTTTGCAGCAGCAAAAGGAAAGGGCAAAGACTGTACCAGCATATGTAGAATATTGTATTGTACAGCCTGGTCACCTGTGGCCAAACCAATTAAACCACAGCAGGTGCAGAGTGAGAACTTCTGTTGATTTTACAGCTACAGAAGCAGTTTTAGGAAGCAGTGTCTGGCATGTTGGGGCTGTGCAATGATTCTGTGTCACTCAGGATTACCCTTGCATTCTTTGTGTAGTCTGTCAAGAGGGGCTTTCACTAGTGTTTTGGGGGAAGGAAGAACTTCCTTCTGGGATTTTCTCCTAGCCCAGCGCCAGTTACCAGCTGGGTGCAGGGACAGTGTTTAGCTCAGAGCACCCCCTACGTGGGCAGTTAAGGGGGAGTGAAGTGCATCTAAACCATCTATGGCATGATTTCTTTATTGCTAAGCTGATAAAAAAATACACTGAATGTATCTCAGTTTACAGCTCCTCTACTGCAGCAAAATTGCAGAGCTAACAGGGGTTCTATACTTTCCATCTTGGGTCTCTCAAGATGCAGAGTCTGATGAGCATCTGTAGAAGAGTTATTCATTTTACCTTGATGATTTTACTCCCACTTCAGAGATGCTCATGCCCAGTTCTTACCAAAGGCAGAGATCACATCTCTGACTGCTCCCAGCTGTTGAGTGCAGAAAACACCTGGGAGGGAAGAGTGTTTGTGATTTCTGAGTGCAGCTGCTGTTGGACTGGACCTCTCCTTGTTTAGTTTCACCCTGTGACCCCATCTCTGTTTTTCTCAATTGTTTTCTGATCACCTGGCTGTTCATGGGAAAGCTGAAGCAGAATTCACGTCACAGTCCAAACCTAGACAGCAGTCTGCTTTTTTTGAGTAGATTGTCTCTACTGTTTGTCTCCTTTCAGCAGTTCAGACAGGTCCAGGTCATCCCTGATGTACGAGTACAGACGTGCAGAAAGCTGTACCATTGAAAGGATAGCTCTCTGTAGAATATAAGAACCTGTGTCAACAACAAACCAAGAGAACCCTCAGAGCCCTCACACTGCTTCTACCAACCAGACTGTGGGATCCCAGGTGCTTCTTAGGTCCACACTGCTTCTCCCACCTCCACATCACCCAGGACTCCCACAGGCTTCCTTCACGCCACGACTGCAGCTCACACCTCCAAAGTGCCGGGCACAGGTCATTAGCCAGGGTTTGTTACCCTGGGCCCCTTTGCTATTCCACACCATTCCTGCTGCCAAACCTTGCTGCTGAGATCTGCCTCAGTGCCTGCAGCCAGTGAGGTGGGCACAACAGGAACCTGCTGAAATCTTTTTACAGGTGTTTGTACTGTTCTTTTGCATCATCAGTGGGCTGGGGTGGATGCTGTGTCAGAGGGTTTGGGTTCCTGAATCCTGGGCAGTGAATCTCTGCCTCTATTGCGTAAAATGTGTGTGCTTGAGAAACTCCTCTTGTGAAGTTTGTGCTTTTTGCATTCTGCCATGTTATCCCTGGCTTTAATCTAGAATCCCAAAGACTTTGTGGTCTAGGGAGATGTCCTCTAACCCAAGGATAATGGACCATGATATAAACATAGGCTGTGCCTTGAATGTTTCAAGTCAGGCTGACTTTGAAATACTGTCTGTTGAGTCCTTCTCTTCCTGAGTAGTCACCTTCCAGAAAGCTATTTGATCTGTCTGGGACTTGCACAGATGAAGGAAAAGAGGGATGATAATTTTGGTGACTGCCCTTTAACATCAGTAAATGTGGTAATTCCCTTTGTGTGTCTTGTTTTCCTGTTCTAGTACACATCTCCTTGTTGGGCTACACTATCTGTGTCCCCTGCTGGTGCAGTGGGATTTCACAGCCGTTTTAGTGCCAGACGGTTGTCATGAGCAGTGCAATATCTTCCAGCTGGTTTCTTTGAAGATGTCACTGGAGTTGGGGATCCAGCTCTAAGGCAATCAGTCAAGCTAGAAAACAGACACTGCACAGATCAGAGTAGCATTTTGATTGGCATGCTGGCCGTCTGCCACAGGCTGTGATTCTGCTAACTTTTGTGAGATAATGCAGGTTCAAATCTGGTCAGTTCTTAGGTGGGAGACTGCTGAGGGAAAAGCTTGTGCTGCAAGGAGTGAAGTTCATTGATGGAGGAGCTGGCATTCCTCTCTCTTCAAGGACAAACAGCACTTTGCTGTGATAACTGGGGATGTTGTCCTTCTGGAAGTGCCATCATTCGCACACTGCATGAAAATTGCATCTGGTTTATGCTGCACTTAAAAACTTCCCAAGGCAGTGAGAATCTTATTCTGCATGGCCTGTTCGAATTTCCATGTAAACAACTTCAGTGCTGCCTCCCTAAATCTACATTCCTATGATAACAAATGTTTGAGGTACTGTGTGTGAAGGCCTGTGTTTGCAAGAGGAGAATGTGTGTGAAGAATTACTGAAGTGCTGGTGATGGATGGTAACTTAGTACAAGATTTTAAGCTAGGCCACGTGGAAGTGGTTTTACTTTGCATTTGCAATGGTTTAAGGGCACACCATGGCCTGGGCTGCTGCTGCTCAATGGACAAGCTCTGATCCACTGTACACCACAGTAAATCAATCTCTTGCAGCTCCATTCAGGATAGAGACAGCAATCTCATTTGAAAATTATTGAGTTTTTTCATGCCAAAGAAGTGTGCAGTGTTGCCAATGTGCTCAGAGGGACAGTGATGAATCTCTCTTTAATTCACACATTTGATGATTTTCCTGTGTGAAAAGGATTGGGCTTTGTTTACCTCTGTGTAGGCAACTCAGCAGGACAAGAGTGCTCTTCATATTAGATTTTCTTTTTTGAAAGAACAAATTGTGACTGGACCTCTTTGCAATTGAGGCTACATCTAGCAGTAAAATTTCAGTAGTAGAGTGAATGTTTGGATTTTTCTAGTGTAAAGGATAATGAGATGTTCTGATGCCTTATATCATCTCCAAAGGGCAGATCTCTGATGCTTGTGGCATTCTAAATGCCACGTGAAGCATTTCACTGCTCTGATCAGGAACTGTTTGGCACCAAGGCTTTGCGTGGGATTTCTAATACTTCTTTGTTGCATTCAGACTTTGGCTTGACTGCAGAAACTCCTAGCAAATACTTCTGATGATTTATTAGCATTTTTGCTGCCTTTTAAAATCTAAGATGAAAAAGACTGTAATGAGCCACCTAATCTGTGCAGTACTTGCTCTCCCTTTCTTACATATAAAAGGAGCTGCTCTTTTTTCCTTTTGCCACTAATTGACTTGATCTTCCCTTTATGCTGCTGAAGTTAAGATGCTGCTATGCTCTTGCATCAAGGAGGAAAAATGGCATGTACAAGGTAGGTCAGCTCAGCTACCACTGAGAAACAGGTACTAATTGCACTGATTTTTCACCTGCATCTTAAATGACAGAATTGCTTGAGAGACAGAGGGTGGGGGCCAAGATTAACCACTGTAACCAAACTTGCTTTTGAATGGAAAACCTTCTGGCTAATTTTTTTGCCTGCTGGGTGCCTGTTTTACAAAGCCATTAAATGATTCCAAATGAGAGAAAAGACCCTAGCCAACATATGTCTTCTCAGCTGTCTTCTTTGGATGGTGAGGAGATAAGAAAGATTAAGGGATGCTGCATTGCTGTAATTAATGAAAGAAGATGAATTTATTTTTGGTATTCAAAAGGCACTTCGGTTCAGCATCTGACATTGACTGACTTACACAGTTTGACTGTAGACTTCTGGAATTCTGATCTCAGTGGAAAGATATTGCAGAAGAGAGAAATGGAACAAATTAGGAACCAAAGACTTCTCCATGTTAACTAATTGAGTATGTCTATAAACACTGAACAACCCCACAATTGCTGCTGAAGCTCTTGCATGTAACAGCTATGGAAATTCTCAAAGAATGTAGATATAAAACATGTTGGCAGCTGAGAAAGGAAGCCGTAAAAAGGGAGAGCATTTTAAAAACTTTTGGATTACGGGTTCCCACACCTCATTTAAAAACAAACAAGCATAACAATAGAGCTGTTATGCAAACCACGTCCCTCTGATTCCTGAACAGAGTTGTCAACGTGTGCCCTTTCCATTGCACAGCAAAGAGCAGCCATTCAGAATGATGCGAGCCACTGCACAGGTTTTCAGGCCATCTGTCAAACGTGCTCATCACTGGAGACCTGGAGTCACCTCTGTGCTCATGGAGACCTGCTGTTAGCTCTATTTCTCTATTATTGTCATTTGTTGACATCAAGACATGGAGGTTATGGGAAATATTATTTACATGACTAAAACAAATGTTACCTTATTGACAGCTACCTTCTGTCTAGATTTTCCTTTGTAAAAGGAAGAATATTGTCTTCATAGCTCTTCATGGCATATTTTTAAGTTGCCCACAAAATCTGACAGCAAAAATCCAGGTTTAATACTCTGCATTAAATTTAGCAAGCTCATTTTCCCCAGCTTTCCTGTTTATTCTCAATGACTTTTTAGGTTGTTTTGGCTGCAGGAAATTCATTATCTAGCGTGTACAGTAATGCAGGTTGGGCACATCAGCTGAGCTGTTCTAGTTCTTGTACACAGTTCTTGGTTTTTGATTTGTTTAGCAGATTCAGGTGGTACCAGATGCAGGCCTTTGCAGCGAAGGGTGCAGCTGCTTAATTTGTTCCCTTTGTTTCTCGTGAGGTGTGTTGTAGTGGAGAAGCAGTGAGGAAGAGCTGCCTGTGTGTCTTGCAGCTGCTACACAAGGATGAAATACTGTTGGAAGTATTTGTACTTTCTCTTGGGGATGGCAGGAGAAAAGTCATTCTTCTCAGTTAGAAAATCTTCAGCAGGAAAGATCGGCAACATGGGCAGGGAAACTCTAACAGAGAGTCCCTCTTTTTTTCCATAAGAACTGGGTGATGGGAAAGGGAGAATGTGCTCTGAAACTTTCTTATTGACTGCTTTACCATGCAAATCTCAATTTTTTTAAATCTGTTTGAAGAAAGGTCTTATTTTAGAGCCTAGTAAACTAGAACATCTCCTGGTTTAGAGATTAAGAGCTTTGTGGTGTACCTTGATGTGCTTGTCTGAAAGAAAAGGTGGGGGGTTGTTCCACATGAATACTCAAGCTGTTTCAGGGTTCTGTCACAGCCTATTTTTCTTCTCTCCTTCTGCTTTAATTGGACAAATGGAAAATAATGAAGAAGGCACATAGAACAGGCTACCTGGATCAATAAAAATGTCAGTTTGGCTGCATCAATGTAATAGGCAGGGCTAATGTCATTTGGCTAAATAAATGGGTATGTTTTGTGCAGCATTGTGGTTGTCTAGAGTGCTTTTAAAGCAAAGACAACAACAGAGCTCAGCAGCTGGCAGTCAGTGTGGCCTGGTGATCTTAGAGCAGAAGAGACTTTGTCCAGTTTTCAGCAGGAAAGGGTCTTTATGCCAAAGCACTGGCTCTGCTGGGGCCAGAAGAGGACTATGAGGCTCAGCAGGGTAAGGCTGGGTGTGGTTTACCTGATAAATGGCTGTTATGCCAAATATAAGAAACAACCCAAGGTTTTGCTGAAGTCTGGTCAGTGTTGCTGCTGTCTTTGTGGCATTGTGGCAGTAGTGTGCTGATACTGAAGTGCTGAGCACTGTATGGATGTTAAATCTGCAGTCAGATCTCAGCACTGGACGTGTCCAAGACCCACAGATTAAACTGGTGGCAAGAATTCAACCAGACTTGATGTAGACAAGTACAGCCTAATTCTGGTGGCCAGGTTTGCAAGTCAGCTGGAGCAATGCCTTTGCAAGGCAAGCACTGCACGCTGAGCAATGCCCCAGGGAAGTTCAGAGCTGCTTTTGCATCTGTGGGGAGTGGAGGGATGGTCAGTGCCACCACAGCTACCCAGCTGTTTGCTGTGCCCTCTGGCTGGCTGCCTCTCTCCTGGCATGAGACCCCTTTGTTGCTATAAAGAAGTGTTTCTTCTTTTGCTCACTTTATCTCCCACAGCACTTGAGCAGAGTTCCATGTACTGTGGCATTGTAACACAGCTGAATAATGCTGTGCATTTGATTGCAGTCCACAGGACTGCTATTAGCATTACCAAACTAAAACTCTTTACGAAAGGTCACAAGGTGTCACTTAGTCTTTGCTGCCTAAAGAGATGGCAGTGAATGCATTTCCATGGCATGGATATTTGTTGGGGTTTTTAAAAGTTCTATTAGCCCAGAAATTTACAGAAGTCTTGTGCAATTTCTGTGATGCTGCAGCATTCCCAGAGAAGTTTTCTTTAAATACCAGTGAAATTGGGAGGAATCTTAATGGTTAGGATAATAATCAGAAATTTCTGGTTTATCTAGGATGTAGTTTCATTTTAGCCAGATGCCAGAAATTTTTGTAGTTATTTGGTCTCTTAATTCTCAGCTTTAGTCCTCAGCTGTGATACGTGGCAGTTCAATACATTTTGTCCAATTCTTAATAAATACAGATGTGAAATTGGAGTGCTACCAAAGACCTGATCTGTGGAAGAGGTAGCCAGCTGAGATGGGGAGAATTTCTACTTTCAAGACTGCTAAAACAAAAATGAAAGGGAAGTTCTTTAAACCCTACCCTTCAGGTTCTGGGTCAACAATGTTCATGTTGTTCTTCAGAAGCCACATACTGACTTTATTTATATTTAGGGTCACAGACTTATTTTACTTTCTGCTACACACAGGTTATTCTGAAATGAATACTGACAGACAGCCTCTTAATAGCATAGCTGTATGCAGCACTTTTTTGCAAGTATTTCTGTGCTTTACAAATTGGATTGCACACTGTGATCCCTTTCCCAAAGGGCAAATACCTCTCTGGGAGGAATCCGACACATTTACAACATCGCAAGCTAAATCAAACACCCTCTTAGTGTGGGAAAGAGGAGAACAGTACTCCAGCTAACCTTAGGAAACTTGAATGGCTTGTAAGAAGTCAGTGTAATGTAGTGCCCAGTCAACCTGGATAGTGACCTGTCCTTTCAGTAATCTTCCATGTCTATTTGTTTTTCATTTCTTGTGAAAATGAAATACTGAGTCAAAGCATTACTTCAGCATGGAGCCAGATATTTTATGTTGCACCTTGACATTGTGCAGTCACTGATGCAGGGCTCAGCTTGAGCAGAGAATGAAACTGTGGCAGAGAGATTTACTGCTCCTGTTCCTGAGGAACAGTCTTGTACCCAGAGGTCGGGTCACCGACTAAAACTTTCTTCTGCCAGAAGCTCTGTGTCCAAAATGATAAAATGGGCACTGTCAACTGACTAAACAGAGGTTGGTTCTTGCCAGTTTTCAAAAAGAGCAAAGCAACTTCCCTTGTTGTGTGTCAAGAGGACATTCCACCCAAGTTTTGCATCCCATGCCATCGGCACTGAACTTTCCAGTACCATCAAATAGTGAGCCACCACTGCAACTTTGGACAGGAGTTAGTGGGATGTGGGAAGGAGGCTTGTGTGGAGCCTCTGTGTCCCTTCATTGACCTTTGCTTGACAGACATTCAGGACCTGAAACAAGATTTGGAGAATGGGGAGAGGGAAGGTTTCAAAATGGCCTTCAGTAGTCCAAAGCAACACAGGGAGTTCTACTCTTTTTTCCTTCCTCTCTGAGGGCTTTTGGTCAGGCATTTGCCAGTGTTGATCTGTCACTTTTCTGATGCGAGAAACATGGGTGGATGCTGTTGCAAGAGGAGCTCTTAAGCCCTTTCTACTGCTGTAAGAGAGGGTCTGCAGAGGACAGGCAAGTCATGGCCAAGTGATGTAGGGGCAGAGCATGGAGCTCACACAGGAGGTGCCTCGGGAGCTCCAGCACTGCACAATTGCTGTACTGACAGTATCTTCTTACACATGGCTGCCCTTCTGTCCTGCCTAAGTCAGTGTAGGAATGTCACAGTGACTTCTCTCCACAGTAGCAGAGGGTTGTACCCTTTCTCTGCACAGAGGCTGGTGCACACGTCTCAGCCTGGCCTGGCCAATCCGAACTCCTTGATGCTGCCTATGACTTTGGAGTGACAAGGGACTTGTATGACAATCACACCATGGATGGCATTTCTTTTACTGGTTTGGCATAGTCAGTATGGGCAAGCACAGAAATGAAGCTTGATTCTTTTATGTGGGCTAGTGTGGACCATAACTCAGAGCTGGCTACCACATTCAGATAAATTTGGGATAAGTGGATACTTTAGAGTACTACTTTAGAGTGGATACTTTAGAGTATTACTTCTCTCTCCTTGCCGAATTACACAAACTAGTTGCTGAACTGCCTGCAGGTGAAGGTTGCATAGTCTGTCACCTCTGAAGAAATAATGCCTGTGTGAGACTCCCCTGTGAGTGTTGTAGGCCCATTGCAACTCAAGGAATGTGACCAGGCTTCCTATTCTCAGGAAGGAAAGATCCTTTTATTTTGGGGATGGTTATGTGCAGGGTTTAAGTCTTAGTTGGCTTGGCACCTCACAAAACAAAGGCATTAATTACGCTTCTCCTTAAGACGACCTACGTGCCAGCAGAGAAGTAAAACAAAAGATGGTTTGAGCAGCATTGTGTAAACCCATTATCTGTTGCAAACCTTTGAAGTTCAGCCGCCTTCACAGACTGTGAGAGTTGGCATGCAAAGCTTGTACTTCTCTTTGTGTGGCTGTGCTGGCTGGCACAGGCAGGACCCCAGTAGTCACAGATAATTCGTATGGAACAAGCATGGCATGAAAAATGTGCCTCTGGCTGGAGTGAGGGAGTCACTTTATCACTGAGGCTTTTCTTAAACTGAAGACTGTTTACCTGGCAGCTCTCAATTAACATGCTGATGGAATTTGTGCAGGAAGTTTACACAGGCTCCTTGAGAAAATTTGCTACTTTAAATTTGCCTGTTTTTTCTATATTTAGGGGATCAACCCCTTAGCCATGTGCCTGAAAATAAAGGATAAAAACTAGACATCCTAAGACTTAATGCTTTCATTCTTCTCACACAGTCTGGAGTAGCAGTTATCTAGCAATGGAATTACACAGTATCCACAAACTGTAGTTCACCGTTAAGCTCTCTCTAACAGAAAATTACACCAAGAAATCCATAAACAGTAAGAACAGCAAGGGTCAGACTGTTTTACCGTGAAGAATTATATGGTGTGAGAAGCCTATTGCCTTTTGGTTTTTTTTCTGCTGTTAATGCACCAAGCTCAGCTCCCATGGAGCTTTCTGAGAAATCAGAAATGTAGTGTTGTATTTGAAATGCATTGCAGCATTAGAATTCTATTCTGGTACGCTTTACACAAAACTGTAATCCTTATAGTAGATATTTAACTCTGATATGTTTTATCTGCAGACTGTTCTCAAAATGATTGATCCTCCTTGCCTTTACTCTAGAAAGATGGTGAATTCTGGCTGAGGGAAACTGATCTGTGTTGATGTTAAATGACTGCATTAGGGCTGGTGTGAAATAAAAGCATTAATCTTTCTGCCTTGCTGGATGTATGCAGACTGCATAAGGGCCTAACATTTGTTTCAGTTCCTGTGGAGTGATTTAAGTTCCATAGGCTTGTTGAAGTTCCTTACCCACCTTACTGCTACCAGCCAAAGGCTGCTAAGAGAAAGCCACCCTGGAATGCATGATTCAACTGCAGATCAGCACTGCCTTGTTTAATACATCACATTTCATAAAACAGTTTTATTGTTTTGCAGAACAAATGTGCTTAGAAAGAGGAGGTACAATGTACAGCTTGGTTGCCTTCAGGGGCTCCTGGCTGATGGTTCTGTGACTCCTGAGATCTTTCAGGGCCTGGGGCACAGCACAGAGCACCCCTCCAGCTGCCGAGCCAGGGGATGACCGGCACAGGCAATGCAGCTGAGGCAGCAGAGTTGGCTTTACCTTCATTCTCCACACAGAGAACAGCAAAGGCAAGCAACAGCTTCTGATTCATGTTAAGAAGTCTTGACTTGGGTCTGCCTGACCCGCGGTTTCTATGTCAGTCAGATCTGCCTGTTTCAGCAGTTAAGACTTGAGCAACTGTCTTTATGAGCTTGGTGTAAAGAAACCAAACATACCCACATGCTAAAAATCTTAAATCAATCACTGTGATTGATAAACATTTAGCATTACCTGGCAAATGAGTGATAGCTTTATATTTTATCCACAGAATAACAACACTGGGTTAACAATAGAAAGAAGGAACTAAAGCAGAACAGAGACAATTTTTTATTCTTGGTCTGGATGGGTATTTGGTACTTGCAGGTGTTATTAAACACTGCCTGCTGTTAAACACTATCTCCAGTGGCTGCAGTGTCAAGCTAACCTAAGGTTCCTCAGATGGAGAAAGTCCAGGATTAGGAGCTAGGAAGCAGGGGGTTGAGTTGGAAGTAGAACACAGCCTTAATGTTATTTGCTACAGTGTATTAAAACAGCTCTAGGAATCTCACACACTAAACAGCAGCAGTCATTTAACATTTAAAAATAAATGTTTCCATTACAGATGGCAATACAAGCCCCAGCACCTTTAGATATGTGATCAGCTCTCCTGTTGTTTTCACACACTCTATCTCTGAACATGACAATTGGATGTAGGAGTGGGCATTGTAGTCGATGAGGGAGAATTGGCAAAAGGGATGATGGAGAAAAGCTTATAGAAATCACAGCAAATAAAGAAGGCTGGCAGGGGTGCTGAAACAGGCTGATAAATAGATTTTTATTGGTTAGTACTTACTTCAAACAGCAGGAGTTGCTGCTTTAGAGGCAAAGTATTTCTGTTAAGGTGGCAGCTGGAATACAATCAGCATCACCTTGCTGATCCTGCACACGTGCACACTCCCGTCCTCCCACAGAGCTCTGTGCCCTGGGACAGTGGGACACACACTATGGAGAAAGACCAGAACTGCTGGCAGTCACTCAAACCTCCCACCTGCTCAAGGGAGTGTTTTTAGTGGAATTGCAAATGAACATGATGGTGGTTCCAGGACCAAGTCCATAGTAGTCGACAATAATTTAACTATTATTAAACAGGCAAATTGAGATATGGGGACAAGCTACATCTCACCAGGAGACAAGTCAGACAAGGACTGATACTACACATGTGGGTGTGCTGGAAATGAAAGTTGGCTTATTCCAGCAGCATCATTCTGCTACAGCCATTTGATGTCCCAGATTTGAGTGTATATAGGTCCATGCACAGGAAATACATGTGGAACTATTATTTTTCACAAGACCTGAGACCAAACAGTCCAAAGGAGAAAACAAGGGGTATACAGAGTGACTGGGAAATAGGTGTATAGCTGTAGAATTTGTAACTAACTGCTGCTTACCTGGAGAGCATTTCTGTCTATAGAAATGTTGGGGTGGGTGTGTGTAACAATGGGTAAAGTATGCTTGCAGATAGGACAAAGGTCACACCTCTGGCTGCTGTGCACATGACAGATTACCCAAATGAGGATTCATGCAGAGTTGATACAGGAGGATGAGCTAAAACATTTCTAGGCAGCCATCCTTTTAACACTCTAGTGTGGACAAGGGTTGTGCTGGCCAATAGTAATTAATTTTCATTTTTACCTACTGGAGCTCATCATCTTCCTCATGCTGCTGCTAAATGCAGAGTGTTAAAAGACTTCTCCAGAAACTGGTGTAGCTAAAACTTTCAGAAATCTAAAGCAAATCTAGTATAAACCCTGCAGAAGGAGGAGGTGAGGGGAAAAAGACAAACTACTGCTAGAATGAAGAATAAATTTAGCTTAGCTTTAGCTCACACTCTTTCCTCCCTCCTCTAAGAGTCTTGCATTTATGTGCTCCTTTGAAAAGCAGAGAGATGAGACTGAGTGTTTCAGGAGTCAACAATGAACCTTTCATTGAGCTGGCTTAAAGCAGCAGTGCTGCTCATGCAGACCCCTTTCAAAGGAAGATACAAGGCTGTGCTTCTCTTTATTTTGTGGATTTTTTAAGGATTAGCTTTTCTTCAAAGAGATCCTAAACAATCTATGAAAATAAAGACACCCCAAAATTTTCAAGTGTTTCTTCCAAGAACCCTAAGGAGAGCTCCTTCTGGAGTTGTATCTCTGGTATGGAGGATGACTTCACTACTTTGACTTCAGGGATGTCCATTTTTTTTTTTTTTTTCTAAAAACCCTTTAGTTAGAATTTGGTTTTCCACCCTCCTCATGCATACTGACAGAGGGAAGGAAAGTGTCTTCTGCAACTTGAATAAAGGGGACTAAGCAGCAAGGAAACAGTGGGTGTTACCTGTCCTTTCCTGTGAAGGGAGAGCCATAGACAGGAGTAGGTCTCTATAATTTTATTCTCATTACTTACACAGTCACTGCACCGTGCTACAAGTTATTAACTCACAGTATCCTACTGCATGTTACTGGCTTTGCACAAACCTAGCAGAAAGGAACATTCTGCTTATGGTTAAACCATTGCCATCAGTACTTGCTACTATGTGAGGAACAAAACCCTTTTGTTAGAGGATGCAGTCATCATCATCGTCTTTAAAAACTATATATAATTTCAGTAATCTCTTCCTAATGCTTCAGATGCATGTATTGAATTTGAAATAATTTACAGTTAGTCTTACAAAGTTCTGCTTGTTTTTCTTCCAAAGAAAATAGCAGCATATTGCAAAATAGGAAGGTCCAGTAGCAAAATATGTAGTTATTACTAAATAATCCATCAAAAATGTTTTCTTATTATGACGGTCCCATTTTATTTCTTGGCATATAACATCTGCTGCAGAATTGATTCAGACAAACTCTACACAGGTATAGTCACAAAGATAAAGCAAAATGGCTTTCTGTAGTACCAAGACAAAAAAGTTGCTGCTGTTTGGTAAGTAATTACCTGCCTCTTTCCTATTCTATGATCCAATCTGACTTGAAGAGAAAAGTGGATGTGATCACAAGGCATTTGTCACTTTGCATCCTCTGCCTCCTGTTTTCATGCCTTCTTTTGTCCTTGCTGAATTCAGAGTGGAAGATGAAGCATGCAGAGGTTATGGGAAGGTGTGTGTGAACAGAATCACAGAACTGAAGTTCAAAAACCCCACTGCCCAACATCCAGAACAGGTAAATCGTGTCTGCATTATGTTTCAGTTAACTGAAGAAATAGCCTGTCACTGCAGTAAAATACAAGGAGGTCATCTCTTCTGTAGACCAACACTTGTATTTTCGTCTGTTTGTACTTGCAGGGACTTGCAAGAACAAAAAAATTGATGCTTTTTTTTTTTTTTTTTTGGTGGGGAATACTAAAAAGCCAAGAAGAGGAACATTCAAGCAGAACTACTTTCAAATGCCCAGCTGTACATGCTGACTGCCTCAAGAAAAAGGAAAAATGAATGAAGATGAGGAAGAGTCCTTCTCACAGATGTATTTCAGGGCCATTATTTAAGAGTGGCTCTTTCCAGCAGCAGTGAAGTTTGTTCTCCCAAAACAGCTGCTGATAGTGAGAAATAAAGCCCATTATTGCATCAGTTCACCGTGTAAAATGTACACTGCAAATACTTTTGAGCAGTTGAATCTTATGCACTCTTTTTTCACTGTGGTCCTTTGTGTAGTAAAGTATGTACAGACAGCCTTAACTAAGCATGATCTTATGAACTGGTTATACTAAAACTACATCCTTACACAGCAGCTCCTGACAGCACAGCCTTTGTGTTGAACCACACGTATTATTTTTGTTCTTTATGCAGAATTCTAATCAGGTATTTAAGTAATGAGCTAAACATCTGGTGCCAATAAATATTTTCATTTCAAGTGCAGTCATAAATGTTTCCATTGGTTTTCTAGGCATAAAAGTTTTGAAGAGAATATGAATTTATTTCCAGTGTGAACTGGCTACAAGCTCATTACTATATTAAGGGATTACTTTGCTTAGACCTTCTCTGATGGCTGACAATATCAGTAACTACAATACAACAAAGAGAATGTTACTTCAATTTGTCAGGGCACTTAACTGTCTACACATCAACTGTGAGGACAGGTGCTGTCAGATATTACACTGGCATACTTCTTGGAGTCTAGTTTAAAATCTGTATTTTTATGACACAGTTAATATCAGTTTTCCTCCCTGGTGAGCCTTTGTACTGAAATAATCATTGTAAGATTCAAAAAAAAAAAAAAAAAAAGTAAAAAGTGCTTTTATCCCCTAGAGATTTATATCTAAGATGTAGCATAATCACAGAAGGAACTGCTGATTACAAAATGAACTGAACACCACATTGAGTACAAAGCCAAATATAAAGAGGACATTGTATTCACTAGGCCAGAGGATTACAATTTGTCCAAAAGAAAAGTCATGCAAAATTCAAGTTTTGAATGTATTTATCACCTGCCATTGAGTTGATAAAAGCAGCTAATATAACTTCTGGATTGCTGGAATTGCACCAGGGCTCTTTTCAGGGTGTTGCCTGTGCACTACTGAAGAGCAGTTCACATTCTCAGGGACCTCACATTACAGATGTGCTGCCACTCAGTCAACACATGGAGCTGCTTCAAAAAGAACAGGTACACAGCAACATCCCTGGCTAATTCTTATTTTTCCTAGAAGCCCTGGCTCACACCTAGTCACAGGTTCAAAACTGGATGAAAAGGCAGAGCTGTTTTATGTAACTTACCTTTACTAGAACACAACCGTCTTGTTCAAGAATCATGCAGTTTTATAGTTGAAAGTACCACAGGAATTTGAGAAAAAAATACGTGTATGTGTCCCATGAACCAGGCACAATTTCAATTCCAAACTTTCAAAAATTTTAAAAAAAATTATTAGCTTTACATTCTCTCTCCCTCTAATACAATAAATCTGGGATTTTTAATTAGCCTTGTGTTTTTAACATCTAAATGATTAAGAAACCATAGTTATTCCTGTGTATATCCATTATGAATATAGCCCATTCTGATTTGGAATACAGCTACTCTACGTGAAGCTGTAAAAGTGGATGAAAGAACATTTAAGAGATTTTTATGCCAGTGATATGGTGTACAGTATGCATTTGACTTGAAGAGTATGTACAACTTATTTATTTGATTACTGTATCTAACCACAAAGTTAAATGGACCAAACTGGCTAGGGTAGATTTGCTTACAAAACAAATCCCTCAATTCAAACCCAGCAGAAATATTATCCTTCCCTTCCTAACCTGCAGAAAATCCTGTCCACCCTTCACCAATTGTAAATTCAGCTTGAAGTTACTGACCTAACCTTGGTCTTTTTCCTGTTCATATTTCTCACATGAATTTACAGTAGAAATGGTGCAAAATAGCAAGACCTGTTTGAATAGGCAGAAAGGAATTCAAACTTTAATCTGATTGGTTTAATTTTTTTTTAGCATGAGGAAAAAGAATAAAGTTACAAGATTCTTTTAATATTTTCACAATGTTAAACTAAAACTGAGCTCTAGGCTACATGTGTAAGTAAATCTAGAACACAAAAGGGTTAAATAAGATCTTCTTTTAAGATACAAGAACTTAAGCTTTCTTTACGTTTAACAAACTTCACAGAACAGATACTGCAAAGGAACAACCCCCTCCCCAACTTTTTATTTAAAGTGAACATTGTCCATAATTCACATGAACTTTAAGTAGTGTCCTCTCAAGAGCCACCTTGAAACTGTCTGTGCACTTGTAACGAGATTAAAGAGAATATTAAGGAGGAACAAAATAGCATCTTCAGTATTAATGCAGAAAAGTCTTGTTTATCAATCAGAATGCCCATCAAATGCTAGGATAGGATTTTGTAGGAAAAGAAAGTGCGTATCACAGCAGCCGCCAAAATTAATGTTTTTTTAAAACTCACAGCAAATGTAAATAATATCCTTGGACAGTCCCTCTCACCAGGACCACTTCCTGAAAATGCAGCCCACTACAGAAGCTTTTGCTGCTGGTTCATATTCTTGAATAAGAACAAGGAAAAAAAAACCAGCTTGCCTTCCAGACAGCTTGCATTTATAATGATGGGACACTTCTGATTTGCTTCATGGTTAATGCTAATACAGTCAGATGCTGAGTGTGTGTGTGGAGAGACATATATATATATATGTATTCTTTTTTTAATTAGTTGTCTCGTTGTTAAATGTTCCTAACTGGCTACCAAAGTAACAGTATAATTTGGCCTAGAAGGAGTTAATTACCTGTAACAAGTAGAATGGAGGATGACTCATACAAGATGGGGTTTTCCAAGTGACAGGTTACTTCACCCCTGATGTTTCAGATCTGCCCAGTATTTGAAGATGAGACAAAGTCAATCCCTCCCTCAGGTTTTCTTACAAATTTACCCACTTGTTAATAACTTACTAATCGACTGAGAAGTTAAACTCATTCAGGATTAAGCTGGGCGGCATCAGCACGAATCATCTTTACCTGCGCAAGCCCTGTGTGCAGCAGGAGAAGCCCGGTTATGATGTTTGCTTTTGTGTTTCCAAAGTGGCAAAGCTGGTGCGGTTGGGCTCAGCTCAGCGTGACACACCGGAACACAGAACCACCACGGCTCTAACCAGATCCAGAACGTTCTATCCAGGTCATGCTTTTCACATCCACTTGCTATACTCACTTTGCGGGCAGGGATTTTCGTGGGCGCGTTCAGCTGCATAGAAGGAGGGCTGGTGGGGCCCCTTTGATTATCTCATTGACACTCTGAACATGAGGAACACGAACTCGTTCTGACAAAGGGTGTTTGTTTTACAGGTTGTTCCCCAATACTGTTACTGAATTCCGTTTGCTACAAAATGTCCTTTTTTCCCCAATATGTAAGTCTAGCTACAGAAAGTCAGTCTGTAGAATCCAGCCATGGCTACTGTGCTGTGAATTAGCCTTATTTGATCAATCATCAGATACCTGCACTTAGCAAAAGGCAAACAAGAGCCAATCAGGTTTCGGCCAGTGGGAATGGCTGCACTGCTCAAGGTATGTGGAATCTGTTCACACAACGCGTAGAATCTCTGTGGATGCCATGTAAAAAGTTATGCACCACTTACTGCTCCAGGATGGAGTTGGCTTTAAAGAGAGATCATAATTTAACAGAGAAGAAAGAAAAAAAAGAAAAAGAAGAAAAAAAACCAACCCTGATAAGGTTCTTTATAGTAAGATACGTATAAAAATTTTTCATAAGAATCTCTGTCCCCCTTTCTTTTTGGCTTCCTGGGAAGAACCAGAAAGGTGTTCCTACCCCAACAGAATCCCTGATGCTGGTGACACTGCCTAACTCAAAAGCCACACGCGATGAAGGCACGAGTGACCAGTCAGGTCTTCTGGGCTTAAGCAGCTGCAGTTGCTGCTCCAAGTAGTATTTCACCTCCTCAGGATTCAGTAGCAGTGAAGAGGTGAAAGGCTGCACATTAAACAGTTTGTCCGAAAGCCATGTGCATAGCAAACTTTTACACCAGCTTCTATACAACTATTTGTTTTAACTCTGCAGCTGGAATGTTTCCAGCATAAGGCTTTTAGAGTGACTCCAGCAATAACAGAAGCCTTTGGATTTTTCTTGCTTTGTTTAAATCCACTAGCCATACTCAAAAATAATATTTCTTCATGTTTTATTTTTATACGGTGGCTAGCAGGCACCTTAGTAACCAGCCAGAGATCAATTTCAACCACCATCAATCCCTAAACTACAGTACCAGGACGGTTGGCTAAAGAAAGGAAACTGATTGGCTGTAGTCTGAAACTTGCCTAGTACAAGGTGTCTGGCTGACTTTGTCCTAAATAAGGCTAACATTAGTGAACTAAGAGAACAGCATTTGGTTGCAGTCTTGCACTCAGGAACATCCTTCACCAATGCGTTGGCAAGATCTCCCTACTTTCCGATCCAGTTTCACCATTTTCATGATGGCCTCCTCGCGCCCGCGGCCCATGTGGTCGAACGTGCAGTCGTGCTGTTCAGGCAGGCGGTGCAACATGCAGAACACGTAACCTGCCAGAGGGAGACAAGAGACATGGTGAGGGACTGCTTACTGGTAACTCACCTGAACCACAAGCGAAGGAACCCCGTCTACTGGGGGGTTCCTCAGTTCTCAAAAATTAGTGCCAGTTTAAAGCTTTTACTTATTGTCTTACAGGGTAATGAATATTTGATCATTTACTGCATTTTGCTGAGAATTTATCAACACAGTACCAAAGCTCAAGTCATACGAGGTTTGTGGGTTTTTTTGTCATCCTCTCATCTTATACAGGAAACCTCCAAAATCATCTAGGCTACATACGTCCACATAGTAACAAAGGTAGTGCTTCTGGGTTTTAATCACCTTTGCTGAAATCTTTCCTACTTTTAAGTGAACTTTGATGAAATTTCTGACATTCATGCCTATGGTACTCCAGGATGAGCTCCCACGCAGATTTTCAAGTCAGAACTGTTTAATTTAAGCACCTTTTTTCTTCCTCACTGCCAGCGTTGGCAGTGATGGCAGGAGAGTTCACTGCTCCTTTGCTATCCCGTCTTCAGAAGCTTCTCCCCACGAACCATTCTGACACTATCCACAATGGGGAACAGGCATTTGACACAGGGACGTGTCATGCCACATCACTTTGCTCTGTAGCTCAGATGAGGTTATTGTCTCGTTGTCTAAAGCTCCTCAAAGTTACTCAGCTTTCCAGGGAGCACGTGACTTAGAAACATGCCAATACTTCTCCCTGCAGGTGAGGAGGGCACAGCCACAGCCACAGCCACCACTTTTTACTCTACAAAAGAAACCAGCATTTTTCTTCTTTGTCCCTAACATTTTGTAACAGTAGAGAAACTGCCTCAAATTTCCCACCTCCACAAGGAATGTTAAACAGCAGTAAGTAGCATTAAGATGCTACAGGAGGGGAAAGTCACACAAAGTTACAGGGCTCACCAGTCCACTGTATACAAAACCATACAGTATCTCCTGTGCTGGGATATTTTTTTCTGCCTGATGGTGCAAAGAGTAACACTGCCTCTTATTTGAATGCTTTACATTACTGCTGTTCCTCAAATACTCTAAAGATATTAAACCCACAAAATTATGATATTTGAGAGATGGAAAAGGATAAAAATGAGTGAGTGAATGATTGGGAGAGTGTTTTGTGCATATATACACACACATATATATATATGAAAATATGTGTGTGAAGCAATTTAAGTTCCTGGGCTGTAAAACATCAATTGCAGGAGAGAGCAACATGCTACCTTTATATTAGAGCGATTGTTAAGAAAACAAAGAGGGAAGAAGTGTCATACATGGAATTATTTTTAAAAAGTGAAGACAAATTGATTTATCTTTGCTCTTTGTTTCAATAGCACCAGCCTATGAAAAGACATGCCTATTATCTGTGGCTGGCTTTGAAACCCAGTTCCAGGAACAAAGCCAAAAAAGACAAGTTTTCTGTACTGGTATGTACAATTCAGAAATATGGACGGAAACTCACAGATTGAACTGATATGTATCTCACCCCTTGTGATCACTGCCTCCACTTCAATCTCAGTCTGGGTCACACCACACTCAAATGTGACAAATATCTTTCCCGAGGTGCCAAAAATTCAAGGTCTGATTGTTAAAATGAAAATATCCCTGGACTATAGTGCCAATACTGAACAGGCATTTCACTCAGTTCTCTCTCACAGAAAGTAGGGTCTGAAAGCTTCCCTTATTTCTTGAAATAAGATTTCAAATTGCTGAACCAATGTCCACTGCGAGTACCAGAATCATAAACACCTAACTGGATGAGCTCAAAATTCAAGTTCATCATCTTATCTGCAATGAATGTCTAAGAAGCAGATGCAAGACACCACAAAGATAAAGACTGGGCAGAAGGTGTCTCAATCCCTTCTAAATAAAAACTGGTTTTAAATCCTGGCAGTTTTACAGATCCTTTCCAAATGTTTAACAAGCGTATGTAAAAATGCCATCTAATGTTACTGAAAAGAGATCTTGAAAATATATACAATCTTCTGCACTGCTTCACCATGACTCTTTGACAAATCTGTAAATCTAATAAGGAAGTACATACATCACATGATTTATCACTTTTGAACGTGACCTTCCAATTGCCCCATCTTTTCCCCTTCTACAAAGCCTCGTACAGACCAGCACAGCTCCATGGTGTTCCTTTCTACCCTGACACCCCCAATACAATCTATCCTGTGCTTTGCCTGGTCTTGATTTCATTTTTGAACTCCTTTTATTTCTTTGTAGAGCACCTGTTTTCACACACAAAAATCTGTGCTGTATGCTATATTTATTCCACATGACACGTTATTTATTTTTTTCTGTTCATCAAAGGTTTTTTATGCATTCTTGAACAAAGTTCCAGTAACTGTCTACAAAAGAATAGCAGGTGATTTTTATTTTTCCCAGAGTATTGGAATTGTATGTTTAATTTTAGCAACTAAATGATCTAAACCTGTTCTTAATATATATATTTAAATATGTACTGCTAATTAGAACAGATAGTATCTAATGAAAGAATACCCAAGCTCATTTTAACTGTAACAAAAATAGTTCTGCATATATTGGCTGATTTATGGAAGGGGGCTTAATCTGGTTGAATTAGCAATGCAGATCTCCTGGAAGCTCCATTTTCAAAAAGATAATTCAGATCTTTAGTTTCATTGCTACAAATGCTTAAATCACTTTAAAGATTGGAACTTGTATTTTTGTAGGTTTTATTTAAAATTTAAAGGCCTTTAAAACACTGCTATTCAGCAACTAATTGAGTGACAGTAGTTCTGAACATTTTTTTCATTAGTTCGAGTGGGTATATTCAATTATTACTGCTGTGTCCACTCCTTGCTTCTTCAGTGGTTTGAAAATCAGAATGGACATTCTGTGGTCTGCATGTGCCCAAGTGCCTGATGTCGTATCAAGGCCATCAGATTTTACAGCAGTTCCATTATTAACTTGTGTGTGCTGGGGCAGAAGGCCAATAGATGCATCTGTATTTTGATCCTTAATGCCAATCCATATTTAGTAGAGGTGAAACCTTTTCTGTTGAGAACTTTTACGATTATAAAGTTAGTTAGATAAATGAACTCCTGCAGTGTATTTGCTGTTCAGTTCATTACGGGATGGTATCAAATACAGGTTGTCTCCCCTAAAGGAATTTCTTTTAGCACACAATAACTAAAAGGCAAAATAAATAACTTTCTGCTAGTGGAAAGACCATTGCAAAAGGGAATCCATTTGCCAACTAAAGTTCATTTACCCAAGTCATCAACCTAAAACATGCCAGACTTCCACTGCCAGCACAGAATATTTCAATCTAGTAAATGCAATAATACATCTCACAGCACTGCAATAGTTGTTTTCCGATGTTAGAAGTAAACTATGAATCACCCATTCCTCAGGTCTCTAATGCAAACATTTTGGAAAAACATTTTGTAGTGCCTCAAAACATTTGAGCTCCTCTGAGCACCACAGAAACTTCTTCACAATACATCATAAAAAAATTCACTTCCATTATATTGCCAGAGCAAAAATGGCTAAAGGCATAAAGCAGAGCACCATCCCTGCCTTACAGAGGAATTGCTCAAAGGAAGCCCAAGACTCCACTGCAGCAACTATGAAGCTGCTTTCATCATTCCTGAGGAACCTGATGAGAAAGGGATATTGGAGAGAACAGAAAACAAAATAGGCTTCCATAATCCAGACCAGAGAGTATCACAGACCTACAGTATGCTGGGTGTGGGTAATGAAAAACAATTGCCTTTTCTTCATTGCTACACTCAAGAGCCCTGGTACATTTTTGAGTTTCTGAAAGCTGAGTCATTCAAGTATCACTGCTGACATGGAAAGGTAAAGGCCTTCATTACCAAGTACCATCAGTCATCTTAATTGTTCACTCCAGACATTTATGCTTCCATTGCAGGCACAAACTGTTTCAAAGGTTTAGCCTTCTATACTACAGTGACCCCTTATGATGCATTCAAAGAAACTCTCATTGGTAGGTAAAAGAAAGTGAAGTCAACATTACTGTAAAACCCTGAGCTTCTGATAACTAAAACTCATCTTACCTGCCCACTATGATCAGTATTTACCATTTTCATTCCCAAGTCAACAGGCAGAAGTTCAGACCTGTCAGAACTTGCAGCTTACACCATTTTCAAATTTTATTTAATAAACAACCTGTGTTTGTATAGAGCCCTATAAGAAGCCTATTCAAAAGCAATCCTAGTAAAGAATTCTGTGCTGTGCATTGACTTCTTCACATTCTTCACAAGATATTTTACTTCTCTTGCAGATTTGAAATTCTAATCAACAGATGTTCAAACAGAATTTAAAAATACCTTGTGACTTAAAGAGTTGAAAATGCTGCAAAAATTCTCAACCAAAGGTTAGAAGTCAACTGTGTAAGGTTAGAAGTAAACTAACTACACCAAAGGTGGATTATCTAACAAGGTATTGTGTGAGTCTACCAGCATATTTCTGTGCAAGAACAGATTTTAACATCTCTTTAAACAATTAACATATCTGCAGGCTATCACACATCACAGCCAAACCAGGCAGATGAGCAAGCAGAGAAGATCAGCTCATGCTGCTGCAGTACTGTTCAGAACTGCACACCATTCACTGCAAGTGTCTAATAATCCCCAAAATAACATTTATGCATCTCCCCTACCCCTTCCAACTGGAAAAATGATTTAAGGTGTTGCAAATTATACTAACAATAAAACTGTAAGTTAATGTGGGAAAGACATCTTTTTTTGGTTTTTTTTAAGACATAAAATATGCAATAAATGAATGGAAGAGTAGAAGAAATAGCTATGAAGATGCAAAGCAAGATCCTAAAGGCTTAAGTACCTGAGAACAGCAGTATGATCCAGCCTGCTTCCCTGTGTTCAGGAGGCTGTTTAGCAAGAACACACAGTAATGGAAGGACAGGAACATGTGCTATAGTAGAGCCAGGCAAAGCTTCCAGTGCAGCTCCTATGCACTGTGTTTGGCAACATGAATATATTCTTCTCTGCTGGCATCTTGTATTATTCTCTTTTGTACAGCTCCATTCTTGCATATACTCTAATTACCTCTCTCTTCTGTGGGAACGTTCTGCACTAGCATTGTCAGCTTTCATTACACAACTCAAGGAACTTTCAGTTTTACTGATATTTTGTATAAAACCAAACCAAATCCCACCAAGCTAAACAATTAGGTTTTGGAAATAAGTGAACTAAACTCTTCTGTTTCTCTTTCCCAGCTTTGCCAAGTTGACATGAACTACGATTGACAAGTACCTCAGAATAACTTGGTTGGGAATCTTGTCATTCATTTTCAAAGGGAAAGGGGAGCAAGCTACAGTATGATGAAGCTTTTTAACCAGATAGATGTATTTATTAAAACTCCTCAAAACTGAGGCAGTCCTTTCTATCACTTCCACTCCAAACTGGGGATGTTAACCTCTAGGTGCTCAGAGTTATAAGTCTAAATATCAATTCACATTGTCTTACACATTGCCCTCTTGAGACATTTCAGTTGCATGAATCTTCACAAACAGCACAGCTGCAAAAGGTTCACAAAACTTATTTTTTTAACCATTTGCTATGATCACTGAAACTTAGTTTTCAGTATTTTCTTCTTCATACAGATTGTTGATACTTACAACTTCCATCCTGCTCTCAGTCAGTGATAATCTCAGGTTTCATGCCAGAGGCATATAGTTCTGTGATATCTCTGGTGCTACATAAGAGTGCTCATGAGATCCTACACATTCATTTTGTATTTCTACTACTGGTTTTATGCTTAGGAGAAAAGAAGGGAACAAAGAATTTCTCTCCCTTCTTCTTCTATTTTGCTCTCTGCCATAAAGAGGGCAAAGTAATGTGTATGTAGGTATCTGCATTAGAGACAGAAAAAGCATTTTTGGAAAGGACAAGAAGTGAATGGAAGAAGTTGTATACAAAAGAAAGAGGACAAAATCTTAATACTGTAACAGCCACTGGACAGGTATCGTTAAAGATTCTACCAGAATTCTTTCAACTCCAAGGAAAAGACTGTATTTCCAAGTTTGGTCACGTATAACCTATGTTTCAAAGTTGTTTTCTGTCTACTTTCTTTAACATCATAAGCCTGGGAAGTTGCTTAAGGGAGTACACAGGAGATGCAGTTTGGTACTGTAGAGACCCTGCAAACAAAGTACGTTTTATCCCAATTTGTGCTAATTTCAAATACACTTTCCTATTTATCTGACTACTTGCACAGAAACATGTCAAACTGTTTTTTCCTACATTAAATGTGCCACAAATTTTGAACAGAGAATTTGCATCACTTGAGGACAGGGCACGTGCTCTGTTTTAGGGGGATTTTTTTAATCAACAGTTCTTAAGGAGGTTCTACACAAGAATTCTATTCCTTGTCTTTGGAATTAAGAAGAACAACTCAAAGTTTCCTCCTGTTTCTTTGAAGACATTGTACTTGGAGTGGGAAAAGTTACGATATGGCACTCCTCTAGACTCAATTCTTACTTTTGCTGTAGTGAACACTAACCCCAGAGAAATAGGGAAAATGTTATGGAACAGAACTGAGGTTTCCAGGAAATTATTTCTGACTTTCAAAGAATCCCTAATGAATCAAAGTCATAAATACAGCATATCTACTTTGTAATAGTAAGCTGCCAGTAAAAAATGGGTCAGGTCTGGCAGTACTGCAGGTCTCAGTCAGGATTGTGTCCCAGCTCCATCATGTACCAGAAGAAGATGGTGGTTAAATCACTTGATTTGGACCAGATATTTTTCTTGCTGTACAGAACTCATGCATTTGAGAGTAAACATTTCCACATCACAACTTCAACCCCTATAGATTTGTAAGTTAAGGCCATTATCTACTGGGGACAGACTACCAGTACAATTCAGGTCCAGGATTACTCCCACAGACACACCATGCAATCAATAATTCTCTACTGCTTCATACCTCAGAGGTCACTGACTTACACAGTGGTGACAATGACATCTGTAGGCTCCCCTTCTGACCTTATACACTGTCCCTATTTTTTAGTCTCAGCTTTCACCCACAGCAGTCAGGCACAAGCAGCACCTGTGACACCACAAGCTCACTCTCCAACCACCACAACTTCTGGGTTACTGCTCTTGTGAAATCTCTGCAGAACTGGACTCTGGTCCCAGTTCATTTGTGATAAAGGATGCAACTTCCCAGAAATTTGCATTTTGTCATGTAATCTGTTGATATAACTGGAAGAAACATTTTGCACCAAAGGCTTGTGCAATTATTGAACCACAAAGGCAGGGGAAAAAAATCCCAAACAGCCAATCAAAACCAACCAAAACTGGTTAAACTTTAATTTAACAAGAGCATTTTTGGAGAAATCATTTTGCTTTCAACAACTTACAGCATCAAGTGAGGTATCAAATAGTGAACATCAATGATCAACTTATTTTAAGGAGAGGAAAAGCAAGGTTCAAAATTGAAAGTTTAGACTTTAGGTAGGTGAAAAGTTTCCTTATTCGAATAATTGTGTGGTTTTGCAATGATGTATTCAAGAGGAATTAGTATCACTGCTACACTTGTAAAAGGAATATTCATTGCCCTGTTCGCATGACCAAGACACACTGAAATAATACTGCACCTCCCAAATCATTCCTAGTTTCACAAGGTTATGTCCTGTAGTATGTGGGAAAATGAATCCAAACAACAGAATGTACAGTAAAAAAGCAGAATTATGCCAAAAAGGCCTCCTAGTGTCCAAGGCAGCTAATGAAGTAGAGGTAACTCATACTAACAGGTTACACTATTGCAAATGTTGGTACTGAAATAAAATTAGATCTTCCATGGGTTATACCAGCTTATCAAGAGGCATTTGTTTCTTACTCAACATATTTAGATTTGTGCAGTGTAGACTCTCTAGATTTGAGTGGTGTGAAACCTTAATTAAAGTGTCCTGAGAAACAGCAGGTGGATGACAGAGCTCTCCTAAGGTCAGAGCAGGGACTTGTGCAGTATTTAACACTTTAAAAAGAGCTGCACAAGCATTAATACTTCTAGAATTCTTTACACCAAGCCCACCTGAGCTAATACACTTCTCCCAGAAGCTGAGAATTTAATTAAAAGCTGAAGTATACCCAGAAAGTTAATTAAAATAGCAAGCAATACCTAGTGATTCAATAATGTATGTGTGTAATTTTGTTTAGCCCAATGAAAATGCAGGAAAGATAAGGCTACTAATAAAGAACAGGAATGAATAATGAAAAGGTCTGTACTAACATCCAGTATGTGCTGCATTAATTCTAACAATTCTCCTGGATCCTGTATTTTGACTTCATCACTTGCTGAATACGATTCCAGGTCTGACTTCCAGTATATTTCCTGAGTTGTTTGATTTATGCCCTGGGTTTCAGTAGCTTCCTAGAGGTTGCACCATAGTGATCTACAGTCTGACAGCAGCTAGGCTTGCTGGCCAAACAAGAGTGAAGCACCTCTGCTTCTTTTACACCTAAATAAAATGTGTTTTATGTCTTCATTCCCGCTTTACACCTTATGTCCAGGGTCTCTTAGATTACACCTTCTGCTCCATGAAAGTCTTCTGTTACTGTAGACTCTTGCAATCCATGTCAAGAGTAATTCTTCTTCTAATCACAGGAAAATAGAGCTCCATTCACAAGCCCCATTTATACCACAAAGGAAAACAAATGCTTAGAGCAAAGTATACTTCCAGGTTTTTTTTGCTTTTGTTATAGACTTACAAAACCTTCCTGGCTCCTGCTTGTTCAGAATATGGCAGGATCACCATACACTTAAGACTCGTGCCTGTAACTTGCAAAACTTCCAGCAACTCAGGAATGTTTAACAGCTCTGAACACCTCTGTAAGTATTTGCATTTAACACATATAAAGATTGAGTAAATAAATATATTACTTTTAAAAACTTACTGAATACTCATAAGTGATTATAATATCCATTGATACAGTTTTTCAGCTCTTGAAACTTCCCTCCAAGGCCAGTAATACTTAAAACTAAAAGGCCCTGACACAGACTAATACTATTCTTTTTACTTTTGTGAAAACTGATGCACGCTGATCTGATGCCACTTCCTTAGGACATAATTTCCTTAGAATCTCTACATCAAGTAGTCTCAAGTCTCAGTACCTACCTTTAACACCTTCATATAACTGAATTATGTAATTTAGGGACACAGGTGGTGTTTTCCTCTAAGATAAGATTTTATTTATTTAGTTTGGAGGGGAAAAATGCTCTAGCTCCTGGAAAGAACCCTGACTTTTCAAGCAATTTTAGACAATTCCTTTCAACATCCTTTTTCTCCTCCCAGTTCTGATGCAGCAGTTGTGGCTATGTTCTTTCCCCACTTCTTCCTGTGAATAATTTAGATTTTCATCAGCAAAATTCACACTTCTCCCTACCTAAGCCTTACCTTGTGGTCAGTTAACTAGCTGGTAATGTTCCTTCAGGATTTGTCAGATTATTGTGTCATATTTTTGGGCCTACTGTGTCTACTTCAGCTATCAAACACTACTAGAATGAGTACTTCTGTGTACAGCTGTTGGTTAACATATGGACAAACATGTTTGAATCACTTTTAGGAGGACTTATCTGTCTTTTTGTCATAGAGAAAAAAAAATGACTCCGAGACTGAGCAAATACTTCCCTAAAGGCACTGGAAGAGATATAAGGTAGTCTCAGATAGATTTTTATGTTCAAGTTCACTAAGCCATGTGTCTCTTGTGCATACAAGACAATTAAAAACTGCATCATCTTTCACTTTATGGACACACTTCACTCTTCTGTAACCACAATACAGGTATGTAGGAAAGAAGAGACAATGTGGCACACCTACAAAATGCTGATTTTTCACCCAGTACTTCAGTTTCCATTTGAAAACTCCCAGAAGGTTATATACTGAAGGACTTACCAAATCAGTAATGTCAAAATAAACTCACCTTTTTTTTTAAGAAGGAACACCCTAACTTGTTTTACTTAAGGAGAACTTGGGGACTTAAGAGCAGCCCATTACAATTACATGCACTGATTGGGACTACAGGAAGGTAAGGACACCTTACTAAATCAATATTGCCAAACTTTGGTAGCACAATGGAAGAAATCAAAATCAGCACATCCTGTAAGAAACCCATGTTAATTGAACAAGCTGGAGAAATGTACTGAAGCCTCTTCAAACAGTATTTCATAATTCCTAATTATAAGGAGCATGAACTCCATTAACACTTTTAAAGCTGTGGACAGCTTTTCTGAAACCTAGACACGAAAGCATTTTTCTGGGTCCTACACTTGGAATCTATGATGCATCAATTAATCAACTACTTCTTAATTTCCAGTACTTTCAGAATACATATTAGTTAGAAAGACCAACATTAGCTATCAACTCCTATTCCCCATCAATTAACTTGGAGTCTTGGAATAACACCTTCATAAAATACAACAAAACAAAACCCCTCCCTCTGAGTTCAAACTTCAATAGACTTTGAGTTTTTGGGTATCTTTTTAAAACTTGCAGCAATATAAGGTAAGATGCTGGACATTCCTGAAACGGCTGAGGCAAAAGAACTATTCTGGGAGCAGCTCCCTTAGGAGGAGAGCCAACACAAGACAGCTGAATGTGGTACATCTTACAGGCTGACAGTAAGACTTGCCAGAACTGTAGTACATAACCAGTCACTAATAAGATTTATTTTAATACTTCTTACAGAACTGGCTGACTCATACTCTCCAGAAGCACTGTGCATATTTCATCTTAATCAATGGAAGTACATCTGTTACACCAAGACATAATCATGCCCTGAAACCATTTTGGTTTGTACCAGATAAACCTTATCCATCTAGAAAGTGAATTTACCAGCACCATTACAAATTCTCCTCCACAGAAAAAGGTTCCATGAAAATGGAACTATGATTTAATATTTTACCAAGTTTTAAAGAAACATTAGTTTCAATACATGTTTGACAACTTTGTATAAAGATGGAGCAGCTTATCTATTCAAATCTGTTTCTTTTTTCCTTCTGAAGATTATTTCCAAATTAACTGAGTAAATCAAATCACTCCAAATTTATTTTGGCACAATCCAAACAAGTGCTTCATCTCCTGTGTTTACAGACCAGCAGTTCTGTTATCAAAGTGAAAAATCTGCAGCTGCTTTTCTTCCACTTTTTTGATTACTCAATGACAGTGAGACTTGCTGCCATTTTATCTGTGAATCAGGTGCAGTCTCTGCTGTGTAGATGTATTTTGTTTCTGCTGGTGCTTGATCGGAGTCTGTTTTTCTCTCCTCCTTATCCCTGTACTTAGACCAAAACAAAATAAACCAACAGGAACACCAAGAAAAGAATTTCAGCAGATTCAGATATTAGAGATCTATACAGAACTAAACTAGAAACAGGGATGTGGAAAAATAAGCACTAGGAAGGGAATTTCTGCCCTTCTAAAGGGGCAGTCTGTGGTGGGCCATGTGCTCCACCCTCAATTCCAGGTGCTCAGCACCCCGAGGTGTCTCTCTGGCCAAGTTTGACTCTTGTTTCCTGGCTCAGTCTTGTTGCTGTAGAGGCCACTTGTGAACTGCATCCCTTCCAATCAAAAAACAGACAAACGTCAGTACTTGCCAACATCTCATAAATTAAAACTGCAAACCACCACATACTGCCTTCACCTCTGCTTGAGTTTAGTGCTCAGAGCAGCTTCCCCCAAGAGCAGCAGTGAGTGCACAGCTGTTAGGCCAGATGAATTCCAGGAAATTGTAGCTTCTTACAACATAACCTAGGTCAGTAAAATTCCAAGAAAAGCTTTCTTGTCCAGACAGGCAAGAAATATGGCTAGCAAGTGTTTGATCAGAATGCAACATGACTGAACAAATATTTTTTAAGTGTGATCAAGCTGGAAGGTTTCAACACCTTCCCATGCTCTTAAGTATCTCCTCTGGCCCAAGAACATGAAAAACATTACTATTCCTATCTGAGAAGCACACAAACAAATGGCACTGCTACTGGAAGCTAAAGCCTGGTTTGCTTTGCAGGGCCCATTATCTCAGCCTCCCCACTGACTGCCAAGAGACAGGTGGAGTCTGAGGTACAGACACACCCATAAGGATGTGGCCTACAAACACCAAACTCTTCTACACAAAAGCTGCTGCAGAGCTGGCAAACTACACTAATTTTTCTTTAACTGCTGACTAGAAATGGATCTAACATGACAAATGTAAAATTCCTTTACTGTATCTAGAATATCCTCATATTTCTCATGCAATTCCAACAACGAGGTCACTGCAGACTTCTGTGTGTTGGCTTTACAGAAATAGTGGTACCAGAACTACTTTTTACTGTAAAAATGTAAACCTCTTCCATAAAATTAAATTTTACTTTCTGTGCAAATAATTTCTGTAGATTAAAAGTTTACAGCTCAGTGTCTTTTTTAAAACTGTACACAACTTTATTTAGTAGCAATATACATCTAGTCAAGCAATTAAAACCAGGCTTAGAAATTTATAGTGTAATTTGCAACGGATCAACCTGCCCTTTTTACAATAGATTTCCAGAACTCAGTGTTTTATAGCTACTTCCACTCACACATTCACTGCCCCTAGTTTTGAAGCAACTCTCTGGTAACCACCCAGTTATGACACCACTGAGACAACAAGTTCCTTTTCAGATCCAGGATCACAGGCAGTTGATTTCAGACTGCTTGCAGAAATGCTGCAACAGAGTGTAACTTGAAAACTATAATTCCTGCAATTCTTTGATAATAAAACTGACTCCTATATCTAATATTAAATAAAAAATACTTCAGTACAGTCATTACCCACTGTGAGACACTGAACTACTGGAAGGTCCATCCAGCTGAAACTAGAGAACGCTGCTGTCTGCACAACTTGTCTACTCTTACTGTCACCTACAAACAGTGCACAAGAAGCTGATTTTGTTTTGGTGGTGTTGATATAAAGGTTATCCTGTCAGAAGCTCAAAACGAGAATTCATTTTAAATTTTCTCTTTCTCACTGGAGCTTGCAAAGTGCATCAGCAATTAACAATTCCTATCACTTCTCCTATTTTGCTGTGTGAAAAGGCTCAGAACTCGTCTTACAAATTGCTCTTTTGAAGATCAAAGAGAAGCTGAATTTGTCTTGTGTGAGCTCTGGATGAGTTTGTAATTTACTGGAACTTTCAGAGGAGGCTTGGCAGCACACTCGTTTGACAGCCCCAGGGCACAGGATTCAGGGGAGCTCTGTGACTCTTCCCTTCTGAGTTCCTTCCTTAGCTTTAATTGGCACCTCATTAGAAATTAATGAAAATGACATCCTCTGTTCTTCGTGCTCCAGGCGTAGAATGCTACAAAAAGGCCCATCACAATTCATAACACATTCAATTTATATAGCAATGGCTCTTAAGCATTATTTATGAGATGTGAATTTCTTGTCAGCAGTTAGTAACTTGAACAGAGCAGAAGAAGAATGAAAAAAATCTTGAGAGTATGTGTGTATGAAAACAAACAAATCTTTCTACATCTGAAAAATGTTGTGTTTGAATTGCTGGAACTCCCTTCTCAGTAGTGAATTGTTGTTCTTCACAGCAAAGCCCTGCAGCACTGTCAAATCTGTCTAAAATTTCATGTAGTGTCGAGGGAACAAGCTCAGCAGCATCACCTCTCTCTGGACAGGGCTTACAGGAGAGCCAATACTGCAGCCTCCCAAAGATCACTGAGCCAGTGTAAAGCACCAGTCACTCTCTCTGTCTCCTTGCCAAAAAAGCTGTGCTTTGTTGGACAAGTCCCAGTTAACAGGAATCTGTATTTGCAGATATGTCCACATTTAAAAAAAAAAATCGTTCAGTATGTATATATTTTCCTTTCTACTATGTCTCACTAAAAATCTCACTGGAGGACTCACCAGGACAAATCATCAGAAAGGAAGATGATTACCAGTACTTTTAACAGTAGGACAAGAAGATGTGCAACAGCAAACAATTAAATTGTTGGTCCGTGGAGTTTATTTGGATTTTAACAAGACTGCTTCGGACACAGCTTTGGATCAACACTTTTATGCTTTAAATTCTTCTTCCTTACATCCAAGCAAACCCACACATTTGTCATTCTGAAGATGGTGTCTGCCTTTTTATTGATCTTGATATCAGATTTTCTCTTAATGTTTAAAACTGGGAGGGGTTTCCCCCATTTTTCCTATTGCTTCAGTTCAGGATTAAGATGCCAAGAATTTAACAGCAGTGGTTCAAAGCTCAGTTTAAACAATGTTCTATGCTGACCATTACTTTTGAAGAGTGCAGGTGCTTATTTTACACCAGTGGATTCTATTCTATCCCATCACCTCCACCTGACCACACATCATTACCTGTGCTTCCCATTAGGACACAAAAGGATAACCCAGTCATGTGTGAATTTAGAAAATATTTTAAACAAATGAAAATTTGACAGATTTGTTCTATTGCATTTCCATCACCTCCTCCCAGGGTTTTTGAATGGGCTTGTCATTCATGACCTGAAACAACCTAATTTTACAGACAGCAGGACAAGCTAGCAAGAATGGTTTCTCAGGCAGTATCTTTAAAACTGACCAGAGCCACATGCTGCTGATTGGTAAAGCAGTTTGGGTGATGTGAAGCTGAGGTGCCCTGTGTTCCCCAGTGGTAGCATTTTGCTTGGCTCCTTATTAAGCTGACTATGAAATGTAAGTGGCACAGGGTATGCCCACAATCACATCACATCCGAGCACAGGTAACACACCCTTACTGCACACAGTATTAATGAAACATTGTAACTGCACCAAACCAAAGATCTCCAGTTTTTTCAGCGCTGTTGTACACATGGAAATAGACTCCTGTCTTCTATTTTCTCATTAAAACTATGGAATAGAAATGTTTATAATAGAAACTACAAACTATATAGGATGTAATACAGGAATGCAGATTTTCATCTCCTCACTTATTGCTGAGGAATTCAGAATTTTTTTCACATTCATGTTTTATTAACACATTTTATGAACTTTAACAGAAATACTTCCATAAAGCTATATATATCCAGTAGAAGAAAATTAAAGAATGATTCCTACAACATTTATATTGCAACAGTATTGAATTATGGAACCACTTCACGAGAAGTTGAGAGGAACCAACCAAATATATCTTTAATCCAGTTTACAGAAAAAAATAAAAAAGGTAGGTCTTATTTTATAATTTTAAAAGCATTACTGATCAATAAAAGGGCTTTTTAAAAGTTGCTGTCAACTTAATTGCTCTTGCATAGCTCCAATATTGCAGAATGCAGGAAAGAAACATTAATGATGTTACATAATGGTTAAGCAATCATTTATCCAATCCACCCCAAAATTCAAACTCTCTTGCTCCCAATATTAGGGACCATTCTGCTGTTTCAGTCAGGTACCTGTGAGCAGCCTGAGCTGCTGTTTGTGACAACAGCAGACCAAGAGCACAAATTCCTGCCTCTACCATGCTGAGCAGAAAGAGCCATACCAAAATGTGTCATTGACAGCCCTGAATTTCTTCAGTTTGATAAAAATGTTACCAGACACTTCAAGGTATCCTGACACACGATTTCTATAACAACAATTTCAACATTACAGCTTTTGATTTCACTTTGGGTGGCTTCACAGATCATGTATGGTAGTTCTGTGCCAGTGCTCCAATAGTGAAACAAAGCCTGTCTCATGTCCAGAAGAGTCCAACACAGCAGTAATCTCTACAGCCTGAAGACAGACAGATGCTGAAGAGAACAAATCATAACAAAATCTCTGCAGCTTTCTCTTGCCTCTCTTCACTTGGTATTTGGTATTCAGTATATAAGATTAACTGTCTTTGTAACTACTTCAGCCCACCCTTCCTCTCCACACTGCTGCTCAGAAGGACATGCCTTTTCTTCAGAAAATGGTTTCAACACAGGATTTTATATTTCACACATGCAATGTGAATTGCACCTATCATCTGTGCAGATCCTTTGGAAATTATCTCCTGCCTGAGACACAATGGAGTAACTGAAACAAACTTCTCCAAATGTACCAATACAAGCATTGTCAGAGAGTTCAATGCAACCTTCAACACATTATTATATGAAAAAATAATTAGCAGGTAAAACTACCATATGCATTATCACTGGGTCTAACAAGCACATTTAAACCAGTTAAGAACACAATTGTTCCATGAAGGAGAGAGCATCTCTTTTGGAATCTAGTCACATTAATTATTGTTTCGGAAAGATTATTTGCATTTAATATGAAACCCGAAATTAGCTGTCTGCATGGGATTATTGTCCTCAATTCAACTATCTGAACAGTGTCATCAATTTTGGAAAAAGCCAAGTTAGATGATTTTAAGTGTATGGTGAACACTAATACTTCTCCCCCCAAACTAAGTGTGAGAATGAAAATATTTTCAGTTAGAGGGGGTTTTTGGATTTAAGTTTATAATATTAATGTAATTAACACATGCCAAAGCAGATACTGACCTATGTTCCTTTACACCCTATAGAAACCTTCTTTGCATATTTATTGACGTGCTTTGTGCTTCTTCTCCTGTCAAGTGGGTATGATGCCCTTCCTGCCTTACAGGGGACTTCTGAAGTTAAATTCATTAATTTCTGGCATCTCTTGAGACAAGGCAGTACATCAAGGCCAAAGTTTTAAAGGAGAAATTAGACAGGAACTAATTATAACTTTTTGCTACCAGTGGAAGCTGTAGCTTCTGTTTAAAGCACGTTTCCAAGGTGAAAAACACGAGGACTGTCTGTATTTCCACGTGTGACACAGAGCTGAGCATGGCTGTGTTGGGAAGGTGGACGCTACTGACACACAGTACTCACCACAGCGACATGATCCCAGCTCCTGCTGGACTAGTTCCAGTTTTGTTTGGCACTGGAAGCATCGACGTCTACTCTTCTGTTTGGATCTGGTTTCTTCAGGCCTGTCATTACTGTCATCCAGTAGCCGTGGCCGTTTCACAGGAGAAGCCTCACTCTCCGACTGTGAATCTGTCGTATTCACAACAAATATTTTAGGAAAAATATTAGAATTTCCTTGCTGAGGCATCCCTTTAGGCAGACTGAAAGTATATTGCTTTCAGCTGGGGTCACCACCAAGCAGTGTGATACCTCCCATTCTATTGCATATGCATGTTTTCTTACTAACCAAAATGAGCATCAAGTAAAGGACAAATTATCTTTGTTGCCTATAAGAACCCCTCCTGCTGTCAATACTGAAAATAAAATGAACTGATTAGCTTCCTTCCAGCCTTGGCTGGGTCACACAGAGATACATGTAGAACATACACCATCCTAAACAATTGCAGGCTTCATCTGTCATCTCATTTATTTTCTCCTGTGCGCCTCCTTTGGTGTGCCCACACAAACTGACTGAAGTGATGAAAAATAACTGAGCACAGGTTTGACCTATTTCCTCCCTGGGCAGGAGGGGGATTTTTCAAGCACAGCTTGTAAATTGTATCTCTTATGACTGAAGGCGGTACATGAAAGCACCATACCCTGCTTCCCTCTCTTTCCACATGGATAACAATTTAAATGTAAATTAGTATACACCAACAATACAACCCCAAACAAAATAAGCATGATCTGTACATACATCCTATAAATTCCAAATGCTCAGGCATTTCTAAAGTATTAGTCAGAATACTATTTGCATTAATAACTTCATAAATTTCAGCTTGTAAGAAAATGGTGCGTGGAAAGCCTTCAGGAGTTAAAGTTTACAACAGTCTTACTTCAAGTAGCATAGTGCCTTTTTTCAGGTTTTTTTTGGGTTTTTTTGTTTTTTTTTTGTTTTTTTTTTTTTACAATGGAGAGGGTATTGACAAGGGTTCTAGAGTAGCACATGGAAGGCACATTACTGACTGAACTGTGAGATGGCCTAGCCTTTTTCTGTGGCATGTCAGAGACATGACATTTCAGTAGATCTGCGGCTCTGCAATGCAAGTCAGGTCAGAAAAGACATTTTCCCTTCTCAGATCTGTGTGCAGCAGAATCAATGCTGTATTTCTTTGTAATAAGAACTGCAAATAAATCTAATCCCAACTGTACTAAAAATTAAATTGTTTTTTGTAGTGTTGCAAGGAGCTGCTGAAAGACATCACCGTAATCAGTCAGTATTCTACTGCATGATGGTGAACAAGGAAAAAAAAGCCTGTTAGCTGAGTTAAATCCCTTTTGAACCAACATCAATCCAACAAATAACAGGCAAATCTATCTTTTTGGCAGGATGGTAACCTATTCAACATGTCTGTACCATTATTCTAAGATTCCATTGCTTATGTCTGCTTTGTGCTGTCCTGGATTAGGCAGGAAAAGGCTACTGCCATGGATACAACACTGCCCATAACCTAGTTATGTAGCCATCTTACCTGAGCCACTGCTTATCAACATCATGACTTTCCTTGGGTAAACACATAAAGAAGTCAGACTTGGAATACTTGGTAGCTTTTCCTTTTGGGGACACTCTGTTAACTCCTCCTGGCTCCTCACATGCAACACAGACTAATTCACATTTCTTACCTGTGTTTCAGCCCTTGTGTCACAGTATTTTTCCAGCTGTTGTACCCCACTGTTACAGCCATCACAAATACACACCTTGTCTCACTGAGGCCTACTTTATTTCTGTCATACCACTCTCAAGATATGCTGAAAATGTGTCTGGCTTTACAACAAGTATAAAGCCTCTGTATCTCACATTTCATAGAAGAGCGAATTGCTTTCTGCACTGCATACAGGTGATAAGTTTTTATTAAGCTGCAATGATTTTATCTGATGTGTGCCTCAAGACAGCCACCTTTTTGATCAATGCCACAGATTACAATTTACACCTTACAAAACACATATATTAGGCCTAAACTAACATTCAGTACCTTACGTACTTCACCTCTGCATGCCTGGCTGTGTAGGAGCCTTTGGCAAGGAAAAGAAAGAAGTGCATAATGCATTAATGCAGCTATGGAACAACTAGTCCTGTCTTAAATCTCTGGAGAAAACAGTTCAAGGGAAAGATCCTCTGAACAGACTGCCTGACTCCCTGAACAGAGATCCCAACCCATACTGCAAGGCCAACAGTCCTGCCCCATGGACACTTGTTTTCAGAATGCCCAGAACACCAGGCTGGCCTTGGTGTTAAGGACACTGCCTCCAACAGGCAGATTCTGTCCTGTGACCTGGCTGACTCAGCGTTCAGTAAAACCTGCTCCAGCCCACCTTGCTGTCCCAGATGGAGAACTACATCATTTGCAGTTTATTCACTACTCAAAGAAACAGGTACACTGCCATTATGGAACAGCTGCCTCCCCCACATCTTGGCTTCTGGAAATATAAGCTGTTCTGGTAGTTCTCAGAAGCCAGTTTGGTATTCTGAATTACACTGATGGAAACCATAGTGGTCTGCTCATCCTGAAGTCCAAATAAGGGATTCATGGTGTGAGTCAACCAGTGTCTAATAAGTTAATGAAACCATATGCCTTAATGAGAAAAACAGCTACCTCAAGCCAGGCCAGTAGTCCTACAAATGAAAATACTTAATAACACACTTTCTGTTAATTGGTAATGACTAACTGAATATTAACATGAGTTGGTCGTTATCACAGAAATTACAGATACCTCATTTTTTACAAAATGTGTATCTTTCTTTTATAAACTAAAACACTTAGCACTGAGGTAAGCTCAACCTGGCTCTCAGGGACAGCACCATCCCTCTGATCACTGACTGCCCAGGGCCTTGAACACGGGAGTCCAAGCTAATACTCATCACAAACCAGACCCACAGCACACACACTTCCATCTCCCCATGGGCAAGTACAAGCAGGGAGAAAGCACAGAGCAGAAATTAGACCTTATAGAGTCCGTCCTGTGTGCATTTCTTCCAGATCACATTACTTTTCATGATGCTGATACATGCAATACAGGACACAAAATACATCTTCCAGCACCTGGAATCTTGCAACCTTAAGCTTCAAAGATCTGACAGCAAAATGAAATTGTCATACATAGCTTTAGTACCTGGAGTGCAACTGAAAAAAAAAAACCCTAGGAATACAGGCTAAAGTGCTGCAATCAGAATCAAGAGTAAATTCCCAATATGAACCTTTAAACAACCAAAAAAGGCTAAAAGAAGAGGTTTCTCTCAGCCAGTGACTGACGGTGACTTTTCTCAGAAGGTTGGTTCCATTCAACAACAGTTACTTCCTCCTTTGCTTCTAAGAAACATTTTCCATGCTCAACTGGCATTTTAGTGTTGCACCTAAACCATCAAATACCCAGCCTGAGAGAAAAGCAAAAGTGCTCTTCTTTTACCCACATATGTCGAAAATCATAGAACTTCTTTGTAAAAATGAACAATAAGGATGAGAAATCCCCAAAATTTCAGGAAGAAACTGCTCAGCAGAGTAACTGCCATTGACACACTCCCACTGCAATTTTAATTCTGAGTTAAAAAACAAGCATTCTTCTAACTGATATCTGATGGTGGAGATCCTTCAAATTGTGTAACAAACTCCCATTTGAAATGAGAGAACAAAGAAGTTCAGTTAGGCAAGCCTGAAACTGGAGGCTTGTGTGAAATCAACAAGCAGAGCAGTGTTCTTAAAACAATTATGTCATGGACAAAGACTCACATTTGTTTCTCACTGTCACTGTTCTCATCTGCATTACTCATGTTCTCCCCTCAAAATTTTTCCAAAAAATCGCACCTGAGCTGAATTCCACTCCCTTACTCTCCAGCCTTGGAGGAGTTTGCAGGCTGCATGCAGATGGCTCCAGTTACAATCATGATGGCTCCTCCATGGCATTTCAGGGGAGGGTGGGATGCTCTAGGCCAACAGGGACATGGGTGAACAAAACAGGGGAGGAGGAAGGATGGGAGAGATGGGAAAATAGTACGAAAAAGAAGATCTCTCCTCTGCTGCTGCCTTCTTCAAGAAGATGAATCTGTTTAATCTCTGGTTTCATGACAGCTTTTGAGGCACTCAGGTCAGGGTTTTCTTTCTTATCATAAAAACCCATCTCATAGACTGGCATTTATGATCTCAGCTGTCTGTGCAAACACCAGAACAAGCAGTCTTTAATGAATCCTCAAACATTACTGCCATCTCCCCTGAAACTATTTTAGAAGCAGCTTAAACTGTTAAAACCTCTGTCCATGAAGAAACTTGCATAGTCACAGACAATAACTATGTAACATGGATTAACTAAAATGTGAGCAATAGCTTGCTGCCAATTTCTAGTTGTTGTTTGTTTTGTTGGGTTTTTTTTATTATTCATTATTCTGTTCTTAGATGAGGGATTACTTAACTGCCTGGCATGTTGATTATGCATTAAAAATTTCATCTAGAGAAAACTGCCTCTATACAAATCTTCCCTATCACATTTACCAGAATCATCATTTAAAATAATCTCTCTAGTTCAAATGAATCTAAAATTAACATAGTTGTTCCAAAGCCCTTTTGCTTGTTGACTGTTAATGAAGAAATTCAAGATTAACACCTCATAAGCCGAGTCTGACAGCTGTGACTGTCTCAGTCCCTCCCTGTTGCTGTACAGTGCTGTGGAAAATGTTATCCTGAAATTCTGATATTTCATTGAAATGAACATCCTATCTTGTCTTCTCACACAATCATGACTGCATCTCAAGGCTGTGCACCTCTTTGGACGCACACACACTCATAAGAAATATATTTCTTTTGTGAATATACCTCAGTGTTTTTTTAAAACACGATAGATGTCTTAAAAATATCTTACATAAGCCCTCTGGAAATATTTAACCACACAATCTCTTTTCTAGTATCATTGCAAGGCCCTTAGCATCATTATTTCACAGATTTATTTTTTTTCCCCTCCATAGAGTTTAAAAGCAACTGCACTAAAACTCAATGTCCCTAAACTTTGTGGAATTGAGAGACCACATGGGAACAGTCTCTACAGAGCTCACATCCCATCAGTTGCTTCTTTGCCTCAGGAGGCTCTCTGTGATATCACACTGGAGACTATAAATAACACCCATAAGTTGCATTACGTAAGTTACCACTTCTCATCCATCACCACAACCATGCAATACTAGTTGTTTCTGGCTCTAATGAGTAAAAACAACCAATAGAAAAACCCCACAACTTTCAGCCCAGCTGTTTGAGACACATAAGTGGAAGAATTGCTGCAAGATGTTCCAAACGTGCAACATTACTGATGTGCTTCAAACTCCTCACAGAAAAATTCTCTTTCCTCCTTTGCAATAGAGCT
This sequence comes from Trochalopteron elliotii, assembly GCA_024734555.1. Lineage (NCBI taxonomy): Eukaryota > Metazoa > Chordata > Aves > Passeriformes > Leiothrichidae > Trochalopteron > Trochalopteron elliotii. The sequence continues at coordinate 4,063,119 of JANPWX010000045.1, forward strand.
AAGAAAAAGGATTCCATTACAGACTTGAAGTGTTGGATTAATTTAAAAAAAACTCAAAAAACCAAACAAACAAACAAACCCTCAAAAATAAAAACAGAAAAACAAAAAAGGAACTTAGCATGTATACTGCTTTGGATGTAAGTCCTGTTTTTGTGTTCAACCACAGCATGGCTTCATTTCTCCAAAATGAGAGCTGGCACACATGATGTGCTGCTCAAAAAGAGGATATACATATACATGTATGCATGTATGTGACTGAAAAAGTATTATGATTTCAGGAAAACAGAGAAGTGTGGGGGCATAACCATACATACAGTTTGGGTAACATTCCACTTGCACATAAGAAAATGCTTTCTTACTGTAGGGGCGACCTGACACTGGCACAAGTTGCCCAGGGGGTTTGTGGAGGCTCCATCCTCAAAGGTACTCAAAACCTGACTGGACACAGGCCCCAGCCTGGTCTAGGGGACTCTGCTCTGAATAGGGAGGTTGGATCAGTCTCCTGAGCTCTCTCCCACCCTCAGCCTTTCTTGCTTCTAAGATTCATGGATAGGAAAATAAAATCTAAAATTATATACTAATTCCTTCCCCCAGTTCACATTTTTTTGCTCTCCTCTAAACCTATGTTGTCAATGTTATCACCTGGAAAAAGGAAGTGTACTATACTGCAGTGTAACTTAATGACAGTGTTAATTACCATCTCTAATGAAACAGAAGAGACTCATCTAATGCATGTTGAAAATGTATAACAAATAGTGAACTACATAGGCTCCTGCATGCATTTTAGCTAAGCTAAATTGGAAAAAGTGTGAAAATGGCTATTATCCTTTCCTGTCAATAAAATTCATAATTGTTAAATTATGTGAAAAGCTAATTAGTTTTCATCTCCTATTTAGGCTCCTATACTACATCTGGTTTATATTTAAGCTTTTGCATTACTTCCCCCATACTCTCTGATGTCAGTCTGTCTTTAGTTAATAGAAATGTTAATTTATTTCTCAAACGTTTTTACTTATATGTAGCAGATTGCTTCAAACAAGCACATATTTAAATGTATTCAGACACCTGTACCGTACAGCTCCTTTGATGGATTAACTTTGGGCATTTCAATTAGAACATTTCCTAAGGCAAAGGCCACCTCTACTGCTGCTGGCAGGCAGAAGGATTTTGTTTGTTTAGAAAACTACGTGAGTGGGGTTCCTTTCCTGAATTATACCCATGGGAAAAGTCTGCAAACCTCCAGAGCCACAACAGATGAGGCTGTGAAGGGAGAACAGGTTGGACACTCCTGGCCTGCTGCTCATCTCATGCTCCAAGGGTAAACACCTGAAGAAGATGTTTAAAAACAGCTGCTGACAGCGACATCATACACACACAGTGACTGCTGGTGTGTACAGGCATGAGGTTGAATTCCCATTGTCTTCATTACTGGGGGCAATTGATGCAGGGTAGAAGCTTGATAGTATTCAGAGGATGCTAAGGGAAGCTGGTTTAGGTTGTTGTGGGAGTTTTTGTAATGGCTCACATGCAGCACCTCTTCTTCATCTATTCAGACTATTATAAAGAATGAACTTTGAAAAGGCCAGAAGAGGAAAAGGGCCACAACACTAAACTCAAAAAAAATTTACAAAATAAATTATGGTGTCAATTTGAACTCCTATTCTCATTATTAAATTATGTACTTTAATAGTACAGGGTTAGGGCTGGGAGAGAGACAAAGGCCAGTTCTGGTGACACTTGAAGCTGGAGTACACAAGACATCCTATATGGCCTGAATAATCAGAACATGAGTATCAAGTGAAGGGATAATGCACATGTACAAATAGCTAAATGGAAGAAAAAGACACAAGTAGAAAAAAAAGTCATAACAGTAATACACATGATGAAGAACCTGTGAAGACAAATCATAAACATCCTGTCCATTCCACAGCACCTGAAGAGTGCTTAGTACTACTCAAATATGCATATTTACATATCTGAATATGTATGTAGAAATACACACAAATAAGCTCATACTGGTTCTGATAAAATAGGAAATTTAAAAGCATTCAGCAATATCATAGTTTTGGTTTTGCTGTCTTTAATGAGAACCTTTTTATACTTTGTGAAATTCTCTAAAATATGATTAGCAAGAATAGATAATGCTATAAATATTTCGTATTTGCTAGTCTGCTCCAGTCTGCATAAATAAGCAGTGCTGCTCTGCTTCCAAATCCTAGTGGTATACTCCAGCTATGTCCTCATCAATCAGATGTATACAGTATTCAGGAAGGTAATTCTTCAAACTAATAGCCTAAAACCAGTTCTATGTAGAAAATATTTGCTCTGTTATTTTTCACTCATACACAGAGTTTTTCTTAGTAGACCCTTCCCCCACTGGTATAATGAGGGTTTTCCAAGGCTAAGAGAGATATTCAGAAGAGGAATTGTAAAACACTCTTGCCTACTAGCACTGGAAAAAATACTTACCAATATTTATCTTTCAAAAAACTGATTTGTCTTTTAACTGCAGAACTTCAGTGATGTCATTAGCAACAGAAATCTTGCCATGAGAGATTATAGCTCCAAGGATAGTACCTGATTAAGGTCAAGGGAAAAACCCTAAGAGCTCTTGTATTTTGATAAAAATTTTCCTGAATGCATTGTGAGAAGGTTCTGAAATGTACAGCAAATCCATCTTCAAAGTACACTTAGTTTTAATTCTGTTACTTTAAATAAAGCTTAATGATCAGTTTGTATTTTGACTGTGTCACTTTTTCTAGCAATTTTTTTGGTGGGAGGAAACAACCAGCCCTGGCATAGGACACAATTCCTGTGTATCTGATTGGTGTCTACAGTCCACCAGAAGTCAGGTTGGTTTACCAGGCAGTTCTTACTGTTTGGAAAGGAGATATTTGGGAAGCTTCTACACTAACCTGAACCAAAGACCAGGCAGAGGGAAAAGAGATCAGTGAAACTTGAAGGATTCAACAGTACATGCACCGTCTTGTATCTTACATGCAGCTCTTTTTCAATCCTCTTTTCCTCCAAGATGTTGCTCTCATTAGTCATTAGTTATTCCTCAAAGTTCACATTACAGAAATAATTTGGAACAGAAACAGGAAAAAGACATCACTTGTATGTTCACGGAACTGTCACGCAAACAACTTCCTCACTTTCTAGGAAGATACACTTTCCCTGTGTATATTCAACAGACTAAAGAACACTTTCAAAAGGCTTTAAAATGACATTCATATATTTTTGAAGTCCTTATGAAAACTATCATCTAAATGAAAATACTGAAAACTTGTTTTTAGAAGTTGTGTGATTCTCACTGAAATAATCAGTCAGAACAGAGAACTTCATCAAGAGTCAGATGAAACCTTTGGGGCACTCACATCAAAAAGTACAGCAGGAATCTGATCACTGATTTGCTCCCTGCAGGTTACATGTATTTTAAAATAGTAAAAAACCATAGAATTGAATTAAAAAGTAAATGAAAGTGGCTATTTGTTTCAAATATATTTCAGGCCAGTTATTTAATGCTTAATTTCATTTAAAAAATCTCCAGTGCAGTAAAGTAAAAATTTTAAAATTATAAACTAGAAGTTTATAATTAGAAATTTAAAACTATGTGTCTCATTTGCTAAAGCATACCTGTAAGGAAGCTGTCTGATCTGAACAGATCAGATCAGGGTGCTGACTGCTGAGGTAAAATCAATTCAATTCTTCAGCCTGACAGGAGACAAGTCTTTAAAGTTAATGATCTCAACTATTCTTTGTGACATTCTCCATATTGTCAAAATTAAAACAAACCCTAGGCTTACCAAATCCTCTTCCAGTAGAGTGTAGCTGAGAAATGCAAGACATACAACCCTGATTTCTTTACCCTTGAAATTAATGGAGATGTGCTTTGTTTAAAGTTATGAGATGCAATTTTTCCAGCAGTCTCTGGTTATAAAACAAGGAGTTCAGAGATGTTGGGAGAACAATGTTAAGTAAGGGTAATGTCAGAGATCATTTAATTGACCACAGAGATCTTCAGAGTTCTGAAAACTAAACATGGCATGAAACAACTAAAAAATAATCAAGGTAAAGCTGTTTCATTTTAACCAAAATATACATAAAGGCCAAAATATTTGCTCTTCAGTTTCAACAAACTGAAGACAAATCCTTCATCATAACTCCCTAAGACTTTGGTAAAAAGAGGTGGTAATATCTGAATTTTAAGACAATGACCTTTTGATTGCATAGTTTTGTATCTGGCAACAGTTTCACCAACCAGACTGAAAACCACCACCCCATAAAGAAAGTGTGAGAAAGTACTGAGGGCAGCAGCACATGTTTTTTCAGGACAGGAGAGTCTCATTTACGAAAGCACAGGTCATTTATCCTGCTCAAGGCCCAAGAGAATGGTGCTGCATGGACTGCTCTCCCAGCTCTTTGCTTTGACCATCCCAATTGTCCCACCTTTCCAAGAGTCTCTCTCCTGGCTTTTCTCCACAGTTCTTGAGGCACTAAATGCTTGCCTGTACTTCCAGACTTCAGCTCTCATTAAGTGCCATGAATGCTACTGAGGTCAGACTAAGTATCTCTAAACACTCGTACCTTATTTGTTTTCCATTAGTGTCACTGAAAAAAATTAGGTTGGAAGGGATTTCTGGAGGTCATGCAGTTCAGCCTCCTGCTTGATGCAGAGTAAAACATCAAAGAAATTGGATCAGGTTGCTCAGGGTCTAGTCCATTTTCAAAAATTTTCGAAGACTAAGACTTCACAGCCTCTGAGGGTACCTATTCCAGTGCCAACTAGAGGGGAAAAATCTCTTAATCAGCCAGCTATACTGTTCCTAACACAGTTAATCCAGATAGTGTTTATTCCTATCATCTGGTACCTTTAGTTTGACATTCAAAATAATTTTCTTACTGGCTGACAATTCAATGTGAACTCCTCTCAAGAGATCATCCTGTCCTATTGACCCAAGCACATTTTCTTCTAAGTTGTTCTTTTTTACAGGATTCAGAACATGGAAATGAAAACAGATGAAAAATTTGAAACAAAAGGAGCAAAAAGAGATAAAGACAAGTGAAAGCCGAGGAATGGACTTACACAAACCCAGAAAGTCTTAAAGGGGTTATTTGGTGAAGAATGAAAAAGTTTCAAGGGCTTATTTGAACTGCACAAAGGATAAAAGAAGACGAATTTGGGTGATTTTAGAGGATAAATAAAGATAGTGGGAAAAACAGTATAAAGTACTTGGAGGACATTTTCTGTTAGGATGCTGAACTTGAACTGACCTCAGACAGCTGGGAGTACTATGAGGTACACAGAGAGGTGTGTGTGTGTGTCAGCACCTGCTGGGAGCTCACACAGGCCAGGAGCCCCTTATTCCCCACCCACAGGGAGATTTTGATTATTGCTTTTTACTTCTGTTTTATTGGGTTGGGTTTTTTCCCTCTGCACAAGGAAAAAACCAGTTGATTCTAACCTATGAACCTCTGAATAACCAAAATCTACCTGAATTATGGCACATCTCTGCCACTCACACCAGCATAGACCAAATTTCACTTTCTGCATGAGGCAGCATCCTGGTTTCCACTGGAATTTTCTTCCTAATAGCTGGTACAGTGCTGTGCTTTCGATTTGGGATGATAATGTTGATTACACACTGATGTTTTAGATGTTGCTAAGCAGTGTTTATACAAGGTAAAGAAAGGGCTTTTCAGCTTCTCACCCCATCAGTGAGAGGGGCTGGAAGGCACAATAAGCTGGGAGGGGACACAGCCAGGGAAAGCTGACCCCACTGGATGTTCCATACCTTACAGTGTCATGATCAGCATATAAATTGGGGGGCAAACTGGCCAGGGGCTGCTGCTCAGGAACTGGCTGGCAAAAGCTGGTTATTGCTCTCTCCTTTTTGCTATTTTCCTTTTTTACAATTTATTATTATTTTAATTATTAAACTGTTCTTATACCAGGAGTTTTCTTTCTTGGAGATCACGTAAGACTGCCTTACATGCTCTTAAGAGAATTGACGTGAGTTAGTGCAGTTTTGGGGAATAAAATGTTATAAAAATGTTATGAAACATTAATAAGCATGTAAGTTATCGTGTTCATCTATTTATCTCATTCCACAACAGTATTTTTATTTCTTAAGGCCAACAGTCCTTTCAAGAATGACTTCAACAGACTGGTAAGAAAAAGGAGTTAATCCTAAATAAAAATTACTGGCATGTCTCTTAAGTATTTGCAATTTATCTATACAGCATGCAAAAGAGGGCTTTCACAGCCACGATATATTTTTCATTGTTTTGGCCACCTCAACTATCTAGTTTCCTCCCTTGATGATCAATGCAAAGAAAAGATACACCTAGGAGCCACTAAGTGTGAAAGTTAATTTCAAAGTAATACCATAAAAGTTTCTATTCATCTTAGTTCAGTGTACTTTAACACAGGCAGATAAAAGTATTCTTGTCCTAATACCATAAGATGATAGAAAAACAATCTATTTATTTTATCCTGCCTGTACTGAACAGACAGGGACAGAAGTTACTGTTTTCATATGCTGTCATGCTGCTGCACACCTTTTCATTTCTGAATGCTGTGTTTTTTCCACTACTTGGAAGAAAATTCTCTTCAAAAGTAAACAGCATGAGTGATTAATGTATGAACTATGAAGATGCTTGCAAAACTTGTCTTTAGATCAAAGCAAATATGGACTAAAATTCAAGGCATTTTTTTCACTGCAGTTTAGTAAAGCAATGATTTAGATGTCTAGCACAGAAATGTGCTAGACTGTGACAGATAAAAATCAAGGAAGACTTTTTTACAAAAAAAAATATTACCAATTATTGTGTGCTAACAAGTTCTCATAAACCTTCTCAGGGACAGCTGAAGTTTTTCAACTCAGAGGCGAGGATCATCACAGCTACAGCTGACTTTTAACAAACTATTTGATGTATTGACCCCAAATGCATCACTCTGGATTCTCCAACTAACTCAATTAGTCTAAAATTACGGGATGCCTTCAATGTAAAAGAAAGTTCAGGTGAACCATATCCACTGTTTTTAATGAACAAGGGTGGCTTTATAAAGCTGAGAAAGATAAGAGTGGAAATAAATCATACAATTAGAGCAAGTCCTTAATTTTGTTTACTGCTATGACTATTAAGATCCTTACCACTTGGAGAATTTTAATCTACAATCATCATAACACTTTGAGAAGGCTCTTAGCTAACCAGGAGGAGAGGAAACCAATCTGTCCATCCAGATAGATATGGGAGCACGAAACAGATAATCCAGCATGTCACAGAAATAGGCAATAAGCTGAGGCAGTAAAAAGCCATCAACATACATCATCTGATCATGGCACAGCGTCATCTCCCAGCCTTTATCAGCTCCTGCTGCATCAATGCCAGTCCCAGGCACTTCATCCTGTTTGTAATTGCTGATGAGCAGCAATAAGGCCTCCACGCCTCAGCTCCCGTCCGTTCCACTTCAGCACCCACCTATTAGGTTGTAACTTTTATTTACAGCCTGGCTTGATGTGCTGCTCTATTAGTACAGCTGGAAACTGAGCAGAGGGAGGGAGAAGAGCGTCCCTAATGGGCACTATGATTGCTGGGGCTGGGTGATTTACTATGCTGCTCAAAAGGCTGTTCTATCATCACTTTTCTGCAGGTGAGAGAGCTCCAAGAAGACTGGATTTCAACACAGTGCCCTCCAGAAGTCAAACACTAAAGAACACCTTAATAGTCCCTTGAAACACCAATGAAAAACAGACCTCAAAGTTGGTTTAGTGCTATTAAGCCCCCCCTCAGTAATCTTTTGTGTATTTTTTGCTCAGAAGCTCAACACTTCAGAGCAATTAAAGAAGAAAATCTAATTAGTGGTTTTGTCCTTACTCAACACATAAGGTTTGATTTAAAAAAGATCATATCAATGTAATGATTTCATGGTTTTGGCTCAGGCTCAAAATCTATGTACTTCTATTTCCACAACTTGACTTTCCTACAACTCCTCAAAGCTGTCCTCTCAATTGTGCAGGTTCAACTGCAAAGCATTTGGATTCCTGGCACTGTTACAAGCAAGCACATATCTTAGAACAAGAACATTAATAAATTCAAGACTTCAAAAAGGACCACAGCCCTGTTTAACTGCTTTACTCAAGCAGTGAAATAATTATTTCCATCTTCTAGACTCAATTTTAAACTAGAAAACACACAGAGAGAAGAGACAGATTCTCATCTTGTACAATATAAACACCGCCACACCAATCTACCACAGATATTCTCATAAAATGGAGGTATCTACACATATAACTATAAAAATATTACAGATGCATATTTCTCATGAACTGCTACTGAGAAATAAAGTACTTAAACCTCACCAACTTTATGGACATAATGTATGAATTGATTGCATCATTACCACATTTTATCTGCCTGTTTCTATCACCTTCTCTACTGCACAATTAAAAATTAACTGAGCGCACTCACACAGCTCCATCAAGTTTTTTTCCAAGTTTCTTTAAGCTGTATGAAAATGTTATAAAATCTGGCAGTTTAGAGTTGTGTAGTAAATCATCATTGAAGTTGTACAGCAGAAAAACAAGACTAATATACTACTTGGTAGTGCACTTTCCCACCATAGGCACCATGACACAAATGGGATGTGGATGCCCTGCAGACTAGAGCAAGCCTCCCAGCAGCTGCCATCAATCATCACATTACCCAACCATTAAGAAACAAATCAAAATACATAAGAAGCTATACACCAGGCCACACAGTCCCATCTTTCTTCCTACAAAATCTTCAGACTGCAACTGCTCAGAAGCCTTTCAGGCATCATCCAAACTAATGATTGCAAGGCTTTATTCATTCTTTTCATTATAATCCTTGTCCTGTGGGTACACTGGAATAGAAATACTTTTACCACAGTGATGATTCTGGTGAACAGGAGGGAAAACCCCACTCTTTGGTGTCATAATACTATTTTTTATCAGAATAGGTCCTACAGCATGCAGGTTGACAAGTGCATTAGGTAAAACCTTTTTTCTCTATGAGAACTTTTCCTGTGCCTTGGCAGATTTATTGTTTTGATCTTTCTTCAATTGTTACATTCATGCTGATAAAGTATGAAAGGTTTGTCTCTTTCCTTAATACTCTGATGGAAACTTACATATAAGATAACTAAGTCAAATTTCTAATTTTCTGTCTCAAATGCTGATTTAAGGAACTTTGGGGAAAAACTATGCTTCAAGAGTGAACAGAATTACACAGATAAAATCCAACATAACATTTTTTCTTCAAAGCTCTTCCAAGCAGAAGAAAAACAGGATACTTATAGAAAACAGGCTTATAAGCAATGTGTAATGTTGACAAATACTGCTTACATCATTTAAGTAGCTTCCTAGGAAGCTGAAGTGATTGTAGTCTGAAAGAACGTATTGGTTTTGGCTGGGATAGAGTTAATTTTCTTCACAGTAAATAATGGGGCTAATTTTTGGCCTTGTGGTTAAACCCTAGGAAATGTTCACCTACATGGTATTTTGCTCATGCCTGAAGATGCCACAGCACTTCTGGCTAATATTTTATAGCCAATGTTTTCTTGTTAATTCCCATGACAATGTGGTAATTTATTTTAAAAATGAAAGTTTGCTAAAATTTCAAGATCTGGAGAAGAAAACTAACTCCTCGTACCAGGTTTATTCATGTAAGGGACTATAAAGATAATATGTAGATAACTGAGCAAATAATGCAAAAACCTCAAGCAAAATTGAGGTAATACAAAATCAGTAGATTTAGTTGACTGAAGATTAAAGTTGTGGTATCAAATTAAGGTCATCTAATTTTCTTAAAAAATACACTAAATGAAAAACATACAAGCATGTACAGACCAAACAAGAGCACGAACTGAAAAACAGAACTACTGAGCAAAGTTAGCCAAGACATTTTTCGGTATGTCTCATGGTTTCATTTGTTTTACTCCAAGGAGCTTTTACTGGTGCCATTTGACACTCCAAATAATGTACTTACATTTATTTTTGCTAAGCATACACACACAAAATTTCCAGTGGTACTCTCAGTTTACTGTATCTGTAGCATCATAGCAAGCTTTTAAATTACTCTGCTATGAAAACCAGCTGAACATTACAGCAGCTCACATATAAAGAAAATACAATTTAGTAATACCATGAGCAAAGCAGATTAGTTTGCAAGGGACATAGTGTAGTGGGAAATATTCCATGTTGTTTAGATATACCTTCATGGCTGCACAAAAAGAAAATCCAGTCTTCCTGTTTTGAAGAACTACCTTCCAGTTCCAAACTCAGTGCTTTGGCAAACAACACTCACTGTGACAGATTATCATGTGTTACTTGAGAAGGCTGCACCTGCACCAAGAGCAAGGTAATGCAGCTTCTCTGTAACCTTCCTTCACTGCAGAACAAGCCAACTTGTATCACCACACACCTGCTGCAAGCTAACAACACTCACCTATGGAATAACTATAGTTCAGCTCAACAAACAGCAGCTTGAAGCACTTTTTGAAAGTATAACTTCAGAGGAAATTTCCCTTGAACTCCTTGAAGGGCAAGGGTCAAACTGGAATACCCTTCCTTTCTGCACATAAATGCAAATATAAACAAAAATTATTTTGGAAACACAGACTACCTACACGCCCACCAATCCCCAGGACATTATTGCTTTTAACAGTGGTCCTGGTGGAAAGGATCATGTGAGTTCTCAATCCACACAAAACTAAAGCCTGGAGAAGACCTGAGCCAATGCAGGTAACTTGGCAGCCTGACTGAGTGCACACATGGTTCTTCAGGACAGATCTGATGCAGAAGCAGTGACTTCAGCCTGGCAATGACCAAACACGTCACTAGTAATACAAGCTCTGTGAGACATTATCCATCTACATCCTGCATATAGAAATAAAGGCATAGAAAGGACCCAAAGCAGGTAAAACTTAGTCTCAGTGCAAAGGTCAGCTGTCTATACTGTATCTTCAATCACGGAGAGTCAATGTACTTAGAACAGTTTTCTACTTAACACTTTGCATTTCAAGGGCAGGATTTCCAGAACACTCACAATCATTAGACAAACTGATTGCTCCTACATGTCTTGTTTTTACAAAGATTAACTGAAAACAGAGTGTATTTATAGAATTATGTTTAATAGGATTTTCAGATAAACTATCTGCCATACTAATTCTTTTATATGTACATTTCTGTCAGCAAAGCAACAATATTTATTTTCATTTGGCATTTGCCAGATATGGTTATTACCCTTTACTATTAAACTATAACTGCTAAATACAATACCAAACCTAATTCCTTGATCCCACAAAACACATACCTGAGTCACAAGATCTTTTGGTTGGTGTGGTTAACGAGGCATGAGCTGTACCTGTGCATGGCCCACCTGGAACAGAGAAGATTGTATGTCTCAAAACACCACCTATATTTAACATTTATAACCACATCAAGATTATACTTAGGAACATAAAACACAGAGGAGCACTTGTCTTTGGAGAGCACATATGGAAGTAGTTCTACCCTCAGTACTTCTTTCCCAGATGAATCTGAATGTCTTGTGGTAAAAAACAATAGATGAAAAGTTGGGACAAAGTTACACTTTTTTAAAATATACTTTATAAATATTTCAAGAGGTATTTTTAGGAAAATATACACTATAACTGCAATGCTAGAAATGTATTTAAGTGACCCACAAGTAACACAAGGGACAAAGTGATCACTTCTCTGATATCAAACCTTGTTACTGACTCCAGTGAGATAATGACTTTGCCTCTTATCTTGTTCTCATTATGTGTTCTAAGTGTGGCACAAGCATATGCTAAACAAGCTCTTTCCATGTTTAAGGTGTTTTGGCTCTGGACTCTTGCCCACTCATCTGGCATCTGCTTCGTAGTAAATTGCTTTCTGCCTTTTTTCTTAACATGCATCATTGCTGAGGAGTTCTCCAGAGATCTTGTTAAAATAGCAACCAATTGAGTGTACACAGTGACTTGCAGTAAAAATAAATAAATAAAAATAAACTCCATGCAGGGAAGCCAAGACAGATTGACAGTAGCATTACCAATGGAAATAACACATCATAGCTTTGAAAATTGGATATTATAAATGGCAAGATGCTAGAGAGCCTGAAATTGAGTTAAATCTACTAGAGTTTGGCTATCACACTAGCAATAATCAAGTTTGCACTAAACTGCTGGTGATATAGTTATACTTGCTGGCAATATAACAGAGCTTAGTATAACAGGATAACCTTTAATATTAGGTCTTCATGCACTGAAAAATACTAAAACTACTTTTTTCCTTCCCCCCCAGTCTTTGCATATCTGGAAAGCAGCACTGTGACTTTGGCAATGTTTTTACCTTTTCAAGTATTTTCAAGCTGGCCTGTTAGTAAACTGTTTTTGTTTCTCTCTGGGATGCTCCCTCTTGAAGCTATCCTTCATTTCTCTTTTTCATTAAGTTTCAGGTCTCAGGCAACTATTTCTACTCTGAAATACTCATAGCATTGTAACACTTAAAAAAAAAATCTGAATTTGAGGAGGAAAGATGTGAGGAACTTAGTTCAGTGCATTTGATTTCAATGAAGTCCACTTGGGAATAGAGTTTTACACTCTCAATTTTCCAGAGAGGGACCAATAAACTTGTTGAGTTTTTTGTTCTCCCAAGAAGTCCCTCCAGCAACACACACCATTTCACACCTGTGCAATGGGTAATCTTTTAATGGGTGATTACAATGGCCAAGAAGCCAGTCCTTGGCCTGCAGGCCAAGACTGAGGGCACTCATCAGTTCCTGGCCTGAGGTTAAGCAAAGCATCAGGACGTGGGAAACTATTGAACCTGACAAAAGAAATTGCTATTTGTGACAGGCAACAGCATAAGCAGCTGGCAGATGTTAAAGACAGCATTTGAAGGCACTGCTGGATTCTCTAGGCTGATAAGGAAGGACCTGGTGAGAAATGGCTGAACCACACAGGTAAGGGGAGGGGAGTGGTGGGGACCTCTCTGCAGGGTCAAGTCTGCATATGAGAACAGACAAGCTTGCTTTTGCAGTGAGGAGGCCTGGGAGTCCTGGGGTGGGCCCTTTCCTAGCCAAAAATACAGTATCCTGGATGGATGGATCAAGTGTCCTGGTATCACCAAAGTGGTGTTGGCTTCAAGCCTGACAGCACTAGCAGGCAACAACCTCTTCTCAACAACCAGAAATGGTCAAGTAAGCAGAAATAATTTTTTACAACATACTATTTTCAGTTTTTTTATATTCTGGTCTAGAAAAAGTCATCTTGATCTATCTTAGTAGTACTGTTGCAGATGGCTCAAAAAATGCTTGGTGTAGGGTTTGGTGCATTTGAGAAAAAAAACAATACTGAAACACAATCCTTACCAAGTTTTCCAGTGAAAGCTTCTGCATATTCAAAACCACTACAGAGCAGGTCTGTTAAGTCAGTCTCTACTTTCAGACACCAAGTACTTGGTTTCAATATAGAACGTGTGTAAGTAATAAATTCAACAGGGTACGGAATTTCAATGAACTGACTTTAGACACAGCTGCCTCTTAAAATGCAGCAGCTCTTCTGTAAATAATTTTAGTTACATTCTCCCAGTTTTCACTGAATAGACAGTGAGAGGCATCATCACTGTGGACTAACAAATAAGACTAATCTTTTCAATTATTGTAAAGTAAATATTTACACTAGCTGATACTTTCAGCATCCAGCCAAATGTAAGAACTTTATTTCTCACTCTCTAAAGTACAATAAGTTGGTATGCATTCTGCACTTCCCTTTGTCAGAGTTTCCCTGTTATTTTTTCTTTCCTCATTAGGTATGGCTTTCATACAGCTTTGATTTGTATAGCGCAGCACCAGAGTTTTAATAAAGAGTATCTTGGGATTTGCATGCATGTACACTAGTGCCTAATAACCAGTGAAGGCAGCACGTACTTTGCAGCATTTTCTTCTGCTACTCCTTTTGTTCCACCATTAAAACTGTCATGCATAATTCAGTACTGTGGGCTTGACTGTGCAGTTCTATGTGGAAGTCACTACGTGGAATCTTTTGGTATACATAACTGCTAATTCAGGCATATTTGTACTGTTTGAAACAGGAGAGTATATTTCTCACAGCTTTGATTAAAATTTTGTGTGTGAGAAAGAAAAGGGAAGTCATAACAATAGAACACCAGTCCATCTTGGCTATTCACAAAGGTAGGCTTATAACTTCACATGATTCAGGATATATCTGCGTCTTCATTGCCAAAAAAGTAAATTTTTCAAGGTTATTTAACTGTGCTACATAAAACACTTCAGTGCACAGTGAAAGGCCACACGTCTAACATAACCCACAAGGCTGTAAAGCTCTTTTTTGCTCAGCACAAACAAGAAATTAAAATGGAAGAACAGAAATATCTTTCTACTCTATATCAAATTAACAGATAACACAACAGATTCTGCTCCTATTTTTTCCAGTGTATGGTTTCTGACATTTCCAACTCCTCTTTCAAACAAAAGCAGCCACTGCCCAGGGATAATGTAATCCCAAGAGAAGAAAATTTTAAATGCAAAAATACTAAAACTTACTGAAGAAATCAGAAGAATTGTAAGAATTTTGAGAATCCTCAAGTTCACAAATTCAAACACACAATTAATAAAGAACAAAACAAGATAATTCAAACCTTATTATATATTCATACAATAGGTCTTGTTAATGTAGTTGCAATGTTTTTGGCTTCTGATATCCACAGCTCTCCCTAACTTACTGTTGTTAACTGTACTCAAAATATATTGATGGGAAAAAACAGATTCAAACCAAATTTCTCTAGTTATCCGAAGTAGTAAAATTTTATATATTGCTTCTATTTCTATGGATACATTAATATTGCTACTATTTACTATTGTAGACTATTCTAAATTCTGCATGTTTAAACTGTCCTTCAGAATGCCCTTCTGCATTGCCCACCTCCCTTCCTGAACTGCTAACTGCTGCCAAGCAGTACTTGTCCTGAGGACATCCCTGAGTCAAGGCAACTTGTTGTTTCCCCTTCCTGAAGTCTGTAAAGTGAAGTGACTCCAGTCAGTCAGAGCCTCCTATTCAGGAAAATTTAAATACCAGAGTGTTTAATCCCCTCTTCCTGCTGTTCGAAGAAGCACTAAGTTTGAGCCCAGGGTACACACATCAGGCAGATTTGAACAGCACTCAGAAGTTCTTACTGTGCAGAGAAAGAGATGCAGAATGGAGCAAATCTAAGTTAGCATGTGAGTAAAAACTCTAAATTACAGTAACACATTGAAACAATTTCAGATGCCACAAAAACTGCAAGCAATGAATGAAGATGAAAACTAAGTGGAGCAGGCTGAAGCTCAATATGTGATCACAGTAACACAAGGACAAAGGAACTCCACTTTGAGCTTTTGGTACTGTGATGCTTCCTTCCCAGATCATTCACATTGACCCCTTGAATGCAACAGGCTGGAAGAAGGTAGTAAGAGCTGGATTTCCTTGGACAGCAGTGCTCCAGCCAGGACAGGAACCATTTCATGACTATTTGCAACACAGGAAAGAACCCACCTTGGAAAGCCTGTCCAAACCAGTTAATCTAGCTGTACATTTCCTGAACTGGGAGAGACATAATATAATTAATCTACACAACTGACTCTGAAGGCAATCATTGATTATGAACACCAATACATAAACAAATGGGAACATAAATCTCTTTAAGTTCAGTCTGCACAGACAGACTATGCTATCGTTAAGGAAAAAAGGCAAAAAAACTTTCCAACACTTAAAAGCTGCTTATTTGCTGCAAAATGGGCAAGATGCATGATTATCTAAGTGATGTCATTACTACACAGATATTAGAATTATATAACATAAAAATACTTTTTAAAATCTAGTTTTACAAATGAGCCTTTAGGTACTTCTGTGGATTTTTGTCTGCATGAAGATTGTGGAGCAGGAAATGAAACCTGGATTGCTTTGTTGCTGAGTGGATGGTAAATTTAACAATTATAATGAAGTAAAGGGAGACAGGATTCAGATTCCACCTTCTTCCCTACTATGGTCTCACTTTGTTAGTTGTTTATCCTCAGTAATACACATTATATTTTCCTTCTTTGTAGGTGTAAGTTGAACTGTAAAACATGCTTTTGAAACCAGAAGCTAAATAACATTTTTATAAACTACTTTATTTAATCTCAATAGCTGTACAGCTCTTACCCACATTTTTCCAATGTGACTGTGTTTCTATTTAGTGTTCCATGGGGTCCTTCGACTCTAATAAATGGGACTGTAGGATACACTGTCTACTCTGCAATGTAAAGTGACTATAAATCAGAAGAACAATTAAAAGTGGTATAACATCCCTTTTCTTCATTATGTTTCAAAATTAACATGCTACAGATGTGGAAAGAAGTGCTCATTTCATAAATCTTTGTCAGATCTTTGCTTGTTAGAAAGCACAGATATGTTATTTATATGAAACTGAGACTGTATGGAATAGTTGGAAACTTACAGAAATATCTTCAACGAAGAAAAGATGATAATGACACTTCTTATTCAAATTTCTAACTGCCTTTAGGTCCTGTACTAATACTAATAGTGTTAGCATGCACCTAATACTGGTGGCATTTCTCAAAAGACAACTCAAATATCCCACAACTCAATGTAGTTTTACATTTGAAAGCATTCTTACAAGTTCCCAGAGAAAAAGTGCTTGCATTGATATTAAAATATATGTATTTTGTGATAAATATTAAAAAATATCAGATTCAATGATAAACTAAAAAACTGGGTTACTTAATATTAGCATTAAAAAACTGTACCAAAAGACTATTTGTAAATAGCTTCTAATGAAAACAAGGCTAAAAATTAAAAAATCCCAGACAATGTAAAACAACTTTTAATATAACCTAATTTAAGAAAAGCAAAAGCCTGAGAAAATAGCCAGTTCTTGTTCTGTGGCATAGAAACCCAAAAATGCCAATAACATCAAAAAGTGGCAGGTGCAAATCCTGTATTAGAGGTGTGTCCCCATTTGCTTTAATACGAAACACAAAACTGACTACAATGAGAAACAATACATGACAATCTTGTGGCTTGATAAAGAAAATTAGAATTATTTGCTACCACTCAGCTGCAAGTTTCTCAGTTATGTTTGGGTATAAGTTTAATTTAATACTGGGTCACGTGGGCTTCATTGTAGCCTGGCACAATTTTACTAGTTACTGCATTCTTTTGAATAAGAGAAAAACATAGAAATTGGTATGAGAATAAATCAGATTAGCAACAAAGCAAATTACTTTCTACAACCATTTGTGACAAGAAAGACAAAACCAGGCAGCTAGCTTGGTCTGTTTATACATTAAACTACTTACAGAAGTGGGTATGCACATAATCTTCAGTCAGAGATGAGCCAGAAAACAAAGTTGCTCATTGACTGCATTAGGAAAAAACTAAACCAAACGCAAAACAAAACAAAAAAAAAGCCCCCACTCCCCAGAAAAAAAAAAAAAAACAAACTGGAAAACCCCCAAAGCAAATGAAGACAGGAAGTACAAAACTGACTCCTACTTCAATAAGCAGCTGAATTCTCCAAGTCAGGGGATTTACAAAGTATACAATGAATAACATTCAAGAACAACTGTCATTTTAAAAATCACTCTCCTTAAAAAGCACAAATTGAAGTTAAGGATGTCATCATAATAACTCAAAATGTGAAGTATTTTCAGAGCAAACATAGAAAAGCTGTCATCTAAGACTGTACTCACAAACCCAGGCAAAACACAAAAACCGTGAAGTTGTTATAAATTGGCTGAAACCTTTTGCATAGTGTCAGAGAAAAGGCCATTCAGCAAGAAAGAAGCGAAGAAAAAATGCCCTTGTTTATCCATTTTTCACAAAATTATGTTGAAAAAAATGACATACATTTTTATTTTATTCCAAAGAGAAAAAATACCATTACTTTTTGAGTGCTACAGCCTGTGTGGCTTTTTACAGTCATGCTTCAACAAGCAATAAAATTCAGAATATAAACATCCAATAGGTTCAGTAGGAAAAACAATCTCTCACTTTTCTGCCAGATATCTTTTATAGAAGCCTACTGCACCTTTGTCTCAGGACTAGTACACTTAATGTACATTAACTTCACTAAAATTACTCAATAACTGGGGGTAATTCAGTGCTTCCACTGCACACAAATGTTTAATAAAATTAACGATTTTATACAGTATTTTTCTAACTGCATCTTGCAAATTTAAATGTTTGAGACAAAGGTGTTTTAGTTTTGATGCGAAATGGCTCAGATTCTGAAGGGCATATGGAAACTAGCCAAAATTTACAGACATCCAGTCGTGAAGTATCTTTGTATTTGGGCATCTAAAATTCAGCACACAGAGAGGTAAGATGTGGTCAGTGATCACCACCATCTTTCTGGGCTGAAATCTCCCATGTATTTTCTGACATTCATAACAGTAGGTCAGATCTTTGTTTATCTTCTTATAAATTCTTCAACACAAGAATGAAGAGCATTTAAGTCTTTTAGAAACAGCAGATATTCCTTTTGTCCTTTTGGATTGTGGTTCTTGCTATTCAAGAAGGCCAAGAAAAGTTAAGCACACAATTAAAATAAAATCCTGTCAGCCAAAGCTAAAAACTACTGAAATACCAAATCTGATCAAGCTGCCAGAGTCAGTGTTCCTCACATTGACATTTCTCCTGTCACATAACAACACAGTTAATTTCAAACCTGCACAGAATCAGCTTTAGCTCGGCTCATACAGTGACAGAAAAATGATGTGACAGCCCCAAAGAAAGCATTGAAGGCCTGAAACTAAGCAAAATTATTCCATGTGCAGCGTGACCTTTTCTCTACCAAAATACATAGAACCTTGCTTAATAAGCTGCCTTTTTTTTTTTTAAAGAATGTTGGTGGCTGAAAGTAAGGACATAGAGAAGCGAGGGCCATTGTCAAATCCATTCTTTCCTGTCTGCTAAAAATAATCAAAAACCTTGCCCACCCAATATGAAAAGGAAATCTTTGACAGAGCAACTGGCTGATATAGTGACTGATGCTGAAATAACTACCATTAGGAGCTCCGAAATGAAAGGAGGAGACAGAAGGAAAAATGAGAACAGATGAAACTTATCTGCACATAAAGCAGCAGCAGCAGAACAAAAGTTAGACTGATTAAACTACCTGTTAAGAAATGGATTAGTAAAATCCGTGCAGCTCTAGACTAACTAGAGCCATACCAATATCAATATTACTCTTTGTCTGCAAGTTTATTTCAGAAAATTTACTGCAGCTGGTGAGACCTGAAGGTTTTGGATAGAAGCAGGCAACTCAAGAAGTATTGTGGAAGGGGACAAAAGAAAAGAATTCCATAGAACTCCCCTCTCACCAATTTCAACAGCAAAAAAATAAATTAATGCTTGGTAATATTTCATAAAAGACTGAACACGTGTGAAGGAGGGGGAAAAAAATCACTGAAGTTGTGTCACTGTCTCTGGGTATAAATTTTTAACACCTTTTTTGACTGTAAATATAATATTGAGAATTACCTGTCACCTCTAAGGGGGAGGGATATTAGAAGGCACAGCAGCCATAGTGGTAGGTAACTCTTCAGAACTGAGGCTGGTGGGAGATGGAAAGTCACTACAACCTGGTTCTAAGACACTCAGGAATGTAAATGCAACTCTCACATAAAATTAAAACAGTAACAAAAAAACCACACAAGCAGTTTCACACGGTCAAACTGAGCTCCTGCAAAATACATTTCAAGGCCTATATAATTCATTCTGTGATAAAAAAGGAAATAGCTATTTAAAAACAAGTAAAAACCTTCCACTTTCTCTGATACAGAGTATGAATCCTACCACATGTGATTTCTATGATTTTCTTCAGTTGTTGTACCATGAATGACTTTAATTACCTAAATGGCTTGCTACAATTCTGCCCCCTGTTTATCCTGCGGACTCAAGTACCGCGGCAAATGCCTTGATGCAAGACTCTCCTCCAAATCTTGAAAGGAAGGAGAGGTGAGTGGAATGAAACATGAGGATCCTTCCTGAATAGATCAATTTTCCCACACTTGGATAGGGATTACCACAATGATCCCATACAATTGATTTCTGGTGAATTACCACAATTCTGTTCAGAACAGAATACAGTTGTACATCATCACCTGACAGTGAAAAGTATCAGTCTTTGAAGAACACAGCTGTACTAAGAGCAGTGCATACTTTACAGAATATGCTGCAAAATAAATAAATATTGCACAGAAAAAGACACTCTCAAACTGAAATCAAAAAGACATTTAAGTCTGGGCATTTTTCATTAAAGGAAAGAACCCTGCAAAATAAGATCATTATCCATCAGAAAATCTCCATCTGTATATAATTATTTCTGATAAATGATATTAAGCTTCATTAAAGAAATAGCTGGGATGTGAGAGAAGGCAGAGCTGTAAATAAATCCCTCCACTGTATTCCACTTAAAAACATCCCAGCAGGAAGTCATAAAGAGAAGTTTTTTTAATAGGCAATATTTTCAAATGCTCTGCAGGCTGTGCTGCCTAATATCCATCATGTTCAGTGTATGCTCACAAGCTCACAGCAATTCAGGATGAAGAACACTGTTTAATTTCTTTCCCATTCCTGTAATCACTTTCCCACTTACCAAATCTTTCTCAGTCACAACAGAAACACTTTGATGTAAAACAATTTCATTTCTACCTGAACAGATTTTTAGAAAAGCTGACCCAGTAAGCACTACAGAAGCACCCTGTGACACTGGCTAATAAGTGAGCAGTGTGCTGAAGTCCCCTGCACCGTGAAGGCCCAAATGCGTTGCTGAAGCACAACGTGTTTTCCTGAATTCTCCAGGAAGCTAGTTTTAAGGCCTTGCTTTTACAGCAGGTTACAGGCTTCCCCTGAAGAAGCACTGAACAGAAAGAAGAAATGGAAAGGTGGTCAGCAGCAACTGTGTACACGAAGCAGAGACAAGAGTTACATGGCAAGTTTAGTCTTATGACAAGAACTCGTCACAGAACATTCACATTTGGACACTTGTATTTCTGACAATATTCTCAAATGCAGCTAACTAACATCAGTATAAAAGTTCTACTTTAGTTACTCTAATAAACCACCACAATTCCAAAATGATATTTTATGCTTTGCCCACAGCCAATCTGCATAATTAAAAACTCTTCATACCTGTAAACAGCATAAATACTTGGACGACTCAGCAAAACCATCCTATGCAAAGAGAGTTAACACAATTGAAAGCAAAATGTTTTAGTCCCAGTGCTTTGTCAACATTATTTCCAGCAGTTGCCCAAATGTTCAAGAACCAGAGTAGCTCTTGCAAGTTTCCTACTGAAAAAAAAAGCATTTTCTTGAATTTGTAGATCTATCCACTAGCCACAACCAAAAGTAATCTCAGCTCAAGGGAGTTTCTTTCCATAGAGCACCTTCTAAAATAGATCTACAATTGGAGAAAAATGAAGCTATAAATTACACACTGGAGCTTAGGTTGTAGAATGCAGATTTCAAAACTCAATATATTAGATGCAAGATGAACTTTATACAGAGGTTTAGAAAAAATTAAAAGTCAATTTTATCTCACTGTGTTTGCTAAGCATTGTAACTTACCTTCAGGGAGAATTTTTGCCTGACAGTTCAATAAAGACAAAAGATATGTCATGAAAGAATAGATAAATTACCACATGAAACAAGTTATAAGCAAGTAGCAGTCTAGACAAACATATGTTACAGTCAGTGTTATGTGCAACTAGTAATTAAAAACCAACATGTTTAAAAGTCAAATTTCACGAGATACTGGTGTTGATGCTAGAATATACACATGAATTTACCACTAGTGTGGAGGAGAAGGAAGGGGTAAGAAAAAGCTTCTCACAATTAAATTCTTTCCCACACATCAAATGGCTTACATATACATAAAATACATCAAATGTAAAGTTAGTTAAAAAGTCCTATTTGTTCTTTAATTAAAGCTATCAATGTCTATTTCGTGAACACCTTCCAACCTCTCCCTTCACCCTAGAAGCCAGGCCATTAACTTCCAGAGGGAGTCAGTGGAACATAAACCTGAGAACAAAGCAAAATGTTTATGTCTCCTTTGCTTTCACTTAGGACTGGGGCACTTACATTCCTCTTTGCTCGGTGAAGTTACATTCAGTTCTGTCAGAAGTTGCTGGTTGGAGTTAGTGGCCTGCGTGGTTAGAGAGGTATTGCTGTTGTCACTGTTCGTTTCCCCAGAGAACAAATCTGACTGGCTGTTGCTTGTGCTGGGAGTAGAGTCATCGTCTGGCTGTTTCTTCTGGAAATCTATCAAAACCAAGATTTAACATGTCATCATTCTTGCTCAGTCTAATCATCAAATTCTATGCAAAACCCCCCACGTAACAAAAATAAGCCCAAAACACTGCCAGAGGTATCATCACTGATAAACACAAATAGTGGTCTTCGAATTTTTATTTCAGATTTAAAATATCTTAAAAGTTATTTTCTGGAGAAAAAACATTTTCTGCATACACAAAGGTCTTGTTTCCCCAGCCATCCAAGAGCATTCAAAACTTACCACAGCACACGGAATCATTTCCAAAAGGGTTTACCCAAAGCATGTACAGAAACATAAAGGGAGCAGACATCCAGTGAGGAACAACCAAGGCATGTAATATAGCACTAGGGGAATGTTACACTTTTCATTGCCATTATATAAAATCCCATCAGTAACAGCTTTGGCAGCCAGTGTAGACAGCTACAGTTCCAGGTTAGCATGGGGAGCTGGTGAGGGATTGCCTTTGCATCATTGGTTTGATGGGTATTTGGGGGGGAATGTATGGGAGGAGGTGGGGGGAAGGTTGGGGTGTTTCCTCCTTCCTTCACTTAACTCCAACACTGGTACTAAAAGTTGCCCACACTGATTCAAGAGCAGAGAGTTAGGTATGGAAGCTAAATCACTAAAATACATTAAAGACGTGTACAAATGATTTGGCTTCAAAGTTTTCTTTTTTTATCAGCAAATGCCAAGTCACACTTGTCTCCAAACTGCCCCTGTAGTCCAAATCCCATGTGTTTGACAAATGTCACCCTGCAGCTCACCCTGCCTCCAAACTAGATTCAGGTTTGAGGGGAAATATTTTCAAATGCAAATCCTCCACTGAAAGCTTCTTCCCAAATCTGCAGTCCTGATATATGATTGATTATAGCATTAGTCTACCAGCTACACTACTGAATTTCAGTCTGGCACACTCTGCCACTGGGAAGCACACCTACCAACCAAGTGAATTTTGGTTTGCTTATCATCTAGTTCTCTCACCTCTTCTTGCAAAGGAACAGCTGAGGATGAAGTGCACCACTACTTGGTATCTAAGTACATTTTTTCTAAATTACATACAAGGGTAGAATTTATTCAATACACAAATACATAGATAAATCAATATTTGGTTGCTCATTATTATGTCATGACAGAGCAGAAAACAGCAATCTATAAATATTTGCAGATGATATTTAGGAACACAGGTTGCCAACATGACTCATTGGGACTAGGAAGCACTACAGTCAAACAGTCCCTAAATGCTGATTTAGGATTTACGTGATTTGCCAGAAAAAATAAGTCTTAACCTCTGCTATGGAAGAGTCAGCCAGAAGTCCAGACATGAGAGGAGCAAGCTCAAAGCCAGGGAGGAGGAGGATGAGGAGGAGAAGGGAGGAGGTGGCAGACAGGAAATCACCCACCTCCACAAGATACCTCTGAAAAAACAGAGGGAAACCTTTTGTCAGGGATGAGTTACAGGACTCAGGAAGATATTCTACTCAGGCCTCACTAACCCAAATTGGGCTTCTGGATTTTATTTGTGTGTTTGTGCAATCAAGAAGGCTTCAGACACTTTCCTGCACCAGCCACAATCAGGCAGCTGCGGCAATTGTAACAGTTCAGAGCTGCCGCAGCAGCAAAATCCACCGTGGCAGTGAAATGCTCTTTGCCTCCGTGAACTCATGACCTCCTGTTCAGAACTAACTTTTACTCAGACTGCAAATCAATTAACTTTCAAAAAAGTTTTAGCCTGCTCAGTTGAGTGGAACCCAAGAATACCTCCCGCCCCTGATTTAACCCCTTCTTCATAACAAGCAAGAGTACTTGAGAAAAGCCTTAAGACTGATGATCCCGAGCACCTGAAACACAAGAACTGTAACAAGCTGTCTTGTATTTTGTCCCTCTGTCGGGGGCGGGGGGGGCATTTGGCTTCTGTCAACCAGCAGGTCTCATACACTAATAACTTGCAGATCACCTTGCTCTCCCTGCAAGCCCCATAAAAGTTGGCACTATTTCCAGGAGAGCTGAGCCTGAATAAATCCAGTTAAGCCTTAACTGCTTAACAAATAAAACAAAAATACACACACGATACAGGCAAGACCCTGGCAAATTTTGAAAGGCAAGCTTTATTCTGATTAAAATCAGAATGCAATTCTGTTGACAGAACAATGACCTCACCTAATAATCTCAACAAGGAAAAACCAGGACAAGAGTTGGCAAGACATTAGTCACCATTTGCAGAAGTTCCTATTTAATTGGAAAGGCATGAGAAACACTCTAATTTTTTTAAAATTTTTCCTGAGACTTTCACTATACTAGCAAAATCTGTGCCAAAATGCACAAAGGTGACTGAAAGTCCATGAAAACTGCACTGCCCTTTCCTAGTTAATGAAATGCATCTTTGCAATTCTTAACACAAGGTTTCTCCATTTATCAGAAAAGATGTTTTCTTTTTCCTCTCGACATTGTCTCCTTTTATCCACTGCCTTCAGGTTTGGTGGTTTTGGTTTTTGGGGCTTTTTGGGGTGGCTGTGGTAGTTTGTTTTTTTGTTGTTGTTGTTAAACTGCAAAGTATCCCATTTTTAACTGTATGGTGGAGTCAGCACCCAAGTAAGACATGAAAATTTGCTCTTTCCTGCAAATATGGGGAAACAGTAGATGGAAAGATCTATCAATAAAATGCATGAAATGCATCCAATAAACTACTACTGCATGGTAGAGAAGCTGCTAGGAATAAGCAGCTGTCAGTCTTCAAGCTCCAAAATCCTTTTGCTTTGTTGAGTTCAAGGGTTCCACACCCAGTATCTTAAATAGTTGAGCAAGAACAGGATATCTCAGAGCTCTCATGCACTGGATATTAATACTAAGTGTTATTTTTATTTTGTTGCTTAATATTTCTTTGCAAACAAAACAACCACTATGTGAACAGACAGACATGATAAAAACATTTCATATTCTATATATACAATGAATTCTAATTGCTTAAACTAAAGGAAGGCAAGAAGCTGCATTTGTTTCCATACTTCAGGTAAGAAGTTCTTCTGCAGGACAATCTTTTGCCCATTTTTATTAATAAGATAATAATAACGAAAGCCATTGCCTTTGCAGCTTCTGGTTCTAGCCCCTAAAACTGGAGTTGCCACACAAAATCACACCTTCTGTGGAGCCCTAAAACTTTCAAGTTCAGTTGTCCAGTTACTGTTACCAGGTTACAGTGAGCAACCCACAAGAGCCTGTCTTCCCAGCATGTTCATTTCACCCATTGCCTCAAGAACAAATATTTAGAACATCCAACCCCTTCCACCACCTAAAATACATGATTCTGTGATGCAAGAAATCAGACAGTCCCAATTCCAGTACCTAGCATTCTTTAGCCATCAATATCCAACAAAACACCTAAGAAAATCTTGAGTTCTCAACTTTTGCTTAACTGAGAGCTCTGTGCCCAAGGAGGAAATGATCGTTCACAGCTTCTGGTAACTTCTGTGATTACAGTCAGTTAAAACTTAAGGTAAAGGTAAGTATGACCATATCACAAAGTATTTCTCCTGAAAAAGACAGGCATGTCAAAGTATTACATGAAATGACCTAATACTAAGCCACACTGTTTCCCCACTTGCACTCCTGCTATGGTAATAAGAAATCACATTATCTCCAAAAATCTCCTTTTGGGTTATTTTAAGAGTCTAAGTTACAAACAATTCCTATTCTCTGACCTATAACAGATGTTTCATTAAAAAGAAATAAGTTCATTCAAATATATTATGGAAGAGGTGTCCAAGTAAACAGCATGCTAAGGGAAGAGAACGAGAGTCTTTAATTATTTTAACTGACAGGAAATAGTACACTTCCTTACTCTTCAATCCTACAGTTCCCATAACATAGCAATGTGAACTAGCAAAAAGGTTATTTGGAGAGTGCTAGCTTCTTACACTGCATTAAATGCACAATATGCATGTCTTTTATTCCCAGAGCAACTTGTTCTTTTAACAGAGCATAAATTAATGTGTTGGTATAACAACCAGTCTCTCCAGCCCATAGCATCCCAATGTACACAACAGACTTACTGTAGTCTACTCAGAAAACAGTTCCACAATTAAAAGAAACTGCTTTCTGAGAGCACTCCATGGGAAGTAACACAAAGGTTATGACATTGAAACTGCAACTGTGAAATCTTTAAGTTATGGCCTTATTTTCTTCTTTTCTTCGTGTGTCTGTTTTCAGAACTGAGTACAGAAAAACTGTTCACGTATGGCCAGGGAATAGTACTGAAAGTCCTAAAGATTTTATTACTTACTGAGAACTCGTCACTGACTTCTCTGGTTCACAGCTTACTGAAGGTATTTCAAGTGTCATTCATACATAACTACTTTTTGCATAATAAATTAAGGTGAGATGGATAAAACCTTCACTTTCAGTATATACTTGAATGCAATCTAGAGCTCCAATAACAGTCTGGCAATAAAACCCCACTTGGAAAGAGAAGTTTTAGCTTTTTTCTTTTTAAATAACACGCAGACAGAAAGATGCATTAGCCCACTTGGAGAATAAATACAGATATCTGGCTATTAGGTGAATGCACCATAGAATGCACAAGCATTTGCATTAAGAGGTGACAAACAAAGTAATAAAAAGGAATTGGACGTATGTATTAATTATAGTAAATTATATTTATAAATATATAAATAAAATATATTAGACTGGAAAGTACAAAATTACAATTGCAGTATAATCTTATATGAGCTATCGGCAGATCTCATCACTTTCACAGTACAAAGTACTGAAAGAATTAAGCAGTAAAAATACTAGAAAGGTGATTTTCTGTAAAACAACTTTAAAGTTATGAGCACGTATGATACAGGAAAGCTATTAAGCTCTTAGGGGTATTATTCATAAATATGCCATTTTCTCTTCTTTTCAGCTTTTCTTCATGAAGAAAAACAAACTAGTTCTTTATGCTAAGTTATCCTTTATGACTGCTATACTTTTAAAAATTGCAACACATTATTAATAGGTTTCAAATAACACTGAGCTTTGCATGTTGCATATATTG
The DNA here is from genome assembly GCA_024734555.1 of Trochalopteron elliotii. Taxonomy (NCBI): domain Eukaryota; kingdom Metazoa; phylum Chordata; class Aves; order Passeriformes; family Leiothrichidae; genus Trochalopteron; species Trochalopteron elliotii. The sequence continues at coordinate 4,090,524 of JANPWX010000045.1, forward strand.
AGTTTTTCATAAGCATTTCATTGTCTTTTCAAATAAGCACAGAAGTATCACAAAGGCAAAATAAAAAAGACACATCTGCAAGGGTGGCAAACACTGAGACAACACAGCTGCAATTACATGAATTTATCACTCAGGAATAAGGATCAAGTCCTGTAACACCGCCTTATTTGTAAAGCTTATGCAACGTATCAACATTTTTGGGATTTAGCTTGCTGGGAATTTTGTTGTAGGGTTTTTTGTTTGTTTTGGTTGATTAGGTTTTAAAGGGATGAGAGGTTGGGGGGCTCTCCCCAGGAAGCCTGATGATGGTGTGGTCTGAGCTGGTTTTCTCTCCAAAATGACACTCCTTGCTTAAAGATGATATTCCATAATAAACCTTATTTCCCTTGGCTCAATCAAATCATTCTTCCCCAAAGCTACACAGGAAGCTTTAGATTTGACTATCAGATTTTGCCAATTATTTAACAAGAAAATTCATGAATAGCTAATAAGCAAAGACTATCAAGACAACAAGCATAACATTGTCACAGATGACCTTCAACTCAAGATCCAGGTCATTATTATATATGCAGACATGTTTTTAAGGAAGGAAAATGCAGTTTTGTACAAAAGAGTCTACAGCAACTGTATTAACCAGGCTTATAACACATTGCATGGTAGACATGAAAAAAATTGCCAGTTTTACAGCACATGATCCCACCATTTCCAAAGCAGTTGTGAAATCCTAAATTGATGAAATAGGAATTTCATTATCATCTAGGAAATATTGCCTGAGAGTGGTTTCCCTACAGAACAAATACTCCTTGCTCTGCCTGATAATGACAATTTACTTACTGTAGCTATTTCAGTACAGACCAGGATCAAGGTAACTTAAAGCTTCTGTACCCTGGTGTCACATTTCCCATTCTTACATAAAACAGCAGGCTTAGTATTATTACTTATTATTTCAACTAAAATTTCATTATTCCAGAAAACTTGCCAACATAAAAAGTAAATATTATTGACTGTTATAGGACCCAAAGTGCTGAAGCCATGAAGAGTAAACTCCCATTTTAATAATCCACTTTGAAATTCCTGTCAGAGAATCCCGAAGGTCCACAGTTAGCATTCATACTTTAATTTATTAGAGCAGATACAATGAGAAAGCTCTACTTGAAGGTACTGTTATGTTACATTGCAAAACCTAAAACCAGTGAGGGGCTGGCTTACACAGCACTTGAATCTAGTAAAAGTACGACACGAGGACAATTTAATACCCAACTAATTAACATTCTATGTATTCTTGAATCTGTATCAAAGGATATTGGTAACAGACCAATGCAAGGGTAAAGCATGAAATTTAAGTAACTGAGGAAGACAATGCAACCACTCTATGATGACTGCAAGAAATATTTCATTTTTCAGTGATATGTGGAGTGGCTATTCATTAGGAAGGGCATAAACCAGAGTGGACTAGTAGTCAGACACCGAGTGGGCAGCTTGCCGAGGACTCTTACATGCTCCTCTGCTAAAGATGGCAATCACAACAATTTTACCAACTCCAAGAAACAAGACAAGGAGCTCCACTACTTAACAGGCAGGAAAAGTAAAATCCTGCAGCCATTTGAAGATCCATCTGGCACTTAAGAAGAACAAACATTTAACATGATCTGAGGGTTGTACAGTGGAGAATTAAATATGGGAAAATTTTTAAAAAGTACCTGCGGAAAACATCTAAGCAGCTGTGATCTGTAGAATTTGCTCTCAAAGACAACCTGGAAAACGTGACATGGGCATTTTACAACACACAAGACAATTCTAAAAAATGCTCAAAAATGTAAGCATAAAACTAAGAACAGCACACTACCCACAAAAAATGCACCTCTGGTATTCCCCTAAATTTTGGTATGTTTAGCACTAGAATTCTTTCAGTATTAGTATCCCTTTACAAAACTAAACAGATTAGCAAATGTACAAGTTTGAACTAAATTCAGAGTGATGAGACATCAAAATTTATGCTCCTAAAGGGGGAGAAACATTTGTTCTGACAAAGGAAACTGACCCATGAACCCATAAACCAAGCACTTTGCAACAGCAGCAAGTCTTATGAAACAAACTAATGAAGTGAACTTCTCAGGGTGCGTTTATAACAAATGAGAGATCTTGGAAAATGGGATTGTTAACTGATAGAATTTAATTACAATTCATATTTATTCTGGACACACAGGAACTATTATTTTAATAAAAGAAATGTTTCAATTAGCTTTTCTTATACTGGAGCTATCTTTCAAGTCACCTTACCATGCCCTTTCCAATATCTAGAGAGAACTTTCCAATTTCAAGACACATGTCTATTATTTTTTAATTAATTCCTCCAGTCTAATTTATGTGATTCCAATTAACGCGTACATTTGCCTCATTTTCTGTCAATAATAGTCAAATTTATGGTTCAAGCATTCCCAAATGTTTGACTATGCCATAAATTGAGAGGATCTTCACAGGGGACAAAAGGCCTGTGCAGTAGATTAAACCTTGCTTAGTAGTAAGTCACTCATCAGTGCCCTTTCCCTTATCTTCAGTTAGGGCATCTTAATAACTGCCAATACTGAAACTCTCAAAACATCTCCCAGAACCACTAATTTATCAGATTCTTTTCTTTTGAACAGCCCAGAGGCTGTTCTGGAAGAAAAGGGAGAGAAGGTACTCTCATTTCCTGGCCTCACTTCCCCAGACCTAACCGAACACTTTGAAATGTGTGTCTGTAAGGAAGATTTAGTGTTCTCTCACTATTTAGGTTTTTCCACCAAAGCAATGAATGGTGAAGTATAAGGGACAATATTCGCACTCTTCTCAAGCCTACTGCAACATGATGCTTCTTCTTGTAATACATATGAAGTATGTATTTCATATGAAGTATGTATTTCATATGAAGTATGTATTTCATATGAAGTATGTATTTCATATGAAGTAGCTACAGGAAAGCACGGAGAGGAAACTCCCAGCCTGACAGTCCTCAGCTGTTAGGGAACAACTTTGCAACAATTGGAGTTTATATAACAATCTGACTTCAATAATCTACAATAATATGAAGAAAACTTAAGTAATGTTTTAATCATACAAGTGAGAACACTCACTGAAATCTCATCTGACACCTTTCTGCAAGAGCTTATTAACTATGCAAGGAGTCCAGAAGCTTAAAGGAGTAGCTGCAGTCTCCCACTTACCATCCCCTCCATCACATTCTAAAACCATATAGAAATCCTGGAGAGTAGTGTTCAATCTGCCAGCAACAACAAGAAACAACCAACCAACAAAAAAAAAGCAAGAGCTCAAGGGCAAAGAAAAGCTGATTTAGGTCTATAAATCCCAAAGCTCAAACATCGAGAACTCTCCCTAGTTGTGGTTGCCACAAACCAACGTGTGACAATTAAATTTTGACTACTGAACACCATGGCTCAGAAACCAAGCCCATACTTAAGCATACCATGCTTATTTTCAGTAAAGTTTAAATACACATATTTCTTTTTCAGTCCTTTAGAAACAAAAGACACAGACATGGAATGCCTACATAAAATAAACATTGCTTAGGCCTCTCTGTGAGCAACAAAACATGACAAAGTTTTGCTTTGAATTAATAAGTTTACTTCTTATTAAAATTGTTTTTTAGAAGGCGGCATTAGAAGTGTTGAATATAAGTCAAAGACAACATCCATTTTCCTTATTAGCCAATTGGTCCCAAAGAAAAAAGCTGGAACACATCTCAACAAACGAAATTGGTACAAAATGGCTGCAAAATAAAGTCATCTAATAAGTAAATATCTGAAGTTCATGGATTTTTAAGTACTTTTTCCTTACAAATGCTGACTGTTTTGATATTGATGATTCTTTTAATGCAAAGAAACCAGAGAAGTGTAGAAAAGAAAAAGGAATAGAAAAAACTGCTCTCCTCAGAATGTTGCATTCCTGTCCCCCCAGTGGAAAACACAGATAAATACACTTCTCCTCAATTCACCTTATTTTTATATAACAAAGACATGAGAACTTAAAACATCTCTTATGAAGATGAAGTGATCCTTCTGCCTGTCAGTGCTGGAGGATCATTGCTGAAATTGCCTAAAACACCCACTCTTGTCTATGTCTGTATCCCCATATTAGGACAAAGTGCAATAAAAGAGAGGTGTAAGAAGAAAACAATCCTTTTGCTTCTCGTATCCATGATTTGTCACTTGATGTGATGTGACTTCCTGTGCTATCACTTCCATGTTAATGCAGATATGAAAAAGCAGCCTTTCATCACTGGTGTTTCCAGAGCTCTGGCTTGCAAATGGTTGCTATTTAGCACAATAGGTATGGAATCCCTTAAAGGAGACTCTTCAGCAGCAAAGCATAAACCTGCAAATCAGAGAAGTGATGTGCTGACCTTGAACAATGCATTAATTAAATGCTGGTAATGTTGGGATCCTGCACATAAAAACAGGCACTGTAGCCAGTCCTCCATGTCTAAAGTCTTGTTTCTCTGAGTCTAACAATGTCACAGTCATGGAATTAGGACTAATACTCATGGAAACGTCCCAGATTTTTTGCTTTTCAACTGGAGCCTTGGAGAAGATTCACAAGATTTCACAGGTTCTTCTATTAATGACATACAAAACAAAGCTAAAAGTGTTTTGAGTGTTCAGCCTGAATGGGGGGCATAAGAGCAGTTTTCACTATGCTGTGAATCCATCCCTGAACAGCTTATTTAAAAAAAAAAATCTTTGAAATAATCTGTTTCTTGGCATTAATACCCTCCAAGATAAACAGTTAACAGCAAGCCTTCTCCAACAGTTAGGGTGGCTAATTGTGTTTCAAGTACAAGTAATTACAGACATTACTTTGGAAACTGAGGACTGGCACATGAAATTCACCAAGCAGCTAAATATGAATAAACTAAGAGATTAATTAAATTTTCCGAACGAGCCAAATGATTGCTAGAAGCTATGAGCTGTTTCATGTGTACTGTTCTGATTACCTGCTTAAAGCACCAACATCCACAGAGCCTATTCCTACAGCCCAGCAAAAATGGCAAAATGATCCCAGCAGCAAGAGGGGAGGAGAAGAAAGCAAGGACTACCTGGCAAACTCGGAGTGAAGAGGGTCAAGCAGCCTAAACTTCCCCCATCACACCCAATGAGCTACAGGGGCAGGAAACTATATATGCCATTCAATTATCTTTTTAATAAGTTCTCCCAGCTCTTCGGTAGCAGTGGCATTCATTCCCCGGCGTGAAGGTTCCAGTCCACAGTGTGACAGACTAAACCGCAATATCTACCACCAGAGGGAGGTGTTCTATTAGGCTGCATTTTCCTAAACCTTCCTTCCCTGCACATTGATTTCTATTCTTATCATCTTCAGCAGAGAAAAAGCTTACTTATTTCTGTAAAGACACTTTGAAGAGTCTTTTTATGTGTATCAATTTTAAAATAAGTACCGCTATGGCAAATTTGATTATTTAACAGAAGCAACTTGGTAACTAAATCCATCCTTTCCATCTCAAACTATCCACAAAAACCTTGCCCTTGATCCTCTTTCTGACACATAAAACAAAGACAGCATAAATGCTCATCTTCCATTATGACTTGGGACCATGACAGAATTTTTTTTCCAAAACAGAAACTACTTCTCCTTTCTTCACTGAGGAGGGAGGGGAAAATAAAAAGAAAAAAAAAGGAAAAAAAAGAAAAAAAAAGGAAAAAAGAAAAAAGGGGGGAAAAAAAAGAAAAAAGAAAAAGAAAAAAGAAAAAAAGAAAAAAGAAAAAAGAAAAAAAAGAAAAAAGAAAAAAAGAAAAAAGAAAAAAAAGAAAAAAGAAAAAAGAAAAAAAAGAAAAAAGTGAAGTGGCATCACCTTGCTGCACAGCAAATTATCAAAATTGAAAGATAAATTTTAAATTAAATAGGAGAAGAAGAGATATAGCTGCAGAAGCAAGACTAATGTAATTTCATCTTTGGTAAATTCTGCTGTATAAATCTGTGGGAACAACCAGTAATGTAGTTTTCTACGAAACAAAGGAGTGGTATCAACAATGTCTAACTGCAGGAACTTAGTTCTGGTAGAAGTTTGAGAGGACTGAGGCTGCGACCTCTGGAAAAAACAAAAAACATTCAGCAAACACTAGCAAAAAAACTACTACAATATACAGTGCCTAAATAGCTCTCTTGAAATACCCACTTCTACTCACTACAGTGAGCAAGTCAGCTATGCATGGAAAAAAAAAAAAAAAAAGAAAGATCTCACAACCCTGCCATCTTGCTTTACAATGATTTTTCCTGTTCTGCCTAAGTAATAAAAACAAACCCCCTGTTTGGGAAAAAAAAAAGACAAGAGTTGTATGTTTCCTACAGAGCTGAACAGGTAATACCTGCAAAACTCGAACCAGCAAATAGAAATGCAGATGAAAAATAGGGAACGATCACTTCAAATACAGGGTACACCAAATGCCAGTCTTCAGGAGAAGAAATCTGTCATCCAACACATTGACTATTTTTAATTAAAGTCTGCAACACTAGATGGTAACTTTTATCAAGACAATCTCCAATGTTAAATCTGATCTTGCTGGAGGAACAGAAATATAGCTAAGAAAAAAAAGGGGAGCAAAGTTTTACCCATTAAATGGAATTTGCTAGGAAACAGTAACAGTAAATCTAAATTGTAATGCTCTGTTATTGATGTTCCAGTGTCTGTCCTCATCTAAAATGCCACAAGGTAACATTTCAATCCTGCCTAATTTTCTGTACATTAAAATACCTGAGGCAAACAACTTCAGAAGTTACTGTTCTGAAGCACAGATTTTATTCTCATAATCATATACTAGGACCATAGTGACATATGTAACACCAGATACATTTTAATGCCTATATATAAAATAAAATTCAACAAAAACAAAATATATTTAGCACAGGTAAAAGGGAAAGATTTTTTTTTTCTACATGGGACAGGAGCAATAGAACCATTAATTTTATTCATACTATGGACCTGGCTTATCTCTAGAAACACTGCTTACACACACAAAAAGATGTTTTATGTGTTTATTCAAATAAAAAATAGGCTGCACTAGATATTCTGGAAGACAACATCAGGAAACATCTGTCTTTATTAGTTGTCCAAGGTTTCTGTAAACATTAGTACATTAAAATTCACAGCAAATAACAGTGGCAGCTCAACTGAAAGCAGAAGTAAAATGAAGGGATTTTAGGTAATTAAATCAATCCACAGCCCAACACTTGAATTTTTCTTTTCCTAGAACTAAATTCTAAGTTGATGCACGTTTTCTCCAAGACTTTTAATTAAGAAATTAATTTGTAGACCTCCATGCTAACTGTACTGATATTCCACTGGAACCCAAAGTCTGAATCTTAAATCTTGTTTCATAAAGGCAAATCATCTACAAATCTCCTACACTCAATTTCACAGCCTCAAGAGAGGTGCTGGTTATGCCCTATCTTCTTCCTGCCAAATTCAGCAATGACTAAGAACATACTAGCACTACAAACCCTCTGATATGAAACCCATATATTCAATTCCATCAACATACTCCCTTGCTAATTAATTTGTGACCTCTACAATGCACTCTGGGACTTCAATCTATAATATCCTCCAGTTTCCAGTTCAGAACATAACTCAGTCTTGACTGCAACACTGGTCTGGCTTCCTGCTTCCTTCATTTCCAAGTTCCCCAGGCTATACTAGAATGTGTCAGCTGCATCTGAGATAAACAGTATGATTACAGAAGCTGAACTTTCAATTACAAGATTTCAAGACCTCATATTTAATTTAAGCAAGAACATTCATTTTTATGTTTTGCAGACATTTACAATAACAGCTGTGCTACTTCTGCTTTGCCTGGTCTGTCTCAGGTTGAATTCTGCTCTATCAAATTACCAACAAACCGAGTTCTGGTCGTGATGCTGTTTAAATTAGCAGATTCAAATTTGCACACTTAAAAGATTTTTTTAAAAACAGAGACGAATAAATTAGTAGCCCAGAAGGGACCATGGTGGCAGAGGTGACAGATGAAATCCAAGCTTCTGTAGTATGTTCAACTGGATTATTTCAAGTTGCTTTACACTGAACTGCACACTATTCAGAGTGAAAAATGTCCAATGCTATGTAACTGAAGGTTAAGTTTGTGTTGACTGTTGATCTTTTCAGCATTATCAAATACACTTTTGGTACTGTTAGCTATATTTTCATAACCATTTTCTAAGGGTATCCAACTGTCTTTAAAGATTGTGAAAAGCTATGTATACGGAAAATTAAGCTACTAGACCAATTTCATGCTGGAGATGCATAACAAAGTCAGGAAGCCAACACATTTCAAATTTAGGAAGGGTTTCTTTGTTGAGCATTTTTAGAAATTTTGAGAACAGTTTGCCCTATTTGCTTAGTCTGGCACCTTGCTCACAACTGATGAGAGGGTGCTGACTAGTCATAGCTTTGGCTGGCCCTGTACAAACATTATTTTATTCAAATTAATGAATTATTTAGGAATTGCTCACTTGTGAACAGGAAACAGTTTGCAGAGGACAAGCAATGTTGTAGTGAAAAATGGAGCTGAGGAAAGAACAACAGAAAAGAAATAATACAGTTCCTAACTGTATATTGTGTGAAGAACTCAATGTCACATCAATTAATATGAAAATTCTGGAAATAACCATTTTGCTTATGAATTGTAAGGCTTGCCACTTTTACCTTGCTTAATTATCTTAATCCTTCTAGATAAACAAACCTGTTTTTAAAATTTGTTTTTGAAAAGGAGATCACCCAGCTCTTCTGAAAAGAAACAGCACTTGTTACACATCTTTATAAACATTACACAATACTTAAGTAGCTTGTTATTTTGCTAAAAGCAAAGTGACTAGCATAACTTCAAATGAAGTATACCACAGCTGACATGAAGAGCTTCTCAGTACCTGACTTTTGCTCTCCTTTTCCAGAGAACCCTGAAGTAGCTCATTATAATGTATGGAAAAATTAACTCTGACTGATTCTCGAGCTACTTTCTCTTATTCCTGCTTTATCAAACCTGAAATCTCTTTCCTTCTCCACACTCACCCAAAAAAGTAGTTTTAGAAATGTGCATCTTTTGCTCCCTGGTCAATTTAAAGATGATTTACACAGTCAGTATTCCCCATCAAACTTGCTTTACAAGAAAACTACACAGTTGTATTGATTTGCAATGCCAAGAGAAAAACTGCATCAGTCTGAAAATCTGCAGCAGTCCCTCATGTTGAAGACATGGCACTCACCTTAAGTACTTTCAGACTAGTTTTCACATCAAAATTAGGTAGCAGAAAAGTAAAGGCTTTTTAAAAAGCATTACAGTCACAAGGACAGCTATGACCAGGCTTGTCTGTCAAATTATTGCAACGCTGGATTCTCAAGTTTTCTGTTTTATTCACGCTAAAGACTGAGGTAGACATCGGCCAGTGGGGAGTGGTAATGGCACATGCCCAGAAATGACATTGCCATCAGCTTCTTAATTCAAGACTTGTGTTTGTGATTTTCTGCACTAGCTGCCTCCTAGGCTTCTTTCAGTGCTGTAAAAAGTATTTTATCTTAGTGATACACATCTTCTTTTCAACACTTATTTTTAGGGAGCAGTATCAGATGTTACACTGATTGACACTTCATGAATTTTCTTTCCTGTCCTTTTTAATAATATCCCCAATGAAATGGTATCTTAAAGACATCATACAAAAGGGGGGGAAGAACTGTAGGTCATATTTGTATTGTCTTCTCATATGAGCATAATTCTACTTCCTTTTTCTTTAAGTCATTCACTTACTTCTGTTATCAAGCACAAGGGGAAAAAAAAACCCATGATTGAAGCAAGTTAGAGCAACTTAATTCTTAACCTACTGAGAGAGCAAAACGTGCTAACACCAGGCAAATGCAAAGCAGTCCCAATGCAGCTGAATGCTGTCAAAGCAGAGCATGCCAGAAGCATCATGTTTAAGAAGATCTGAAAGTTCAGTAAAGGCAACAGAGCTATCCTGCTATTCTCAACCCGTTTTCATAGCTTCTTTAGGGAAACAAATCCTGGCCTGCTATTCTGATGCTGAGAAAGGAGAGTTTCTATTCTCTGCTTTACCTGTTCAATGACAGCAGAATGAAAGGCTTTCATCAAATCTCATGTGGTGAAGAACAGAAAGCTGTAGCTTTCCATCTGGATGCCTGATTAGTTCTAAAATACCTTCAAAAACATCTGCTTTTAAAAATAGAGGTTGGTAGCACGGCCTCTCTATGTTAATGCAAAATTGCTGTCTAATTGAAGTTCAAATGAAAGTGATCCAGAAGTGCCAAGCTAAAACTACTCTGCAGACTTCTATCTTGCTTACAAAGTTTTACCACTTTTCACAAGAGGAGACAAACTCTATAGTGTGTTATGTCATGGATCTATCATTGACAGAAGTTCCTTGGTACCTACGCTTGCTCAGTTTTTCAGAAGGAGTCAGATGTGGAAAGTCCACAACTATGAATTTCTGAAAGCTTTCAGCAAGAGGTTACATTACTTGTTTAGGCAAAACCCAACATCTAGTCTGTATTCAGCTGCCAACAATGTATTTCTGGAAATACTCTCTAGGCTAAAGAGCTAAAACTTGCATCAGAAATGTAAAGAACACTAGAATGTATATGTATCAAATTAAGAACAGTAGCTATTTCTTGCAAATGTTCAGAGTATATAACAACAAACTATGAGGTTTGTTTAAAAACACATCAGACTGATGAATAACTGAATTAAGAAGCGATTAGAAATGTGTAGATGCAAATGAAAAAGCAGCCAAGATGATAACAACTTCACATATTTTATCCAAGTAAACTGTAAGTGCAACTAAAATATATTTACTTGAGATTTATTCAGCAACTAAATATAATGAGAGAAAAGGAAATAAACAGAGTGTGATTAGCTATACCACGAGAGAAAAAGATGCTCTTTAGGTATCATGAACCTGAAAGGAATTTTATCAGACAATAAAAATCAAAAAGAGATATTGCAATAACAGCATGCAATTTACACACTGCTTTTTAAAAAAGTAATTGTCATCTTTAAGAAAGCACTCAATAGTCCCAGGTTAATAAAGACTCAAAATTACTAGAGGAATATATATATATATATGCATATACACCAAGCACTCACTAAATTATTTTAAAAGTACTTTACTAACAAAAATTTGTAACAAAAATACATCTACAAACACAATACATCTAAAGTAAATCTATCTTAAATCTAATGATATTTCCGCATTTCTGCTGCTCTCCTAAAAATGATTTGGTAAGAAAAAGGTTTGTGAGGAAACCCAGTAGGTCCATTACCATTTCTGTTGTCCCTGTAGAGACTTGAACAGGCTGGGACACATTTCCTCCTCGAAACTCTACCACATAGTCCCTCTTTTCAAATGCAAATGGTGTGTGAGAGCACAACTATTTAATTCACCCATTTAATCCTCTTAATACTTTAAATATGCCAGAATTTGGTCACAATGAAGAAAGCTTTTCTCTTGTGGCACAGTATTACCTTCATCTACTGTATTTTAGTATCTATTTTTCATGCTCATTCACACTAATTAGGGCTTTACTGAGCAAGAAGGTAACAATTACTGCATTCTCTAGGCAGCATAACATTGCTTCTTCTAATCAACATGTTGTAAAAAGACAAGACAAAGGAAACAACAAAAAAAAAACCCGAAAACCAAAAAACATCAAGTTATTTTAATCGAGTACCATGACAGGCAGTTATTATCAGAGACTCTGATACACAGTATACGTCAAACCACATTCTTAGTAAACATGTGAGCTAGAATTACAAGAGATGCTACTCTTTTAAAATACAAATCCATACTGAAATGGAAAACTGGAATTTCCTAAGAAGTGAGAAGAAGAACAAAGTGCAAGAGAGGCAACTCGCATTAGACTTCAGAAACTTCTACTACTTTAATTATTTTTGCTGACTTCATGACATCTTACTTTTTACTGATTAAGAAACCTTCCCCCTCAGTATCTATTACTGGTTGCATGGTCTCCACTAACAGCAGTCTTTTATATAAATATTAGAAAGGCAGACAGCTGTGAAAAATTTTCTTCTTCAAAACTTCATATTGATTTTCTGTGGCTTCAGCTATTATTACAGAAATTGAACTAGTTATAGAATTCCACCAGGATTTTAATCCTTTGTATGTTCATTGATATTTTACTTATTTGATTAAAAGGATTTTAAGAATATATACTTTCAGAGTGGTTTATATATACAAGAAGTATGCTTTAGGAGGTTGTGTGGCAAAGAATTCTGCCACGGAACTTTAAGTTGTTGAGGAAAACAAAGGCTCCAAAGTGCATTTTATTTCTGTTCTCTTTATTGCACCAGACTCAAAAGAATGAAGTAACTTCCCAGGTGCCATTCACTGTTTCATGACTTACACAATTCACCTGCAGATTTCTGGAATTTGAGAGCAATGTAACTCTTCAGAACATCTTTTGACATTTACACTTAACACAGCCATAACATGTTCCCAGCACTTGCTGAGTTATTTTCTGATGAAAAAGAAGGAAAGAGGAAGGAAAGCAGTTTGGAAAACACACAAGGATTTTGATTGTACTGATAAAATTCTTCGTGCAAACAAGGTACTGAACGTGTCTGACATTTGATGTCAATACTTTAAGACTTGACCACCAATTTTCAAGTTATAAGCAGTAAATAAATGGATCTGTGTCAGACAGCAGTTAAAACATTCGTCAGATACCAGTTACAAGTATCTAAGCAAAGAAAGGCTTAAACTGAATTAATACCTTTTCAATATGAAACAAATCCCTTGTACTTGTGAAGTAGTCTGCCTTCAATGCTAGAGTCTCAAAGATCTTTGATTAACAGACTTGTGATTTTATGGTTTCCTATTTCTATGTTAAGTGTTGAAGTCTAAATTTCTCTTACTCAAGTCTTCCAGAGTTCAAAATTTTCTTCAAGCCCCTGGGAAATTCTGAACCTATAATGTAATCACCACATAGCCTCAAATATTTATCATGCCTCAGTTCACAGGGTCAGGGGTAAAAGTCTGGATTAAAGGAAAATATTAAAACTAATTTATTTTCCTGCTTGTTGAGATGATTTATCATTTATTGCAAGGATCACTATTTTTGTTTAGACAATACTCTGACCTGAATTTTCATCTCAGATATTTAAATGCTATTGATTCCTCATAAATACACATTTTATAAATCAGACATCATAGAAAAATTAAATAATTCTGTTTAGAGTAGTAAAGTCATTTGTGGGAAATTCCAAACTTATCCCACATCTTCAGATCCTTTTATTTTCCTACTTTCATTTCTTACTTTTTAACATTACTTTATATGCTTAGTTCCTGGATAATTAGTGGGTGCACAGATCTGTATCTATATCTACATTATAAGTAAATAAAAAATACGAGACCCTAAATGACTACAAGCCTAATAGCCGTCACAAAGCTGTGTCCTACCATCGTCCATGTAGAGATACCTAAAAGTCACTTTTGAAATTATGATTTTTTGATTCCTAATGGACAATTTGACTGCACTTAAAAGAGCTCTGCTTTCACCTTAAATGGACTCCATTGATCGGAAACAATAGTTACTGCTGTTATTTTCTCCTGGCTACAGGAATTTTTCCCATCTCAGTGGCAGATAATCCTGGTTTTGATTCTGAGTATGTTTTTTAACTGTACACTAAAACAGCTGTGGATACACACAAGCCCATCCACTCAAAACTCAGAGGGTGTTGTGGGATTAAACAGATCCTTACTTTTGATATGGCTACCAAAACTGTTGGAATCATTAAAAAAGGCCAGGTTTAAAGGTGTTCTGCTAGAGATGGGCACTGACATAGTGGCTGACAGATCTCTGGAGTAACAGAATATTTTTTAAACTATGAAAGTCAGATAGATAAAATGGAGGAGGCAAACTGTTCATGCACACATCTACCTGCCCAGTCCCATCCCTTCCCCAAAACCTTTCAAACAAAAAAACACTTACATACCCTGCACAGGATTTTACCCCTGGCAAAAGAACAAGGGAAGTGTCAGCATGAAAATATCATACTTTTTCAGCACTGTCAGAAAATGATCAAAACATACAGTGACACATGGTAAAGAATCCTGCATAAAATGTTATACAGACATGCCTTAGAGCTGATTTAATTTTAACTAATGCTGGGCAAGATGGAGCAGTAGGCACTCCAAGGATTTTGAGAGACAATAAAAACCCACAAAAACATTTATGGTTTACAAGAAAATCTGAAGCACAAAACAGAAAAGTTGAACATAAGCATTTCTAGAAGGGAGTTTTTTGTACTTTGTTTTGGATGTTGGTTTGTTTTTCACATTTTCATAACCATCAACATTTTATCAGCAACAATGCAATGATTACTTAAGAGCAGAAAGAAGCTTCAAGTATTTAAGTCAGATGCTGACCATTATTTTATAGTGCTACCTTCAAGTGGCCTAGAAACTACTTGGAATAGAACATGAAGTTGATTTTATTCCTGCATCAGGAATAGGTTTATCTAGCCCTATTTGTACATAGCATAGAGATGTTGGGCAAAAAGAAATACCACATAGGGATAAAACAGAGAACACAAATTTCTATGAGAGAAGGCAGTAAAGATCCTGATCATTGTTAAAAAACGTTTATTTCACCAATATGTTGTGATCAGTGGAAGTGGGCAGCTTACCACCAGCAGGCTTGGTAGGAGAGGTAAGTGTGATCAACCACTGGCTGTCTGAAAAGCAGCACTGAACAACAACCCCCAAAACACCAATTCAACATATTCAGCCAAATGTATAAAACACAAAGATTCTGAAGAGAACATCACTGGGTGAAAAATTCACAGTCCTGCATGGTGTAAGAAGACACAGAAAGGTGAATGAATAGAAGAATTTTTGTAATTTTTAGAAGACCGGGCCACCCAGCACAGAGGATACTTATTGGTATCAAAGCACTTGGGAGCTATTCAGCTCTCCAACACTGGTGTTCTGGGTGACGTTGTACCAGTCACTATATATGCTGGTCGTGTCAAATTAGCTTGTAAACTCATCAACACAATGATTTGTTCTTGAAATTCATCTACAAAGGATGCTCCAGAATGTTAAACTAAAAATGAATTAACGTCTGAAGTCTCTGAGCATAGGGCTAAGCATAGTAAAGTCTCACGTAAGTTTCTCCAACATAAGCTTGAGATTGAACTTCACACCTCCAGTCAATACACTTGAGTTTTCCCACATCTTGCACTGGCCTGCCACACATATTCAGCAGTAGATTTCCAAAGTATTATTTAAATAAGAGCTTGGATATACAAAATTACTGCTTCAACTCCTTAATTATTTACTATGGCTGTAACTGCTTCAAGTAGTACAAAGGAATTTTCACCCAAAAAAAGATTCTTTTTTGTAAGAACTAGAATCAAAATATCCTAGTCTACAAAAAATACACCACATTAATATGCAACAAACTAGCTGCAGCCCATCAAATTAAGCTAGTACACCTTCTGCATTTTAGTACATTTCTTGAAGAGCCTTATACTAATAACCCATTTATATACTGATTTTCATGGACATATCATTAAACTTCCCCACACAGCTTATATCAGGTAGGATATATATTTGATTTAATCCTAACACATTTTCATTTCAGAACCAACTGTAAATCTCAGCATGGGATTGTATACAACTTCAACAGGACAGTCTGATCCAAGAATCTGCTGACATACACTTGTTTAGATTTGCAGTATCTTCCTTTTGGAGGTCGGAGCTCAAGGAGAAAGGTTAGTTGAAAAAAGAAAATTTAAAAAGAAGTGACACTTCTTTCCTGCTAATCATATTGATATGACTATATATGAAATATGACTTTAACTGTTCATGGCATTTCTATTTACCTTTAGAAATTTCAAGACAAACTGTGTTCTCTGTTTATAGGTGCTTTTCACTGCATCTACTGAGTTGCAGAAATTAATGCAAAGCAAGAAAGCAGCTCTGTAAACCTGCTGACAGCCATTTAATGGGAGAGGTGGCAAGTGGTGGACATGTCCTGGCACTGTGCTTAATGGATACACAAACACCCACAGTCGTCAGCCTAAAGTGATACTGGCACAAAATTAACTGAGAGATGCAAAGCGCATTTAACAGAGACTCAAAGCAATCTGGACAATATAAGGCTGTATAAAGGTTGGAAGAAGGAAAACAAGATGCATTTCTTCAAGGAGATGGCAGTCTTTAATTTCACTTAAAATGACTTTGTTTCACTTAAAATGGCCTAAAAAAGTAATTTTATTTAGCCTTGTTGCTTCAGTGCAGAAGCAACTCCTCTGCTTTGCAAAGCAAATGCTTTTGTACAAATCTTTAAGTTCCCTGGACAGAGCATGTCACAGAACTGCTCAAGTTCAAAGGAGAATTTCATGTTAATAACACTGCCACCATATCATGTTTTCTTCAGACACCTCAGAACGTGGCTGCAATAGAAATCATAGTCTCTCTCTCACATTGTTACCATTTCAAAAAGCAAACCTCAGCCACTGTCAGACCTTTTGCAATTACTGACAGAAAAGCAAACCAGTATATTGAATTATACCAACTATTGGCACTGGGAAATAGAGAGAGAAACCTACAAAGAAAGATTTAAAAAATCCCAAAACACAAATAAAAAAAAACCCCAAACACCACAAAACCTTTCTACATAGTAAATAAGAAAAAAAGCCCAATCTTTATCTATCCATACTGCAGTAGTAACCAGCTGCCCAAACAAGTCAGGACTGCTGTTCTACAGTACAAGGTGAGCTGTAAACAAAAGAGAACACGCAAAAGCAAGACTGCAGAGAAGTGTATCTGTGATATTACAGAGGACTTCAAATAACATAATAAAATCACAATTTCAGTCTTCTGTAACATTTCCATGAGATTCTGTCTTTGTGGTGACTAAAAGATCAAATTAAACTATTTTATGATCTAGTATAAAAGGCAATCATCCTCTTCATTAGTATTTTTAAGTAACTTTTTTTAAGTCTGTCTTATTGCAGAGCAGTGAAATTTCAAGTGCATGAATCCCTTGCAGTAACAAAAATAAGGAAAATATCAGGCTGTTTTCTAGGATCTGACATTCCCCAACACAGACCTGAAGTGACCTGTAAATCTACTATTCTCTTCCTCCACACCTTCTCTTTGAGCCATCTGTACAGCAAAAGCTAGAACAGAATCTGCAAGTCCCCAGATATTATAACAGGATAATTAGGCAGCATTTCCTTAGGTTTTACAATTATGCAGCTAATGGTAAGCCTTGCCATCCTCCCTTCTTATGTAAATTTTCTTAAAAAGACAACAGTGCAAAATGCTGCAATAACAAAAAGTTTTCTCCTTAACTAAAATAGAACTTCATTCACTTTTAAAAAGTAATTTTCCTAACACTGTTCATCCAATCTCTAGTTGAGGGTGATTTTATTCCTCAAACAGAAAAAAAAAATCCTAAACCTATTCCACCCGATTATCTGCATGAGCCAGAAGTCTGAAATTCTGTCCAATGCAAAAATAACCAAAGTACTTTCCACCCAAATTGTATCCAAAACAAGATGACTGCATCATTAAAAAATTTCATCTTGAAGGGATAAACATGCCAAAGTTCAGAAAGCATTTCTTCCAACAGCTGCGCCAGTTTAAGGAGCTCTCCCTGTGCGTTCCTCAGGCGACTGTGCTACACCAAGTGTGATGCACCACAGCAGAAAGCTGAATGTGGAAAAAATGCACCACCTCCTCTCATCCTAAACAGCCGCACAGTTTTGTTGTCAATGTTTTTTATTCTGGTCAACATCACTTACTTCCCAGCTCAGGCTACACAAAAGAATTGGAGGTGGGTGAGGAGGAAACAGACGAAAGGATGTCCTTGAAACTGTATAAGTCACAGAAGAAATGTACTTGAAACTCTGACTTCAGTTCCATATATCTGTAGAGTAAGCAGTGATAAATTTTCAGAGCAGTTGTGTTCTCAGTATCTGAAAACTGGCTGCAAAATCAACTAACATAGTTACCTTTGCTTCAGCAGCTTTGTGGGAAATTTCTTAAATTATACCCCCCACCTATAGAGGCATATACATTTTAGTATCAATGAATGGTTTCACACTTGGAGGCAGTATGTCAACACCCTAGACCCTTCCCCCTCCCCTCTATACAGCTCCATCCACTTCCTAATAGTAAAACTTTAAAATACCTTTTATCTTTTGGTATGACAATCTAAAATAAGATTTTCAATATATTTTCCTTTAGAAGCGACTCTCTAAACCGTAAGTACTAGTGTCTGTCTGACACGGTCAAATACGTATAACAAACATACTAAATACAACCACACATCTTCCACAACTTTCCCTTCTTCCATTTTTTTCAGCTAAAGAACAGAATCCTTTTCTTTGTAGCCACACATATATTTACTAGACATATCATGGGAGTCAACATCTTAGACAGATTTAGAAGAGGGAAAAAAGACAATGCTTTTATCTATCTGAAAGAATAAATAAATTATAAATTAAATCCTCCTGCTTGAGGCAAATCAGTTGCCAACAAGGGTCAAAAATAAGTCTCCCTTTGCTATCAGTTACTAGTTTTGCATTTTGTGTTCTAGACAATTTTTTGCTACTTTTCTTAGTAAAAGTCCTGGATACCTCCCACTCCATACAAGATTTTAAATGCAATACAACTCAAGTGTCATTCTCGTGATATTCTGAATTTCTCTTGGCAATAACAAAGGGAATTAATAAATTTATTTTTATCTTTCAGCTTTCACTACTGCATTACTCTAGTTGGAAGGCACCTCTAGGCATTGCCATGTCAAAAATATGTAAGAACATGCCATTACTACTGATTTCTTTATTCTAAGATGCAGATGACAAAATCAAGATATCACTATTTATTCCTAAACTGATTGTCGAACAGTTTAATAATATATCCTTAGTTTGAGATTAGTTTATTAATTTCCAGCACCCATCTATGCTAACCCATGTATAATTGCTCCTTCCCTTGTGGTCCCAAAGTTATTTGTGAGGTGGCGACATACAATGAAATACAGAACTCATCCAAGTGTTTGCATTTTGATGGGATATCTTGCCCCTAGTTCAGTCTGCTGTGTGGCCAAAACCACCACACTCACAGAGGGAAATATCAAATAAGGTTTTCTAATTCAGTTTACCTAAACCAGTCCATAGTGATAGTGAAACTCTACTGTGAGTTACACTTGAGCTAACTTGACTTCAACCATCTAAACATAGAAAGTTTTATCACCTACAGCTTCAGATGAAACTTCCAAACACCAACCCAGGAACTAGCCACTGAGAGGGGTGTAACACTGATCCAAATATAGACAAACTTAACAAAACAAAAACAAGGCTGAGAAACCTACAGAGCAAAGTGAACAACTCGGTAACTGAAGCACTTTGAGGCATAGTTACAGTTTGACAGGCAAGAATGGGGAAAATAATACATAAAGTCTAATAAAGTAATCTATACCACCATGTGTCTAATTCTATAGGACCTATAAGATGATGTCCAAAACAAAATCTGAAAAAAGTCAGTTTAAAGTGCCAAAGATACTAGATAAAAGCCGCTATTAAATCAGCAGACAGTACAAGTCTTCTGAAAGGGATTTACCGAAAAAGTAGTAACCTGAAACATGACATGATGTCTCTAGAGGATGGTTTTATCTTTGATATAAAAAAATTGAACACATCATAGTGTCACTTCACTGTCTGCTGAGAAACCTGTATCCTGTCGTCTGTTCAACCCCAAGAACAACACTAGGAAAAATTTCAGCAGTGAACTCCACAGCTTCTGAGAGGTTATGTGATTTTCTGCTCTTGCTTTCAGGTTAAGCAATTCTTACAAAGATGTCGAATTTTATTTTCCTCCTATTGCTTCTGCATTGTCAGGAGACAGTAGAAAAAGCTTTAAGAAGAAATATACATTTTAGAAATTATCCTGAATCCCTGTATGCACAAAATGAAGAGAGGCAGTAAAGTGTTTTCAAAAACAGGAACACTGATACAGTGGAACTAAGCAGATCAAGCTCTCAGACTGTATTTTTAAAGCAATGAATACATGGCTGGCTGGGCACACTAATAAACAACTTCAAACACCAGCTGAAGGAGCTCTATAACAGAAAGACAGCCTAACTAAATAAAAGCCAAGTAGGAAAAGCAGCTTATTTTTCCATTACTCCTACTTGTTTGTCCACAAAATCCACAACAGAAGTCTTCACTATTAGCTCTCTATTTATTTTACATATGGAAAACTAATATATACAAACTTATGTAAGTGGAACTTCAGAACTATTTTGTGTACAAGACTCGTGGCTTAGGTTTTATTTCTCAGAAGTACCCTGTTGTTGTGATTGATTTAGGAAGTGTTACTCACTGTTGCGAAAATAAAGTCATAATTATTAAACTATTCTGAATCTGGACAAAACTTTTTTAGGTTTAGGAGCACTGTAGCAAACGCTTGCTTTTTACTCTCCTTATATCCAGAACAGACAGAGTGACTTCCTCATTATTTTTTTCCACGTCTACAGGAGGCATAAACCACATAAACCCCCATTTAATTGTCAGCCTGGGATACCCAATCATGTTCTCACTGGGTATGATGCAGTACTTCAGTTTCTACAACTATTTTACTTATGTGAGGTCAACACATGTTCCTATATTCGCTGATGGAAGTCAGAATGTAAAGATCCAAAATGTGTGTCCCAGCTACAATGCAAAGTCTAACAGATACAGTCAACAAAGTATTTTTGAACCATTAAGAGATGGAAATTTAGAGATGAAACACTGTGAAATTTACAGCAGAACCCAAGATAAACATCTCAGGTCCTTAACTGTAAAGTCATTCCTGCTCTCAAAAATATCCTGTACCGTCCAAGCTATGGGAGACACATGGAAAGCAAGAGAATTAGCACCCACTAGTGAAAACAGAATAATCTCTTGAACATTTGCATATTCATTACCATAGTAGCACTAAGTCCAGTGCTGGCTGCCACTCAAGTTAGGAATTCTGTCTCCTGGGAAAAAACTTTGGGATAGAATTTCTCTTCAAGAGTGACTTTAGAAGTTATTTTTCATAGTTGGTGAAATGTATTGGCAACCAGTATAATGCAAAATTAAAAATTCAAGTAAGCAAAGCAGTGCAAACTTTTGTTAATCATCTAAATATTTATCACATTAGTAATAGGAAGCCTGGGGACAGATGAGGAAGCTGACATTTCCTACATGGAATAAAGAACTTGGAGGACCATGACACAGGTCTCAAGCACAGAAATTTGCTTTGGCAGGCTGCTGCAAAACCAACAGAGGCAAAAGACAGGTTTAAAAATGTTAAATTGTTTCACTTGTTATCCCCAACTACATTTGGTGAACTGGGGGTCAAGTCCTGTTCTCAGGAACTATAAGGCTGTGTTTTGGGAGAGATACCATGCCACAGACAAACTGTGAAATATCATCTATAATTAACAAATACTAGTGTGTGCAAGAGTGATTAGATAGGACACTGCTTCTGTCATCTGCACACTGGACATAAGCAAATACTTTCCCCATTGCATGACAAAACGAGACATTAAATAAACACAACTGTTTTACCAATGATGTTTGTTCATTGTTTTGGAAGGCACATGGTGCAGCTGCTTTCACACTCATTTCTATTACTATGACAGTAATGTACAGTAAAGGAAATTTTCAATAACAAGTGAGAAACAATAAATAGTAATTTACCTTAATGGGTTGACAAGATGTATAAGCAATACTTTATTTTTACAGAAACACCTAAAAAGCAGACCTTGAAGTGCTTAAATGTCTTCTATTAGGGAACAAAAAATGCAGACACGCCTGAGAATTTGTTCCTATCATTTTCTACAAAAAGAGATATCAAAATAAAGGACTGGCAGATGTTAACTGAGGTTCTTTAAAACTAGTTTTATTCTTTGAATATTTTAAGCCAAATAAATTCAAGATATTTTTGCACTAAAATTCTGTTTAGTGAGAAGATAAAATAGGTAACTGAACAATTACACCATCAGGGTCCAGCTTAAGAAATGTAGTACGGTCTTCTGCAGTTGCAGAATTTGCACATACTTTGAAGCCACAGAAATCCCTCTCTAGGAAGGAGATTATTCCTCGTCTAGGAAGGAGATACTTTTATTATGCCTAATACAACCATCAGCTCATCTGGAAAAGGGCCAAGGCCACGTCAACTCTCGTTTAGAATCAGACAAGGGGTAACACTGCACACCACCCATGATCAGTGGTTACCACATGGCACAGCTACCATGCACTGCTTGGAGCACATTCCCATACATAATGCACAGTGGCCAGAATTTAGTACTTCCAGCATTCCTATCAAGTCACTTGTGGATCATGGGGATACATTGTTGTGGGGGTCAGGGAAGAGACTACAGCAATAAAAATATGTTTAGGTAAACACATGTAGTAATCAACATCCTTAAATGAAAAATGATGGTTTTCTCACCCAAAACCAGTAACATGTTTTTCCACGTACGACCTTCAGTGTTTCTGAACCAAATGCAGACGTTTCATTAATTTAGGATTAGTTTACCATCTCATACAGCCAATTATCTGACCAAAATCACTAGTTTAAAACAGTTCCCAAAAATTATTTAATACTTGAACAAGAATATGGGCTTTGTTTTTACTGCTGTTTTACTTGGTCTTAATTACTTCATACAGAAAAACAGAAAATAAATGCTTAGGTCCTAATAAAACATTATTTTATCAGTTACAAAGCACTTAAAACTATATAGACAAAAAAATACTGAAAACTAGATTTGAGTTTATGCCAAGGCTAGATTTTATACATATCAGTCCCTTATATAGTTCACTTGCATGCATTTGCATGATTAATAGTTCAGGTTCAATATAGCATAAGATAAACTATACTCACAGCATCTCTCTCTCTGTATATACATTATATATATACACACACACCCCCTGTATGGATAGGTTTCTATTTAATTCTAGATACAAGGTAAGATGTGAAAACTATTTTCATTATAACACTTCCAAAGAGACTTTGTAGCTAAAACATTGATTTTTCCCTCCAATATGTGTCAGCTTCAGGGCACTTTTCAACTAACACGTTGATCCCTGAAGCAACTTTGATTTTAGAAAGTGTTTTTGTATAACTGTTAGCAATCAGCTTCTCAAGAGGGCTCTCATTTGTGGTGCATGACTTCATCCTGGACATTTTTCAAATTAGCTGACACTAAGATGCTACAGCTTCTCATAATGAGGAAGTGCTATTTATTCCGTTAGCATATGGTGCAGCCTTTCTGCTGTCCATCGAAGAATATAAGAGTTGCCAAGGGATGGTACCACTACATAATTATTTAGAGCCTCTCAAATTAACACCTTCATCGCCATATCTTGTATATAGATAATTTTTTTCTGAATACCACTTGCTGTTAATTTATCTCTGAGAATCTCTAGTTAGCCCTGTGACCTCAAACACCTCCAGAAAACACATGTAAAGGCAAATTACCAGGATTTTTAAGAATTAGGCAGCTTATTATTCAACTATCCCAAGACAGGCAACCAGGACAAACTGCAATCTTCTAACAAATGCAAATCAGTCAAGGAATGAGCCAAAGGCAACTCAGCAGCCACCTCAGGCACCATTTGCAATGAAGTCCTGTTTCAACTCAGTTACAAAATAATATGCTAACCCTTCAAGGCACCACAATGAAGAGAAGCGAATGTATTTTGGGACTTAGTTTGATTAAATCTCAGGGTTTACATTTAATTTAGAGAGGGCATTCTCTTAATTGTGAGATCCTTTTCATGCTTTGCATGAAAAAGAAACAATTAGAACAATTTGAAACAAAATGAGTGTGAAATTTCACCAGCATCCCACATGCCACTGCAGCAAATGCAAAGACGTGCAACAGCTGGTCAATTTAACTTACATTCTCAGTTATTAAACACTACCTGAAGGTTCATTAAACTCTTTTCTACTGGAAAATGGCATAAAGTACTTTGTAGCCACAATGCTAAGGATTAATCTGACCTTTCTCTAGGGCATGATACGTTCCTGCTCCAAGTAACTCAAATACAAACCTAAAATAATTTTAGCTGTTCTTCTAGTGTCACATTTTACAGTTACATCTTTTGTAGGTGACTTGGAGAGTGTCAGTCGTCTACCTTATTGTTCCTCTATAAGAAACACCATGGAGTTAATGGATGCCGGGGGGGGGAAAAAAAGGCATATTGACAGATTAAGGTTCTATTACACATTCATAAAAACCCAAGATTGAGAATCCTGGTCAGCCCTTGAGGGAGACAAATAGACATAAGTACTCTTTCACATGGCTGGTATCTGTGCCTGTTGTATGCAAATTATATAACAACTTTTGCCTATTCTTATAAAATTACTTCAATAGCTCCTGGAAATGACAAGATATAATACTGGGACACTGCTTTTAATTCTCTGCCTGGAAAAACTCAGATAGTGAGAACTTGGCCAAATACTGATTTTACCCAAATTAACTGCTTGCCATATGACAACCTACAATTCTTTACTTTGTGTATCACAATAATTGTATGTAAATTAAGATGATTTCTGAAATCCATCATTACAGCTAACCTAATTATTTAATATATTACAATCCTTGTAAACCGCACAGAGGAAGAATAATTGTTTATTATCATTAAAACCTCAAGTAAATCTACTCCTGCTTCAAATTTTGGGAGATATGAAGCAAAAATTCTCCAGATGCTTCCTGTCATGTGACCTTTAACACCTGGACTGTAAAGAAACAACAAACTTCTCATCATTTTCAGGAAGTACACTTCTGCTTGACTGAGCTCTAAGACACAAAAGTTAAATGAAATGGAATACTGCTATGCAGCACAGAATTCAAAGATATATTTGGCTAGTAATACCATTATGCATTTAGACACATGACTGTGTCAAATCAAACAACTTTGAAACAATATTCTTTCCATGTAATGACTTCAACACACAACAGCCCAAGGAACCAATGAATATTCCTTGAAGCAATCTGAACCATTAAAAAGCTAATTATATTTTCTTTCCTTCTTCACAAATGTTTACTTTGGAATGGCAGGAGTATGTACTCAGACTACTTGCTCATCTTGCTCCTTCCCTGACAAGCACATTCCTTCAAATGCAGGCAGTGGGCACAAAATGAAACATGTGAGCCTCCATCCAAATATGAAGAAACACAGGACCCAAGGGAACGGCCTGAAGTTGTGTCAGGGGAGGGTTAGGTTGGATATTAGGAGAAGCTCTTCTCCCAGAGGGTGGCTGGGCACTGGAACAGCTCCCCAGGGAAGTGTTCACAGCAGCAGCCTGACAGAGTTGGAAGAAGTGTTTGGACAATGCTCACAGGCACAGATGATTGTTGGGGATGGTCCTGTGCAGGGCCAGGAGGACGATCCTTGGACCCGATGACCCTTGTAGGTCTCTTCCAAATCCTTACATTCTGTGATCCTGTGAACACTTTTCACTATGACAGTGACTGAGCACTGGCACAGGTTGCCCAGGCACGTTGCAGTTCCCATCCTTAGATCTATTCAAAACTATCTGAACATAGTCCTGAGAAATCAGCTGTAGGTGGCCCTGCTTAAGCAGGGGGCTTGGATCAGATGACCTCCAAAGGTCCCTTCAGACCTCAAGCAGCCTGTGATTCTGTGAAATATTCAGCAGTCTGACCAACGACAAGAATCCCTCTCAACATAAAGCAGTTCTCATTAATTGCAGATAGTACCTGCAGTACTAAGACTGTATTCCTGATGCTACTGTTTGAGAACAGGAACAAACAAAAGATTTGGAGAGCATATGGAACATTAAATCCATGTGCAAATCACAGGAGACAAGAACCCATAAATACCCACAATCTACAGGTAAATATGATCTCTAGGAAATGGCTGCTGTAAGGGAAGCTGCAGCCCAGCTGATGGTGATGATGTGGCCTGAACTACATTCAACTTTGTCATACTCAGGACGCTCTACAGCAATGCTGATAGTCCAAACCCTCAGGGAACTACAACTAGCGCTAAATATAGTAGTCATCATCATACTGCCAGTAGCACATGGAACCTGTCCAAACCTTTATCCTGGCTTCTCAGAGAGGAATTTCAGGTGAGATGTCAGATCTTATCTTTGTGATAAGTGTTATCTGCCAACATGGTGCTAGAAGGCATCTGAAGAGAACCAATGCAGAACACAGAAATTGCCTAAAGGAAGGGTGAAGCTCATCTGCATGGCACAGATTTCCTCACAGTCAATTCAAGTCTCTGTGATGGACTCCTACAGAAACTAAACCCACTGTAAATATTAGCAGTATCTTCTCTAAAGGGAAGGTATACTCTGGTGATGTAGCTTTCACTAACAAATATAGAACAGATAATAAAGGAGCATATATGGTAACAACTCTACAGGAAAAGGGGAAAGAAAGAACAAACCTCTTTACCTTGGGGAAAGAAAGAGCAAACGACCCATAGCAGACGCTAATCAGATTGCTTACTTAATTTCAGGCATTACAATAAGAAGAACTACATATGAAACAATAACCCACACTAAGAAAGTAAATTCATTAGAAAGTGTCACAATTAAGCCAATACAATCAGCATTCAAGGACACTGAAAACACTATTTAAGGCAGACACTCAGCTAGGATAGAACACAATCCCACTGGAAGATCACACAATGTCACGGAGAATTGAGAGAATGCCTGTGCTCTTGCTGAGGATAACATTACCATGAAGGGCTGCCAACAGCTTGGAAATCTTCTTCTGTAGATATTTAAATACAAATAGACACACTTTAAACACACTGGGCATAGGTTTTTGCAATCCTTACACCATTCCACAATAAAGGTGACTAGTATTAACAGAAAATATCTCTGGATTTTTCTTAAAGACACCATGTAATATTTCATTTCTCTCATGGATTTTAACATGTTCCTCTTCTGTTTACAAACATTCTCCTTTTAAAACTAATTTTATGGAGATTTTTGTTTCACATCCATTACACTGTAAGATAACTCTCATTTTTATCCTGTAATAGTGACATGCACTAAAAGCATATGGAGTATAAGTGTAAGAGTAAAGCCTTTCTCCAATGCAAATATTTGTGCATGTTTACACTTTGGGACAAAATGTATTCTAGACCATATTCTACACTCAAATCTAGGGTATGGCAACTGATAAATTAAAGGAAGTGTATTTATAAAACATTTGTTTTCTTCTCACATAGAAAATATTGCATAGATACAATCAGTATTAACCACACATTAATTTTGTTTAGTTCAGTAAATGTAAGGCACACCTCTATTATTATTCTCCAGAGCTACCATCTTGCTTTGAGATTTACTTGCATCTGTGATGACAGTGACTGATGTCCTCTTTTCCATCTTTCTTATCTTTCAGCTAATGAAAATTTTACTTTTGAAACTGCATTTTATAACTATACAGTTCTGGTAATTCTTAACTTCTTATAGCAATTCTTATCTCCTAAAATTTTTGTACTGTGCAATTAATACAACAAAGATGATTACCATATATGAAATTAGGAACAAAAAAAAAAAAAAAGAGAGATAATTTAAATGAGAAATTCACAGCAGAATGCAAAAACCCCCATGGAACCTATCTATATGGAAATATTTAAATACTATGAAATGGGTTTAAAAGCTATCTAAGTAGTGCAAGATGTACTGCAATCTGCTGCACAGAAAAACCAAACAGTAAAATGTACACTTTTACTTATATTATCATTACCAATGGAAAAACTGCTTTTAACTATGCCTTTTTTTGTCTTCAGATAGGAGATGTTCTTAGAGAGAATGAAAGTCCAACTTAATACTGTATGTTGATGTTCTTATGCAAATGGGAATTGGTTTTTTTCTTCCCTTTACTGTTTAAATAAACACTTCTGTAACACACATTTTCTATATTCCACATGTGAATTGCACCTTACAGCAGGGAAAACTTCTTGGCAGCTAAGATGTACATTCACCCACAGCAGAATAACAGCATGCTAGACATCACCAGAGAGAACTCACTGAGGAAATTTCTAGTTTGATTTGCCTAAAACTATGGAAATAAAGATTTATTTCTAAGAACTTGAACTAAAACTCAGAATAAAGCATCTGATTACAAATTAGTTTTTCTATACGAATTGCATTTCCTTTGCAATGGAGGCAAAGGAAAAGGTCTGTGTCATGTTAGCAAATTAAATTTCTACTAAGAAGCCTCCTAAATTGAGAAAAATCTGTTTAATGAAATCTCTGCAAGAGTCAATAGCTTCCACTATGGCCCTGACACATGACAATGCATCAACTAACAGATAACAAAACTAATATTAGGTGCTCCCACCTTCCCTTTTCTGTTTTAACCTCTCAATCTTCCATTTATTCACTGTCAAACACAATGCAGCTGATCAATTCTTATCTCACTATTAGCAATGGAGAAATTTTCTATTTAGAACTGTTGAGGGCACACTTCAGGCCATGATGAACATGTTTCCCCTCCCTTTTTATACAGATGTGTGATGTCCTTACATGTTTAATGAGCCTTTTACCAGGGAAAGAAAATAAATTATGCACAGAATATGCATAAAGTAGAGAATGTCCTCTTGCAAAGGTCCACCAAGAACTCCTAAGAGGTGAATACATTTTGTTATTCTGTCAAGCGTTTCACAGATGTTGTCAAAAATAAGTTAGAAAGTAGATGGAAAGGTATTTTACTGATTAAATATTCTCATTACCTACAAGACATGTAACAAGAATAAAATGCTCCAGTAGTTACTCCAAGAAAGGAGTGTGTCTTCAATCAAAGAATAAAACTTGAAATGAGGAACACATCCTCTTTCTACTGAGACTGGGAGAGTTGTCACTTATTTCTATGGAAACAGCCAAAACAGGAGGCTCTCAGCATCTGAGAAACTTATGTAACTATAAGGAAAACTAATATAAATAAATGGCTGTGCACACGTGCACATAGTCTTCCTCTCTCTCCTAAGATGGCCACAACCATACAACACATTTTAGAAACCAGAAAAAAATCTATTCCAACAAATTATAACAAATGAAAGGTCTTTGGAAAGAGGTTGCTCTCAGAGTCAAAAACCAATATATTTTGCTCTAAGAAGAAAGCCAAGGAACAGTTTCAATGGTTTGCCAACGTCAGCAGTTCAAGAAGCTATTACATCCTACATGGTTTTACAGGACAAGCATGCCTTTTTACAGCCTCAGGCAGAAAACCCTTCACCACTGCCACCTGGACTTGGTTTTGCACTTTCACCTCTCTAGTAATTCCATGTCTTGCTTTGATGAATGCAAGAAAATCTGAACACTTACTAGAGGAGCTTCTGTTCTGAAAGAAAATACAGGAACAGTTCTTTTTAATGCAGCTTACTCTCAACAAATCCAAAATATGCTATATATGGGGCCATCTCATCAAGAAAAAGAAAAGAAAAACCCCTGATGTGTAAATGCTTACATACTTTAGAAGCATTAGCTGAACACTTTTGCTCAAAACATTTCAGGCTTTATCTTGTGAGTAAAAGGCCTGCATCCATACAGAAACTTCAATGAGTTCTGTGCACCCTGCTTTAACCTGGACTCACATTTTTTCATAAATTTTTCCTCTCTATGACACCAGAAATTAAAAAGGAAGAGAGAAAATTCTATATCCAGGTATAAAGAGGAAGTTCTCTGTAAGGCAGTATTTCAAATCAGATATACATTTGTCACCAAAACGGGTCTCATTCTCCAGCACCACGCAAGAAGCTCCCCTTAAAAGCCCACGAGCTCCACATGGAAGGAGAAGAACCAGAACTCATCCTCTCAAAAAGGAATCTTTGCCTTTTTTCATACAATCTATCCACTACATATTTCCCTTTCCCATGCTACTTGCTCAGGATCATAATCTCAGACAAGATCAATGTTCACTGAACTATGGCAATAAAAGAGTTAGTCTGAGCTGGATGAAGCACCTGTCCCCTCTCCCCCTTTCAATGTTAAGAAGTTTAATTTGTGCCCCGCTTTTATTCAGTATTATTTATTATACAGTACACAGCTCCATCTCTGACTGAAGCATACAGAAATTACAACGCCTACTGCTAAATAGAAAATCCACACACTGAAATTCCATAAACCCTATTGCCATGGTAAAAAAAACCCCTGAAATTAGCATCCATTTTTTTTCACTTTTAATGAAGATGACCTAGAAGATTCATTATTGCGACTAGAGCACTAGGGAGTAAAGAATTTCTTCAGGCTTCCTAATAACTTTTCATCACCAGTGGTATCACATGGTATCACCAACTCATGCAGACTCAATTGTTTTTAAATTTACTAATCACTGAATAGCTTTGCTGTGCTCCACAAGAGTAGTGTGATTTTCCAACCCAGACGCCAACCCTACATAAGTGAATACAGCACCATTGTTTAATGCTTTCAAGAAATTTGACAGGAATGGTATGAAATACTGGCCTGTTGAAAATAAACAGCAATGCAAATTTTTGTCAAAATGTTTAAATTGAATCCTAAGGTTCAATATAAATTCTCAAACTTTTATTTTACACAATTCTCTCATCTCTTTAGCCCCGTGGACAGAGCTCTATATATCCACTTCACTGCCAGAAGAGAAGCTACAGCTGCAATTCCCCCAGAATGTCCAGGGGAGACAGATACAAGCTACTGAACTAAAATTAAAATTAAATATTAACGATTTTCAAAAGGGAGCACAGTTTCTCTACGGATTCTCTTCCAGCTAGCTCCTATACCTTTCACTATTTGTCTGTCAGTACCTAGTAAATTAACCTTATCCTAAATTTTTAATCAAAGAGCAGTCCCATATCACACACATACACTACCGCCAGGTTAGAGTTAAGATTAATTTTCAGTTTCTTTGGAAAAGTAATAAGCATACATACAGAAAAAAAAAAATACTCTCATAGCCCAGCACATTTCAAGCGTGAACATACGTGAAATCTTCAGTCAGAAATGAAAACAGTTTTGAAATCTCATTATAAGAGTTAAAGAAAAGGCCCAATCAATTTAAACATCAGACAGCACAGATGCAGAAAAATCCTTCAAAAATGCGGTTCACATTTTCCATTTATACCTACATGGAAAAAGATGACAGGAAATGACTTACCACATTAACGAAGTACAAATATTGTTAAGGTTTCACTTCTTTTCTCTCAGTGAAAAACAGCAGGAGCATGCTGTTCAACATGTTAATGCACATCTGCCTCTCAGAGAACCTTCATAATATTGGTTTTACAATTCCTGAACACTGTGGGTTCAATTTCAAGAATTCAGAGAGGTTACTAGAGAACCCCTGATTTGAAAGGAACACTTTCCAATGATCATACAAGACAGGCAAAGTATTGTATTCTAGGGATTAAAACAGCTTCTCAGAAAGCTATCAGAGATACAGATGCTTTCCTTTAACCACTTTGTACTGCACTCTGTAAGGTATTTCCACATTGACAGATGTGTCATCTTCTGAATGAAACCAGGAAACAAAAAGGTGGCGGGACAGGGGCATAACAAAGAACTGTCTTGTATAAGGGAACTGCTTCCAGCAGACACCCACAGACATGGCAGCACAAACTTTTGCCATCTGGAACACAGAGATCTCAAGCTCAGTCCCTCATTAGATGAAGGCTTTTCTGTTCAAACAGATCCCCTGTTTTCTTATGTGCATTTCTGTAGATCAAGTTGAATACTACAAACTTTCATATAAACCTTAAAAAAAAAAAAAAAAAAAAAAGAGAAGGTAATGATCCATTCTAAGTTGGGCTCAATCATGAGAACCTTCTAAGGCAGAAGCCATAGCCTATGAGGCCAAGTTAGAAAAAGCTAAGTTAGACTGACAGCATTGTAAGAATTCTTGAAAGAAGACAAGTCCAAGGTATGGTAAATGTCTCAGATTCTTCACACCTATTGGGCACCAAGCTACACCTGACCTTCTGTGAAGGTCTCTCTTCTCAGAAGAAAGGAGAATGATTAAAAGGAAAAATATAAAAAATTAAAATCAGTGTTACCTATAATTTACTTTAATCCTAGAAAACTCACACCTATGTTTTGCGCTTTACTGGTAAACTAACATATTGACAAACCTTATGTTATTATTTTAAAACCTCTATAAAATCCTCTAGGAGCAAGTCTAGCTCAAGAGCAAAACCAATGTTAGACAACATGATTTTTTTTTTTTTTTTGTATTTGCAGTGCAGCTGTCAGGTTTTAAGTATGTGTATTTCAACTCCTTTTGGTATCTCTTTTCACATCAGTGAAATTAGTTTCCCCCTTGTTCTTTGAAAAGATGAAGCAATTCCTTGAATTTATTCGCCTTTAATCCTCTAAACAATTTCTGTACCCCACACCAGACGCCGAAAGAGAGTATCAGAAATCCCATATCATCTGCAGATGGACTAGGTGATCAAACTGGCTTTACTACACTAGGTTATGGCTTCTGTAGAAGCTTTCATCATAAGTGTCATCACAGCAAGAGTGATCCTCATCTCATGAACACACAGCTTGGACTTTCGGTAGGAAAGTTTCCAACTACTGCTTTTGTGATCTAAATTTGAGCAGTATCAGCCAGATAAAGGAACTAACTCTAATCCTAACTCCCATCTCAACCTATCACTCCATCCAGTGCATAACTCCACTTTTAATTCCTGGTTAAAACCAACAGTTTGCACCAGTTATAAAAGTCTCAGGCACAATACTTAAAACCAATGTAAAGCAAATTTCATTTTCTAACACAGCCAGTTGACTATCATTTGAAGACATTAACTTTAATCAAATGCATTATAAGAATACACTTTGTATGATTCTGCTGTCACTCTACAAGAGAGCAAGCAGATGACAGGACACTAGAAAAACTCCTGGAAAACCACAATTGTCCCACAGAACAAATTGAAGATTATTTTCCTTTTCCTCAGCTGCTGTGTGCTGGCCATCCCACTAGGACAAAAAAACCACAACAAATACAAAACATTAAGAGTAAATCCCCACTTGCCTAAGGAATGCAGCACGCTCTGAAATGCCCAACTTAAAAACCATCAAAAAACTGAGTGCTTCTGTATAGGGCTGTTAATTGGTGAATTATTTTCCATTCACTCTTTCCATTGCTGAAAAACAGTTGAGTGGTTTTCTTGTACACACCATCCCCCTTGGCAGAAGCCTGTGCTCCACCCCTTCTCAAATACCAACTCACCTACATTTATACCTCAGCTTTGTCTCAGGGCTGTAAGCCTTCAATATCCTTCAATATTCCTTCCATATCACAAACCTCTTATTGGTTATGCTGAGCACTCCAGCTCCATCTATACAGATCTATCTCTTTGCTAAAGTTAAAAGCAAGTGCTTCATCTGAGTATTCTGAAATTTTTACAAAGTATTCAATAGAAACAGGATTATGAAGCCTGTTTATCTTCCACAGGCAAACAGAAATCCCTCATCAATAACTTCTAGTTAAGACTGACCTGAGCTGAATCGGGGCAGAAATCTATAGTGAAAGCATTTGCAAAATGCCAGCTCCAAACCTGCACCCAGTTTTGCAAGAAAGGCTCTGTTCAAAGCAAACAAAACCAAACCACCAGGATTGACATTTAATATCAAACAGCTCTCCCACCTCTCCATACATTGCACAAAATTCGCATCACCAGTGTCACAAGGCAGTTATTGAAAAGGCATTATAATGCTCACTAAAGGCAGAGTTCTGAAGAGCTGTATTCCCTTGTTGTACTGACACAGACAGACAAGAATATGTCCTCTTCCTCAGGAGTTTGTCCTTTTTTTGCTGTGATTTCCACTCACCCTTCTGCATTCTCCTGATGCTTTGAATGCTCCACAAGCACTTTTTCATACATGAAAGCAAAACTAAATCATACATTGATTTTACATTATAGTGTTTTTAGTTGAATTATACTTCAAGGAAAGTATTTAAACAATTAATTTTAATGTACCAGCAATAAGATTCTTTTCCATTATGTTCCTATGTGAAGACAAGAACAAATCCAGTAACAGAACGTCAACATTAATTTAAGAGGAGAAGAAAAATGACTTAATAACACTGCAGAAGGATACCATTCTTCAACAGGTCATGGAGGCATAAAATTTTCAACAAATTCATTCTTGTACAACTGTATATTCCTGTTAATAGGCCAGGGCACAACTGAAAAATTGTTAATACCTTGCTGCACAAACTCACATAGTGGAAAAAGAAACTAACTTTTACAGTCTTTGTTTCCCTGATCAGCAGTAAAACTGGGGAAAGAGGCAGGAAGCCTCCTACTTGCTTTCCCTTGAGCAAAGGGCAGAAAATGAGTTGCAGTTAACCATGAAATGCAACTCAATATTAAGCCTCTATTTAATAAGTGATACTAAATACTACTATAGACATGTTCTAGTGAAGAAAGCTGTGCACCTAGAGAGCCAGAACAGCACAGAAAAGCCACAGTAATAATTTGCTGCTACTTTCCTCCAACCAACTGGTACCTGCAAGTACACTCCAAACTCAAGAAACTTTCTCTTCAATAACCCAGTAATGCATGAGTACTTTGTAAAGGTCCTCATGTCCTCACCAGAACACAGTACCTTGCTGAATGCAATACAAGGCACAATATAAAAGGAAAAAAGAGCTTTCTAACACAAGGGAGGGGAGAAAAAAAAGTCTATTTTGAGCACAGTAAATGCCATGTCACTTTAACTTCTCCAGCCACCCAACCCTGCGTCTTTCAGAGAAAGAGGAGCCAGAGAGGGAAGGTGGCCCAGACATGTGCCAAGCTAAAGGGCTTCCACTGAGAGTCTAGAAGACAAAGCTCCTTTTGGCTAAGCAAAAAAGAAAGGCTGGGTAGAAACCAGCAAACATCTCAACCCTTGCAGTTAGTTGCTTATACAGGTTCTACAGCTCCTCAGCCTCAAACCTGATGGAGAACACACAACAGAACATGTGATTTCACCACATGCTCAAGAATACAATCCCACAGTAACTTATGATTTTCCACAATTTTCAAGGCCTGAATTCCTTTGAGTTTCACTAAGAAAAGAAAATGGAAGAAATAGGTTCTAACCTGGCAGCTCTAGAAAGAGTTTTCAGATTTTAAACTTAGAAAATGTTATTCTAATCCTGGTTCACAAGGTCTCATTTTAACCAAAATGTTTTATTATTTGGTGAACATGTTTAAAGACTGATTCTTAGTCACTGTTCGCATTTAATAATTAAATTTATAACTTTTTTGTTAACTGAAAAAACTAAGGGCTACCAAGATGCATTTACAAAATAATTAAGCTTAGTATTTGTCCTGTTTGTTGGACACTTACTGTTTTCTAGTTCATTTGTCTATTTCTGGTTTAGGAATACAGGAAACTGGAATTTCATAGAAGGTTCACAAATACAGGAACTTAAAATTGATTACTTAGTTGAATAAGAAGCTATTTCAAATGTTTTGTATTTATTTAGAGGCACCACTACCATTAGTAAAAATGACTGATTTTATGATAATAAAATATTAGTAAAAATTTCACAGAAATCATCTTCAACTTGAATTTTTATAAATTGTGTGTCATCACATTAACACAATTATCTGCTTAGCTTATATTTTTTTATATAAAGTAGCTAGACTTTTATTTAAACACTTTGCTAAGCCTAACTAAAGAACAAATTGCCACAAGAGCATACAAGATTTAGTACTTTAACTGTTTTCTGAAGTCTCCTAAATGAAGATACACTCTCAAGTCCTACTGACAACATCATCCTCAGGAGTCTTAAGTGAATGAGCCATGAGTTTCCCCTCCTTGTAAGTTAAGGCACAACTAATTTCTCAGGCCCAGGTGTGTGGATAGAGTCACAACTGATCATTCTATCTGCAGGGAGTTATTGCAGCTTGCTGTATGAAAGAGAAAACAGTTTCAAGTTAAAATAATTACTCCCG
Source organism: Trochalopteron elliotii (assembly GCA_024734555.1). NCBI lineage: Eukaryota > Metazoa > Chordata > Aves > Passeriformes > Leiothrichidae > Trochalopteron > Trochalopteron elliotii. Next base: position 4,126,514 of record JANPWX010000045.1, read on the forward strand.
CTCTCCTGTAAATGGACATTCGCTACTGTTACAGTACCTGCAGAAAAGACCACAATAAGTATCTTAAAATTTCTTTCACCGAGGCATGGTCAGTACACAGTGCTGCTCACAATGTTAGATGTTTATGCAGTACTAACTCACAATAAATATCTTATAAATCAAGTGCAAAATAGCTTTTCTTCTGTCAAAAAAGAGCTCAAGTGGGAACAAATACATGAAATCTGACCTTTACATGAAGAAAAGCTCATTTAGTTACTACCAAGGAAAACTAGTTCTGTTACAAAAGCTTTCAGCACTCTGCATTTCAAAATCTATTAGATGAATATGTCTATATATTTTTCTTCAACTAAAGCACACCATGACCCTTTCCAAGAAAGAGAAAGAAAAAAAAAAAAAAAAGAGGGGAAAAAAAAAGGGAGTGAAATGCACTGGAGACCTACTGCTACCCACAGCTACCAGATATATTGATTTAGAGAATATTGCCAGCCATCTTGATTTTGAAATCAGAGATACTCTTTTTTATAATTCACTTGTGTACAGTTTTTAGAGCTCATTTAGGAAAAAAAAGAAAATATTCATACTGGAACACATCCAGTTACCTCCAACTAGCTGCAGCTACATGCCAGCTATGATTTTCATATTCCAATTATCAAACAAGTCACTGCTATGTCTATCTTAAATTAAACCTTTACAGTCAAAAGTTTCCAGTTATACAATAATTTTAACTCTTTTGAAATAATAATTATGGATAATAACAGAAGCAGTGCAGAATGAAGAATAATGTTTGAGCAATTTCTGAACATCAACTTACCTGTGTCAACTGAGTAGATGTCAACATTCACTATATGTGTTTGCATTTTTGGGATTATTTACACCTATCACAATTTTCTATAGATATTAGTGACTCTCAAGGGGAAAAAACAAGGAAGCCAGCATTGTCAAAGTGTACTTTTCAAATTGCTGCTCAAAGTGTTTCATCAGCAGATGGCAGCTCTGCTGAGAACTTGAAGCTAAGCACTGACTTTGCTGAGGCACAGAAAACGTCATGGTGAAAGACTGCATTCACCTACACTGGGATCAGCTTCCTATTTCCTCACATACTGCAGGGCAAGACATGCCAACAGATGAGAACGAAAGCTTGTCTATGAAGAGCAGTAATGCTATACTAAACACTATTGTTCTATTGCTAGAACACAAAGGTAAATAGCACAGTGTATTTCCTTCTCAGCCTGGAAGTGAGCCAGACTGGTATTTACCTCCACAAACATCCTCTGAAGTGTTGAAAGTTTGGGGTTTTCTTTTTTATTCTGAAGCAAAACACAAGATGGAAGGCAAAACTCCAGCATCTTTTGTTAAAAGAACAAAGCCTATAGCTTGCAGAATAACCAAAAAAAGAAATGTCTTTTATTCCTGACTGAGCTCGCCACAAACAACTTCCAGTGAATACCATGTCCACTTTGAGAAATCCTAAAGCATTTGAGATGTACAAGCGTACTTTTGGTCATTTCTAATGCTTTTCTAACCAACCCCCCAAGGCATCTACTGCCTGCTGACAATTTGCTCTCCACTTATATGGGACCTTTTCCACAGAGCTGGACAGAAATGCCCCAACCTCAAAATATAAAAGCTCCATTTTTAACGGAACATAGTTTAGGAGTTGAAACTTAATAAAAATGCTACCAATGTTGCTAAACTATTAATGTAGATAAATGTACACAAATCCAAACATTTAGAAAGCTCCAAGGTTCCTCCTTATACATTGGATCATTAACCTTGCACATCATGAAATTCATCTGTTCACTTATTCAAGTAATAAACAGCTAGGATGTGGGTAACATTAGTAGTTAAAAATATACAAACCAGAGCCTCCTTCCATATTTGTCTGATCAGAAGCCCCAATGCATAAGAGAGAGAAAAAAAATCTTGCATTACATTCTGAAGACTGTTACTAGAGCTGTTTTTGTTGCAGCAAGAAAAGAGCAATCTCAGAAGACAGACTCTACAGAACACCCCAGTTAGATTGTTCAGCTTCAGCACTTCTGATCAACCATAATGGAGCATTTGGCTACAACCTGACTGCAATCCAACAGCTCAAAATCAACATTCCTGACTGATGGTTTGCAAATGCTTTAGCCCAGTAACAGTTAACAGCTCTACATAAATGCATTTATTGATACAGGAAGATTGGAGGTGGCTTTACAGGATCTCAAAATCCTACACTGAGCTTGAAAAGTCAAGCAGTCTGAAATAAAGAAGTGCCTGATCTAATCAATTTTTTACACTTGTGATCTGACCCCTTTATTTAATTTTAAATTACTTTCATAATGCATGCAAGTCACAGAACTTCTCTTTTAGAGGACCCTTAACTTCTTTACTGGATAGAATGAAAGACATTCAAAATGTGCAACTGGAATTTTACAGAATGCAAAGCAAAGCTCAGCTCCTTTCTGCCCTTGACTTTGTTTTAACCCCAGCAAAGATTCCAAAGAAAAATCAAAGAGAACTAAATTCTACCTACTTTCTCTGCTACAGAATTTTGACATGGCTTTTGTAATGTATTTATTATATTTCTTTTCTGGATGTTCCAAGTTATTCTTAGGTTCACCAACAGGAGCATTAAACACCTTTGCAGTTCAGCAGAGGTAGGGAGGTGTGTACTTTTCATGCTTAAAGCATCAAAAACTTTTATGTCTTGGGGAGGGAGATAAAGAAAGGACTGCAGTTGCAAGGCTTCTCAAAGTTGATACCCAGTATCTGTGGATGTTTGACATTTGTGCTTTAGATTCTTATCTATGTATAGTGAACAAGAATATCACCAACTATGACACACAAAAATGTCAAGATGGTAAACGACTTGTGTTCTTGAAGCACTAGGGAGCTAATGAGTTCTTTAAAGAAATTCTCTAAAGAAAATAATTATTCTCTATTCAGCTCACTGTGCAAATATCATCCCTATAATGTTGCAATTAAGAAGGCATACCTTAATATTACTTAATAGTGAGGGGGCCTATTCACTAGAAATACTACCCACCATGGTGCATTCAGAACCCCCAGAATCCTCACATCAAGATAGAGTAGCTGTTTAAAAGAGAAATTTTCAGCAAACAGAGTTTACCTAGGTGATATTTAATGACTTGTGATTTAAACCAGGAGATTAGGCCAGTAATCTTCTGCTTTCCTGTACTCTGATCCTTTTATCATAATTAAAAGACAGTTACAATGCAAACACACAGACTGGATTAATTATTACAGCACTATAACCTGTCTTGTCATTTCCTAAATTCTAGTGCTAGATTCAGCCTATGCTTTCTGCAAAAGAAAGGAACGAAATCTTACAGGTTCAGCTACTAGAGATACAGTTATTTCAGGTGACTTTTCAAGAAAGGCCTTATCTGTACTTCCAGCATAGGATTACACACATTACACATCTGTCCCCATAATAGAGAGGCATCTACTTGAAATTAAGGACAAAGACATTCCTGCTGAAAACTGTTTGAAGCTACTTTTTTCTCCTTGACTAATAGTCAAGCAATATTTAATCACTATTTAGTAAGGGATATTTATTGTGGTAACAAAGAAGAAGATTATCTAAAGGAGTATTTTCCCCCAATGCTTGCAAATTAATCCAACAGTTTAAATTTTACCTTTTAAAAATTCTACCTCATTCAGTGTAAAATTAGAACTTCTTTATCTCTGAAGACAACAGTCACTAAACTTCTCATTTAATTAATACTTCATGGAAACTCACTCATAGACTGTTGTGCTCTTTTAAAAAAGCAGGAAGTTATAGTTGTACTAACTGAATCTGCATGAGCAGTTTGCCCCCTCTGGTGACTGACTTTGTGAGAGTATTTTGCAATACATATAAGAAGACTGGTATGAATAAACAATGACTGGCATGTTTGCAGGCTCCATAAGAAAAAACATTAAAAGTTTTAAAAGAAATGGTATGAATCAATTGTAGCAGTGCAGTATGAGTTCCTTTAAATTAAGAGGAGAAAGAAACTGGACTGAAGATAAAGTGCCAAGAAGATGAAGAACAGGAATTCAACTGCAGAAAAGACACATACAGAAAAGAACTGAAATTCAAAAATTTTGCCTAAGACTTCTGAAGGCTAAGACAAAATAAAGGAATAAAAGGTCCCTAACTGCATACATTCCTCAAGGGTATGAAAGGCAAAATCCAAAATCAGTTTGTCCAAAATCAGTAGGGAAATAGTACCACCTCTCAGTAACTGAAGAGAAACAGAAGAGCAAGACAAAAAAAACCAGCTTGTCTAGTACCACAAAGAAATCCTCACTGACTGTGAAAAGGAGATCAAGTCAGGATCCTAGCTAGCTGTCTAGCTGCTAGATCACATTTCTTTCATATGAAATGGCTAAAGAACAGAAAAGTCATCAGTTACTTTTCATTCTATTATCCAGATCACATTTGTCCCATACACCTGCTTTCCCTAACAGCTTAAATCACCTTAGCAAACAGCTGTACTTGCCTTACAATCAGCTGCTCAACAAAAAGATTTTCACAAGGGAGGTCTTTCTTGGTCTTGCCTTGCTTGTGTATGGAAGGATTGTTGAAATGTTGTCTGAGGTAACTGCCATGACTGTTCACCTAAATTCTTTCTCACTGTCCTTAACTAAGACTTGCTGTTGGACAGTAACTACTTCCATTTGGAGATGCTCAAGCACATAGATGTACAAGTCAGTAGTAATGACAGAGGAAAGGAAACATTGAGGGTGGAATGCAAGAAGGAAGTGCAAAGTAGAGTTAACTTCCTAAATCATTGCTGTGTCTTGCTTGAATTCACCAGGATGTTTAGTTAGCTTGAAGATCAGTAGAATGCTGGTTAATTTCTTCAATGATCACAAATACTGACCATAAACACACATCTTCCCAGCTACCTCAAAACAGTAACTTCCTCTTGGTCATCTAGCACATAACCTTAGCGCTCTAATTAAATAAATGCTGCTTCCACACTACTTCCCTTGCAAATTTCCTTATGAAATCAGCTCTTTCTGGTACTCCTGCTCTCTCTCAGCCTCTTGTGCAGCAGTACAAGGAGAAAGAAAAAGGTAGCTGCTAGTCCTGTACAATTTTGATGTGGCATTAGCAATCAGAATCCTAGAAAACATGCAGTCAGCTTGACAGATATCCTTATGAATTCCTAAATACTCCACAGGCAGTAGTGCCTAACATCTCCAATGGCAAACTACATTTTATTTAAAAGACAAACCATGAATCTGCATAATACTTTTTAGAGGAATGAGTTGAATGTTTCTGAAATGCACACTGTGATATTGCCCTCTCTTCTCAGGCAGAAAGAGTTAAATATCCTCTTTTTATTCCCCGAAGGCTGCTGGTCCCACGCAGAGGTGCCATGTTTTATTTAAAACATGCTCTCTCTCAGTAACCACTTGTTCTAATTGGCAAGGCAAGGCTGGGTCCCCAAAGCACATAGCTCGTTAGATTCAGTTTGGATTACAAAAACACGATGAAACAAACTGCATCGAAATGTACAAATTAACAGCTCAGGAGTGCACGACACGGACATGGAATTAGACTGTAATATGGAACAAACTCCACAGGGAGGCTAAGGAACAAATCGCTAGTGTCTCTATAAACTATAGAATGGTTCTAAATGAGCAAATACACAAAACAGCACAGACTCTTCCATAAATCAAGCAAATTGCTAAATTAGAAAAAAAAGAATAACCATTCCTTCTTCTATCTTATGCACACATTTATAAGAGAACGGAGTCATAAAAAAGTTAAATAAATTAAACCCGTGGGTTGCACATCCACAATAGGTAACTCCACTTCCATGCTGGCAAAGTGCAAACATCATGGCAATTAAGTCATATTTCTAAACCTTTTTTTTACATCTACACAGAACCTATACACAAGAGACTAAATTACAGCTGGTGCTTCAACGAGTCATTTGGAAAGGTTACGAGTTAGAATGGGAACAAGATAGCAAGAAAAGAGAAAGAAACTGGCTTTACCATAAAGAAAAAAAACATACTAGAAAACAAAGCTACAAAAAACTAAAAATAATGTAAGAAATGTAAGTCTGAGGAAAAAAAGGGCTTCAGCCCTTTTTTTTCTTTGCTTGTAGATCAATCTATACAATGGGACTGGCAATCCCCAGAGACAAGAAGAAAACACATGGAAAACATCAGTGATGTCCTGTCAAGACAGCGCAAAAAATTATATGAAGATTTTTTGGTAGTCTTTTCCAGTAGTCAGTGCTGAGAAAAGGTCATATTTTTGCTTGAGTGAAATTTCTATTTTTAACAAATGAGCCCCAGTCTACTAGATTGAATTTTGCAAGACACAATCCAACAGCCACTAATGTACAGGGTAGTTTGCTGATAGGATTGATTGACTGTAAAATGATAATAGTTATTAATTAAAAGGCATTCAATTTTACTAGACTGTGTTGGTGAAAAGATACTTATGTGACTGGATAATGCTCCACAAACTTAAAGCAGCCAGAAAGAAGAAAAAAGAAAAATCTGTCCTACCTCAATACACAACGTTTGAGTGACAGCTGTAGAAGAAATTCTTTCTTCCGCTAACAATTGCACAGAAACCTCATGGATCTGTCCTCCATCAGTTCTTGCCCCTTCCCAGTATTTCATCCAGGGTAAGTTAAAGGAGGATGAAAAAGGTCAAAATAATTGAGCACACCAAACCAGCAGCTGAGCCACTGGCCCTGTTGGCACCCTTCATTGCACTGCTGTGCACACAATGCCTTTACACAGGCAGGTCCCGGGAAGGTGAGGGCTGTGCCTTGTACACAGGGTCTTCCACAACTTTATAGAATGCACAGCCAAATCACACCAGTATGGCCACAAAGCAACACAGGAGCACTGTACTCTGCAGCTTCCATGCCATGACAATGTAGATATGGACCCCTCAAGCAATGTCTTACTAACTTCACTTTACATGTGATCTGTATTTAACTCCAGCAAGGCTAGAAAACTTCAGGTATCCCTCTCTTCCAAATTTCCAATTCTTCTGTATATACTGAGACCTAGGAAGGTACTGCATAAATATGCTGGATGATTTGGCTGACGTTTATTTTTGACAAATGTAAAATTATTAGTTCTAAGCTTAGCTCATACAACTGGATTTGAATAAATTAATTTTCTCCTTATTTGTATTTCCCCTCCAAACCTTTAAGACAGGGTAGGGTAAAAAGAGTCAACTAAAAATCCCTTCCTAACCTTTCCACAAAATTTTGCCGTGTTTTAACAATCCCAACAGACCTACTACTAGTTTTTTAATTCTTTTTTTCATTTTTTTAAAGCCAAAGAATAATGCATACTAACAGAGTAAAAAGAATGATTGGGGTCAGCAGTGCAAATCAAGCGTATAAATAATTGAAACAGTTTATCCTTTTTTTTTTTTTAATTCCATTTCATGGTGACTCTTTTTCAAGCTTAGCATGCATCTCATATTTCAAGCTTACTAATTACACTAAGACCTCTTTTTCCTACCAGGTCTACCCATTTAGAAATTCTTTGGGTACAGAGTACAAAAGAAATTGAATGTATGCCAAACAATATCTATGGTTATATCAGTTATATTCTTTACTAGAAGGTACTCTAGAAATAAGAAACATTTTTGTTGCCACTGTAACAGCTACACACTTTTCCAAAGAAACATTTAGCTGCAAGCTTGACTGTGTAACACAAGTTAAAGATGAAGTTTGACTACTTTCAAACTCTAGCCAGGGAGGGCCATTTTTTGTATCAAGTAGCCCATGTACTTCAAAATACAAAGATGCAAATACAGCAGCAAATTCTAACCTAATGAAGCAACATATGGAGGCACTGGCTTCTCTTATGAGCCAACAAAGGGAATACCATACTGAAATGTCTTGTGTAGTTTTAAAGAAAACTAGCTCTTAGTGATGTTTTCAAATTTCTGGAAACAGTTCTTGCTGCTTTTCTAACAAAGTACTAAAACTTGTGGATTCACATCAGAAATTACAAGTGTATCAAAAATACAAACATAACAGATTTGCATCATTCATTTAGGACTGAAAATTTTATGAATACAATGCTGAATGAAACATAATTTATTAATTACCATACAATAGAGTACAGCAAGAAAAGCATATTTTGAACTAGCATCATGAAAGATGCACCAGCTGAAAAGGTTTCCAGTAAGCAAAGCTGAAAGCTTGACTGAGAATCAAACCAGCAGTTAATTAACAGCAAAATCTATTTAGGCAGGAATGGTGATTTTTGCCAGCTCATGCTTACAACAGGAGTCATTACTGCCAAACCTGGCAGCAATAACAGGTAAGTTCTAAGGAGCTCCCAAGATTTACAAAAACTGTGAGAAAAGGAAATTGTACTATTCAATAAGTGTGAGACACAAAAAACTGCCAATTTTGTAAGCTCCAAAAACTGCATGTTATTTAAGCATGACAAAATAAAGGTCTGGTCAACAAAGGAGGAAGGTTAAGATATGCAAAAATCTGAAGTAACTATAATCAGACATCTGAGTTCAGGCAACAGGTGAATAATCTGACATTTCAAGATCCAGACAATATACAGGACATATTCATGTCTATTCTTCTTTTTCACTCCTTATCAGGAACATAAAAAATATTTCCAAAGTTTCAAAATTTCATAATAACCTAGCATACAGTTAAGCTTATGTATTGAAAATACAGATGTGGTTCTAGAAATACTGACTTTCTGCTAGTATAATGAAGATTTAAAAATTCTAATTTTACACTCATCAAGAATCCAGTAAGTAAAAAAAAGTGTTTTAATTCAACCTAACAATAAGACCAAACTATGAGTGGAAAAAACCAGACAATTCTTGGGTTTTATGGCTGAGTTATTTTTTCAATTTCAGTGACGCTGATCTAGTACTTTGCACAACATGAATATAAATATTGCACAGCTGGATTAAGGGATGGATAGCCACCTCTAGAAGTTTCAATTACATGTTCAGAATGCCTATGATTTTGATCCACAATCCATGAATACACTAATCATATTTTATCTTCTTCCAGTTTTGCAATTGCATCTCTCCACCAAACCATCCAGTGCTGCTCTTACCTTTAGCTTCACACACTACTGAACAAGCTGAAATCCACTTCCTGTACCTCTCTTCCCACTGCCGATAGGGACATAACACAAATTACGCCTTCCGGGCCCACAATCAAATAGATTAAAGATAGACTGCATGTCAGGAGGGTGATGTAAGTAGAAAGTGTATTCTTATAATTTTCTCCATTTAAATTTTTGTTCTTACTCTGTAATAGTTCATGCTGTGACTGTTCCCAGAGGTTCCAATTAAAATTGAATTCTTGAGGAAACAGGTGAATGCCGAATTCCTGCCTGAAAGATCCTATTTTATCAAGTGGCATTTCAAAAAGAACTCAAACAATGTCCCTACCTGAACTTGATACTAGAACTTCCATAAACCTAATGGGAGCAAAGATAGGTTAATAAAGAGTACTTTTGAAAATTTTAACTCATCACTGTTCTGTAATCAATCACCCAGAATTTGCAGTTTACTGTATTGAAAGAAGAAAGGCTGCAGCATTCTTGAAAAATGCTGTGTCACTAAGGGAGATACTCTGGCCATAATCTACATTTTTTACTTACCAGCCTATATTCTCACCAAAAAAAAAACCACTAAGAAAACCTCCAAAACCCACACCACTTTACTGCATTTGTATTCTAGATGCATGGGAAGTCTGAAGCAACTATGTCTTCACTACCTAAAGAGCATATTTATTTGAAGCACTTCAATATGTAGGGTTACACTTGTTCTGTATCTGGAGACTCTGGGGCATTGACAACACACGGTCAGCACTGAATTAGAGACAGAATGTTGTGAAGTACTTTCCAGAAGTACAGTTAACTTGAAATTATTTCAGAGAAGCTCTTGAACATTTCAGAGTCTGTTGCTTCTACAGGGTTTAACTAAAACAAGTCGGGTATTCCTTATTGGAACAGGCAGATGGTGTGAAGAGGAGGCAAAGACAGCTGAAGAGGGTAGCTAACTTTAAGCTCTTCTACAGTATTTATCAACCCTTATGTAGAAGCTAAGAATTAATCTGTGGCAAATGAACGGCAATTTTGTGGTTGTACAGAAGAGCTTAGTTAACTTTCTGGATCTAGATCAAAACACTGGGCAGTTACAGGCAAAGAGCTGCATGTATCTGTGCAGCATGCAGCTCATTCTTGCCACAGAAAACTGAACAACTTAATCTCTGTAGTAACTTGTGAGCAAGTTAATGTAAGAAAAAGTACAAAAGACAGCCCAGACAAGGAGTCTCCCTGCTATATTATCTAGTTTCTTTGGCAGTTTGTCTCATCTTTGGACAAATGTGAGTGAAAATTCAGTGAATTTATTTTGATAATAAATTTACAAAACAGAAGCATTTGGTCGAACAACAAGGCAAAGTGATATTACCCTTTGCTCCAATTCTGGGCTAATTAATCTGATGGATGTCAAACTTGACCATTTTTTTCCCCAGGGGATGGGTGTCATGGTTTAGGAATGGTACTCCAGAATTTACTGCCCCACTGACACTCCAAACCACAAACTGCTCCCTCACTTCCCCCTCCTCTTGTGTAAGGCTGGAGAGGAGAACTGGAGACACAAAGGTGTTGCAGTGCATAATTGAGGTTTTCCAAGCTGTATCTGCATTTTGTTTAATTTCCTGTGTTGGTAGATTCCTTCCAAAGCCCTTTCCTCCTGTTCCCTTAATCACATGGCATCAGCCTGTCCTGGACCACCCCCTTCCTTCCCTCAGTGGCCCAGAGTGTGCTCCTCCCAGGCTCTGCCCTGGAAAAGGCAGGACAAGGGCCCAAAGCTCTGTTCTGGCAGGTGCACTGCACTGGAATAAACACCTTCCCAAACCCACACCAGAGCCCGCTCCCTTATTCCAAGCCTTAAACCACGCGGAGCCAAGAGACTGAGGAATCCACAAACTGTTCTAGCTGGTCTGGGAACTGCTGCTTAGCCGGTAAGCAGCCCACACAGAGAAACCAACTACACAAAGGTAAAGATCACAGGCTGAGTTAACAACAATTTACTGGAAACAGCAATGAGATAAGGAAATGAACATTAACAGTGACAATATTAATAACAAAAACATACCAGAGAGAGGAGAGTGGTTGACATGCAAAATGCTCAGAACTGGCATGACCCAACCACTCCTTCTGCCAGACTTTCTTGACTGGAAGGCAACCCTTTCTCCCTGGAGCAGAGTCCCTTTCCCCCCACCCCTGGCAAGGAGGTGAGGTGGCACAGAATAACCTCCTGTCCCAGCCATGCCCCCTCCTGCCTACTGCAGAAATTAACCCTGTCCTGGCAAAACCAGAACAATGGGGAAGCCATGAAAAGCAGAAGCAAAGAAGACTTAACAATCATGTATTTACAAACTTGTTGATAGTTCAGAAAGTCTGAAAAAACTACAAAGATAGGGAGGTTCCACAAATAAATCATAGTGCACTGTAAACAGAACATTAAATCCCTTAAGGACTTGCTGCCCTTCTCCCCTGATATACATATAAAAGGAATGCTTACACAAATGTAAGGGTCCTTCCTGCTGTGTGTGTCTCAATTTTTTTTTTTTTTTAAAAAAGGAAGACTGGATTCTTCCATCTAGAAAAAAATGAACCAAAAAAGTAATTTAAAGAGTTACTAACCTTTTTCGTTGTGTGGATTTCTTTTTTCTGAAATAAAAGAAAAAGGAAATGATGGTCAAGAGAAATGAAATTTTCCCTCTGCTTCAACACATTTGAATAAATAACTTGCCATATTAAAAGAGAAAAAAGAGGAACTATTTTTCACATCCTTTCTCTGGAGTGCCTGAAACAGTGAAAAACATCTTTCAACACTTTACTTGCCTAAAATCTTGCTACCTGTGGTGGTTAAATTTGCAGAAATAGGAGTACATATCTTTCTATATCGATATGTAGCTAAAAACCCAGTATAGAAAATATGCTAAAAATATTTCAGTAACATCAGGGAAAAAAAAAAGAAAAAATAGAAAAACAGTTTTATGTTGGAAGGATGACACTGAGAGGTTTTGAGTTATGACTCCAACAGAACTGGTTATTTCAATACTTCTTGTTAAAGAAACCATAGTTAAGATCTAAAGAAGATAGAGTAAATTTGTCTTTTTCCACAGTACCTTCTAAGTACCTTGATTCCAATCACTAGTAGCTCTTTAAGTTACAAAAACTCTTCCAAAGACTTATATCATTAAAATACACAGACTCTAAGGAACATCTTCAAAATTTAAAAACACAAGCTCTCCCACCCCCATCCCGCCAATCACACAATGTCTCATCTTATAATTTTACAGCAGAGAAAAATTAACTTTATCAGAGGTAATGGCATTTCAGAAAAATTGCAGCATAGAAGCCAAGAACTCTTCTTCTCATCAAAAAGAAACAAAATTACAAACAAACAAAAAAATCCAAACCGGTAAAAACCACAAGATGCTCTGCCTAATGCCTGGTCTGCTGGCTGTGAAGTGTTGGGTACTCTACCAAACTCAGCAAATGAGGGATGGGCTGTTTTGATGTCTCAGAATCAGAATGCCTGCACTGCTGAGTACACAAACACAAGTTATTTACAGAGCTAATATGAACATAACAGTCCTACTGAGTCAAATCAAAGACTTGCTTGTGACTGTGGTCAGTAGGGAAAGAGTACAAGAAATTACTTATACTTTTCTTCAATATACACTTTCCAGAGACCCATGCCTTTGGAAAACAGCCAGAGAAATACATTTTGCTGAACAACCTCTTAACAATCCTTATTTCCCATGTGTTTGTTTAATGAAGTGATGCTGAACCCAAGATCTGAAATCTAAGTCAAAAATCATTTTTTATTTAAAAAATGCTAAAAAAGCTTAAAAGTTGAAAAAAAAATGTTGAACCTTTTAAAATTTCATCTGCTGCCCAAAGGCAGTTAAAAATCATGAGCTACAACAGGACCTTAATTACAATTAAAAGTAAGTTTACAATACTAAAGAATACCAAAAAATTAATTCAGAAGGGCGAAGCTAGAAGCTGCTAACAGGAAAAGGTCAATAACAATTCCTAAGATTTTACACAATAGCAATGACCTTATAGTGAGAAAATAATATGAAGTAATTAGAACAGCCTACCGATGACTTACTGATGATTTAATGTTCAAGGGCTGAAAGTTAAAGGAAATGGAACAAGGTGTTCTATACCAACTTTTCCTTTTAATTTTTTTCTCCATTCTATATATCAGAGGTTATTACAAAATAAATCCTACAAAATTCCAAATTACAATTCAGACTTATGTGTTGCGGAAACTACATCATCCATACAGGAGCTGTGCTGGCAACTGAGCTCTGTAGTTCAAGGATACACCTAAATTCCGTAAAGTTCAAGAACAAAGTTTGATGGGTACATTTACACAAGAGGTTCTTGATTAGCAAATAAAGGAAGCACCAAAGTGAGGAAAATCTGATTACATATACACACTGAAGGAAGAGAAACCCATGCACAAATCCTAAGGGAGATGCCAACAATGTGGTTTCAATAATCTAAGGGAAACACAAAACCTTTTACTGCACTTACCAGCAAAGCATTTGGAACAGAGATTCATAGTCTTGCTGGACCTGGGGCAAAAAAATAAAAAAAAAATAGAGCTAAAAATTCATTATATATCTAATCAATACAGGGAAATTTTGGGGGGAATGAAGCAAGGGTACAGAGAAGGTAAGAAGTTAAATGGCTAGGAATCAAAGGTAAGTGGCTAGAAGTGGCTGAACTAGAAACAAGGGTATAGAAAGAGACTTTGCACAGTAACCTCTTTCCAAGAGTTTCCAAAATATGACTTCTACACATTTACCTCATATATGAAAATAAACTTATTTTACTAATGCATATGTTACACATTCATCATTCAAAACTTTGTATTGCAATGTGATAATAAAGATAGAGAGGAAGCACCAATACATTCCACTTGAATATTGGACTCCCCTTGGCAACAGCTCTGCAATCCTGACAAATCCTGAATACAATACAGCAATGGAGAGATTAAAGTATTGTACTTATAAGGACACAGACAGATGTGCTCTTGGAAGTCTAGCTGGAATGGTTTAAGGAGTTATTACATCAAGCTGTTCATTAATACCCTCAGCTGCTTGCAGCAGTAATTTAAAATAACCTGGCTGACTTTGCACTGACATGGACTAGGAGAGTTCACATGATCCACAAGGGTGGCTCAGCTTTGAGGGCAGCAACCTTCAGCTGACAGAAAAACAGCACGAGAAGAGCAGCAATATCTTAAGCCTCCCAGATGTCTACAAAGTGCATATGCAATTAAACCTCAAAGTCAGTAGCCTCACAAAAAAATTAAGGTAGTAAGACCTCTCTAGGGCTCCCATGAAAATACCCAAAGCAATACACTGTTTCCCCCAGTTTACAAAGACTTCTCTTCTAACATCACATCTTTACAAAGGGACCTGGAGAATGTTCTCAAAAGTTCTCTTTGTGTTGGAGTATCTTTGGGTAAGAATGAACTGGTTTCTGTGCACGCTGCCCAATATTTGATCTGTTCAGCATTCCTGAATCAACTCTTACAGGCATTAACACCATCCTGGGTAAGTCTGAAAGTACCTATTAACAGGCAGGGTCGTACCAAAACTGTCCCTGCACATCAGACATTGTTTCCTCCCCAGGGCGCCCTCCAGGTGGAACATATCATTCAGCCAAATGAGCTGCACTTTCCTCTCTAGAAAAATGCATACAGAGAAACAACTGAGACTACCAAAAGAGTTGTTTTTTATCTCCAACCAAACGGGAATGGTATTTTGAGAGATCTGTGTCTAACAACACATAAATTATGAAAAAAAGTTTGTTACCTTGAGACAAAAAAAGAGACAATTTTTTCTAAGAAATTATATCACAAATGAACAAATATCAGAATTATAGATTCCCCCTGCCTGAATTTGCACATGGGTATTTTGAATGCTTTCCAGTAATAAAGTAAATCCAGACTTGGTCAATCATATCTTGGTATCAGACACATCAGAACATTACAGATGCTTTTCAATTCACACAAATCTGAAAGCTGGTTTACATCAGGTTCAAAAATTCTCTAAGAACACACATCACTGGAGATTTGAGACACAACCATTTGCCAGCTATAGCAAGAGCCACAGACACATGAAAGCTAGTTTTAAATGCAAACAGTATGTGCACAGGAGAAAAGTTAATTCCCAAGAAAAGGAAAGCATTTGTAGCCACAGAAATATATCATCAGATTGGTAGACACCCAAAGACTCAGTGTGCTGACGGTCTGCACAGACTATCTACCTTCAAGAGACCCGCAATTAAAAACAGCATGGTGAGTCAACACCTACAGCATTAGTGTGCTGCAGTTCAGTACTCACTGCTTATGGGTTAGACCTTCTGGAGCAGCTCTATATGCCCAGCAGGACCTTCTCTGCAAAGCCATTAAACCCCAGGGGCAGCGAAGAAAAAGAAAGGCAAAGTTCAGCTGGTTCATACTGATGACATTGGAATGGGCAATGACAAATGTTTTCAGTGGTATAATCAACCATCTCAGCTGTTAAATATCAATCCAAAGCCTCATATAATATTTACTTATCAGCACACCAACAATGGAAAACACAGATGCAAACACAACATAGAGCTCTGTAAAAAAGAGAAAAAACGCTCCCATGTACTTCTAACACACAAAACCCCAGGAAATTTTCTCAAAGCACAGCACTATTGGACAAGTGACCTTGTAAGTCAAGTAACACTGTTACAGTTTCAAGGATCACTTTCTCTTCGATCTTTGTATATGCCTTTTCAAGGCATCCAAGTCAGTCTGAAGCTGCTACTATGATGATAACCTGAACCTTGACTGGTCTTTTTATTAGTTTCTTTTACACAGTCACTTATGTGAGAGCAGATACACCAACATTACACTAGAACTAAGAAAACAGCTAAGAAAGAGTAACAGCATTAATCAACAATCAGCTTCTTTGTGAAAATGCAGTATTTAATTAGAGGAAGAGTTTTATGAAGAAAATGCATTACACAGTTTATATACATGAAATTTAGTAGGTCACTGTCTGTCAAGTAAAATGACTGACATCTTTTTGCTACACTGCAAATCCCTCCTCTCATTGCTAGGATCTCCTCTTTTCAGCAGGCAAGGGGTCACCCACCAGACTTAAAATTGGGCCAACCTGTATACTGCTGTTCTCTCACAGAGCACATGTTAACCACATCACTGGTTTAATTATTTCTTAGTGACTCCAGAATTCACCAGAAGCTCATAGGGCCAGGGAGGAACACAAAAATGTAAAATTTCTTTGTTCCTGACAACCTACTCAAATATATATCTGCAGTATCTGTTACTTCTAGAGATAATTTTATTTGAAACACTCCAAGTTCTGAAATATCAGTCTTGATCACAACACAGCCCTCTGTTTCCACTTCATAAGAAAAAGATGGTTATGGATGACTTTCAGGGAAGGCAATACAATTCCTGTTTCTAGGAACACATAGCAAAGTCATGACTGCAATGGTGCATAAGGCACAGCAAAGCTAGAATTCTAAGTCAGTCCTGGCAATGAGAATTGTGTGTTTTAGACTACAAGTCTTTAGGCTGACACCCAACACTTCTACACCCCTATGACGCAGCTGGCTTGGGATACGCTTCTGAATGAGATATCAAATCAGCACGGTTTTTAACTGTACATATTATGGTAATTCCTAGATTTCCCTCATAAAACCTCAGCTTCATGCTGAACAGCACCTAATCCAGAATTACTCACACTATACATTTTATATGTACAATATCCCTAGAAAGTCATTTTTATACAGATAATTTATAATCTCCACTTGTACATAATTTAAGCTGGTATTCAGAAAGACATTCATATTTATAGATAAATCAAGTCAAATAGAATGGCATTATCGCTGAGGCAGAATATATAGTTAAACCCTCTTTGAAGGTACTTCCATCTGTCAAAAAGAAACCATTTAACTAAAGTGTGACACAAAATTATTATGTAGATTGGAAACCACAAGGTGAAGCAAGCTCAGAAGGTCAAGCGGCAGACTAGAGTTAAACACAGAGGATACTTCAAGCCCAGAGGCTACAGAATGATTGCATGCAACAGTTCTGCAGGGTTTGGTCTGAAAGAAGTGAGGGTATTAAAATGCCTCTTCTGCCAAAGGAAAAAAAAACTCCCTTAACAACATGGCTATGAAAGCAGTAGCAATGACATAGGGACTCTGAAAGAGGACAAAATTTACAGAAAAGGGAGATCCTGGAAGTTCTAACACATTTATACTTTAAAGCAGGAAATTGCATGGAAGGGTAAAAAATAAAATGCACATTGGAGGCTCTCCAAACCATCATCCCTTACTTGTGCTGTTGTGCCTAGAACTCGCCATAGCAAAGGGAATTATTTGAGCATTCAGACAGACGTGCACACAGACCACTCTAAGGTCCCAGCCACAGAGATGCACATCTGCATCTCCAGTTAAAGGTGCATAATGCACACTGAGAGCCAGCAATGGGCATTAAATAGCAAAAATCACATACTTCAAATCCTAAACATGCTCATATAGTGTGCCACAATTGATATGTAACTAATTATGAAAACTGAAGAGATTGCTTCCCTGATGCCATTTTCTTATGGTACTTCCATTACATTCTTAGGAAGTATGAAGTGGCCTTATCTGCTCCAAGAAGAGCACTTGATCTTATAAATGTAATTTTATGCTTTATCCTATCAATTATTCCTTTTATTCCCTGCCATTTTACAGTATATCATTGCAAGGTACCATCCAAATCAATGCACATTCTACTCCATCTTCACTGGAAATTTGGTTTTCCTTCCCCCTCTTCCAGTAAATGACTACCAATACAAAACCACATTCAGAGAATGCAATTGAATTCCAGCCCTAAGTCTCAAAGACACAACTGTTAGATGCACAGCAGCTGATCAGAATAAACAGAATCAAAAGACAATCTCACTCTGAAGACTCAAGAACAAGTCACATGTGGAAATTTTGTGCAGTCAAAGAGAGTTAAAAAGAAGTATACCAAAATTTGACTGATCTCAACATACTCAGTCTCCAAAAACAAACTTCTTTCAAGAAACTTGGACAGGCACACCTAACAAATAATGAAGGTTTTGGTAATGGAATCCTCCATTTTCCAGCTGATGGTCAGGCACTTCATAACCTCCCCATCCCATCATTAAGACAAAAAACAAAAGGAGACCAGAAAGACTAAAAGCTGATACTAGCTTTACTCTACACAAGTGCCAAAGGGCAATACAAAATGCTCAGTTTCACCTGTATTAGCATGCCACCTAGACTTTTCAAGGTAATGGTGAACTAGCATTATTAGTGCAGATGCTCACCAATGAGAAGAACTGTGCAGCTGCCTCAGAGTAAAAATTCTACTACTACATTCAGGTATGTATTCTCAATGTTTGAAAAACAACACTAGAATAATCATAATTCTTGAAACTAATTTTTGTTCATCTGTCTTTTGATGATGGAAGAATAAGGATTTTGGAGAAAAAATGCTTCCGTGTAGCATATGTGCGTAAGACATTTAAAGATATTAAAACTACAGATGCTAATTAAGTATGAACATAAAATCCCAGGTTCTGCATTTTTATTGGAAACAAAGCCTTCCAGCATATCTAGTAATGGTTTGTTACAATTCAGAAGTTGCTATGACTCGGTAACAGGAAAATGTATCTACTTCAGTGTCCCTGTAATTGCACTGGTGATTAAATGCAGCATGTTAAACACTGCTTGGTCCCCTTCCAGCACAGCAATTACACTGGGATCACGGTGTCACTACACTACAAATGTATCTCAGCCCCTGAATGATACCTGTCCAACATTGTCAGGAGCCCCATGTTTGAGAAAGATTAACATAGTATGAATCATGTCATTAATCAGTTAAAAACACAAAGATACTCCCTATATGCTCAGCACATACTGTAGTATGCATTTTGCAACTTAGGACGACTATACACATGTTAAATCAATGCACTCATACTACTGTAGTTAATGATCTGTCACCATTTCCATTAGAAAGCAATTTTCAAAGCCTTAGACCTGTGCTAAAAATTCACTCTGAGCTGAATCCTGGCACATGGCAAAAGCAAAACCATAGCAGACACATTTACTTTCATCCAAATAAATTAGAAGGATTATTTATTATTAAAAGAAAATCGATCCAATTCTGTATTTCCCTGACACTTTTCATCATTCATTAGAGGATCTAACGCTTCACCTTGTACAGGAGGGAGGTTAATTAGGCTGTGTTAATAAAATCCTCAGCTGTCCTTTGAAAGTTCTATATATCCTTTACACTAGCTTCTGAAAAAAGCCATTTTACTTTTCTAAATCAGCAGTCACCTCACTGATTTCATATATGCTGCATACTTGATATTATCAGGTCCTCTGTAATTTATAATCTTGTTAAGGGAATATAGGCAAGTTTTTGAGGGCAGTTTAAACAATTATTCATATTTTTAAACTGAGGTAGTTTATTTATTCTTCATAAATAATGCAGGCCAAATTCTTTCCAAATAAAAGAGCAGAAGTGGACCATGGCAAATACAGGTGGACCTACGAGAATTTGGCAATGAGGATGTCACATGCATTCAGAATCAGATTTTTAAGTGAACTAAGATCTGAAATTAAATATCCCACAAATTCATTCAAAATCTTCTACTTCATAATCTGTTCTATACCTACGCTCAGAGTTAAGAACTCTGGTTCAATTAGAAAAGTGTTATCAGTAACATTTTTTATGATTACAGCTGCTATAGGGGGTTGTGGTTTAAAACCATCAGTATTCAGGTGCTGGACTTCTCATTTTCACCACAAACAATTTAAATATTGCTTATCATCCAAAGATTTTCAGTAAGCTGCTGAAAATGATGCATCAGTCAGTGAGCCACACATTCTTACCTCAATTTGAAATTAAATGGAAGGCAAACTTTAGGAACATAACAGTGCCCTTCTGGCAGCTTTCCACACTCAAAAGATATGCTGATGTAGCCCCAATGAAGTAGCTGGATCCTAATTTATTATTTTTTCCAATGGGTACACTAAAGCATCCTTTTAAAATTCTATGACTGAAAGACTTTTTATGTTTTAAATACATAAGTAAAACGTAAAAAGTCTTTCAGTCATAGAAAGCCACTGAAGTGCACAGCTGACAACCAGTCTACAAAGAGCACAAACACACAAGTGGTAAGAAGGGAGAATGTGGAAAATACACAGTAAAGTAGCTGGGTCTTACAAAAGACACCAGAACACTGATAGAGTTTTCACTGAAAGCCTTCTTCAACAATTCTTAAAATAAACTGCAAAAGAATCCAGTGCATTTAAACCAGCTAAGACAGGTTGTGAGAACTTCGATCTGATTCATCTGGGTTTCTAGCTGAACTTAGTGCTGTTGCCCTCCAGTCAAAGCTAAATGGTTCATATTCCCATGTATATACAACTCTATACTTTAAAAAACAATCTCAGCAGCAAAATCATATACCAAACGTTCCTCTGACAACTCTTCAAAAGCTTTTTCAAGAAGAGGCACAGCCTACTATTTAAAGGACAATTAAAAGGTTGGAATTCTAAGAGTTGAAGAGGCCTTAAGTGAAGTAGGAATAGAACTTAAAAGTTGTGATCTAACCACCTTCCACCAATTCCTCAAGGATATTATTTTGCTTTATATTGCAGGTAATAACTAACATTGCCCCTTGACAACACAATCATCCTCCTGAGATTTACAATATGAGATTAACTTTATCTTTTTCTTCAGATCAGACACTCCAATAAATGCTCTGCTGATAAGCACCACTCAAAAATCTATTCCAGTTCTGTTATTCCTTTTACCACAGGATCAGTAAATAGATACTAAATAGTAAAACATTCTTAGAAAAACAAGTAGCTGGAAGAAACCTCAAGAAAGAAACAGTTTTGTCCCTGGACTTAAAGGTATGGGTAATTACATATCAAACCTTGCCAGGAAACTCTCCTAAAATACCTCCTGACCTGAACTGCCAGATTTAGCATAGAAAGCAGGAAAATGTTTGCATCTTGCTGATTTTAAGCCTAGTGTGTCTCTTCTCTATGCAAATGCATAGAGAAGCATTAAATTTTTTTAATCAAAGTTCTTTTTCTACGGTACAAGTACACTTAAAAATGCCTGCCATTATGATGGCTTAGAATGGTTAGAACTTTTGTATTCTTGGTGGGGGGAGAGGGGAACAGCTCTGCAAAGTATTTCCAAGACTGCAGGGTTTATGTCAAGTAACATTTACAAGGACAAGGTATGTAAACTGGCTTAAAAATGCTGTCGTTGCATTAATATTAACACATCCCACTAATAAAGTCTGGTATTAATACTGTGCCACGTGTATTCTCTCAAAAGCTAGCAGAAAACCATAATTATAAAACAAAGTACTTTGTTTCAGAGCTCTACATTTTGTGTCTACCAAGTCAAACATTAATCAAGCAAAATGGAGTTTCAAGTGTTGACCATCTCAAACACGGAGAGAGAAAGCACTTGAAGGTGCACTATATGCAAAAGATCTGACAGGATGAGTTAAAATCCTAATTATTATTTTGACTATTCATTTCTATTAGCTAAAAAGCACAGAAAGCTAGGTTCAGAAATAAAGCAGCCAAAACCAAGAGGGGAAAGAGTATCCCTTGGACAAAGCAAGAAAGCATTATTGGATAAGAAGCTATGTCCTATTTATTTAACAAGCAGATTGCCCAGCAGAGCCTCTCACCTGCCTACACAACCCCAAAAAGCAGCAAAATTTTGTGAATGAGAGACAAACTCCCTTTTATGGTTCCCTGCACTCCATGGTTATCAAATCCTTCTGGAACTGCACACCATGGTAGAATTGTGGCACTTCTTGAAAAGCAGCTGAAGAATGTGCCTGCACATTCTATATTATTATATTGTTCATAAACACATCTGAAAGAAGGTACCAGTATGGAAGTTAGCAAGCATTTTTCCTCCTCCCCATTTACAACAGGTTTTCAGTAGTCCCCAAAAGTTTAGCTGGATGTTCACCATGGGAAATTCACCTTCTTCCATCCTAGTATGCCTTATACCTAACTGTACAGTCAAGAAGCAATGGGGCTCTTACTCTGGTCACTGCTGTCGTTTATGTCTGACTGACTACACACAGACATCTTCAGTTCTCAGGTGTGAAAATGCAGTTGTATCTCATAAAGCTATCCTAGAAAACAAGAGTACTTCAGCTCCTCCTCAGGAATTTGAATTGTATTAAGATTCTACCTACACCAGGAGCAACCTGCCAGTTAATTAAACAAAACATTCCTGGAAGCAGATCTACCTACACTGTCAGAAAACAATTCTGCCCTGGTGTTACAGTAGCAGAAAAATAAGACAAAGAAAGTAGGAAAAAAAACCACATAAAAAGTCACTTTTAAAATTAGAATAAACCACCCAAGACTTTCTTACTCTCAGCAAAAGCAGGTTTACATGTCCATCTTGGTCACCACAAAATTTTGGTCAATGTTCTAATAGCTCTCAGGTGGACACCTGCCCCTGATTTTTTATCTATCAGGTAATGAACAGAGGCTCCCACCCTCAAAAGAAGCATCCCAGGGTAAAGAAACAGAGTGTAACTCTCTTGCTATACTCCAGAAATGGCATGAACTAATGTTTCCACCAACACATCACACACAGTCTTGGCTCAGAACAACTGTTTGGATGTTTAACCTTGAGAAGAGATATCCCCTCGTAAGTAACTTTGGAGTTTTTTACCAGTTCAGCATAATTCCAACCAATACAGCATTTCTAACCAGCATAAAACTGCTTATAAATAATTCCTTCACAACATTTCTGTGTTAAACATTCAACTTCTAAAGTGTCTGAAAAAGAATAAATAAAAAGAGGTAAAATTTAGAACAACAAAGAGTTAAGGAACAAACCAACACAAACATGTTTAGTAACACCACTTCAAAAAGCAAACAAGCCCTCAAAAAACCCCCAAAACACTATAAGCAAGAATTAGGCAGATAATAACAGACTTATACAAAGCAAGACATGAATCTGAACATAGAAAAAGGCACAATTTTTTCTTTCCCACATGTGCACCCGGGCACAAACACAGGTAAAGAAATAAAACAGCAGCAATACAATAACCATCATCAGCTCTGTGCAACATGACATTCGATAGGCTGGGACCTACAGCTCCATTGATAGCTCATATAAGGCACCATCCTCTTTTCAGCAGTGTTCAGTACAAAGTTGCCTTCTCAGGAGCTTCTAAGACACAGTGGATGCTGGCCATGGGAACTGTCTTCAGCCCCAAGACCATTCATGCTCTATGAAACATCCCAAATCAGTCCATGCAAGAACAAATCCCAAAGTGGGTGTAGGAAATCTGCACAATTAAGAAATCCAAAATGAAATGGAAGTGCTTGAAAGACTGAGTAGTTTTTTTAGGGGGAAGGGGAACAATATCTTGGGTTTTTTGTTTGGTTAGCTTTGAGGTTTTCTTAAGCTGTGATTAAAACATTAAACATGAAAGGTATTTTAATATCTGAAAAATCCTAACTCCTCCCTACATCTCCAACACAATTTCCAAGACCTGAGCTTGACCAGGGAATGCTGCTCAATGCCATTCTATTTTTTTTTCAAGTAAGGGATTTTGCAAAGTTAATGAGTTAACAGTGTGGTAGAGTTCAGTAACTAAACGTGCTCTTTCACTCAAATCATATGATTCATGTGCCCAGGAGGAACAGCTGCCTCAACTCTACTTCATGCAGCTATTAGAAAACTCTTCACAGTTTTACTTTGGATAGAAAAATGCTTAAAATAAATTTAACTGGGCTAAAGAACTACACATTAAAAACCAGATTGTAATAAACATCCTGAGCCCAAATGACTTGAGCCACAATGTCCAGAATTTGTGGTAGATAAACAGGAAACAACTTTAAAATAATGTAATGCACCACAGTGTCTATGTCTTTCATTTTCCAGCATTCTGAATGCAAATGCATGATCTCCATAAGCAATTACAATAAAAATTAGTACTCCAAGTTTTTCAGAGAAAGCATCTTAAATACCCCACTACAATTCTAGAGGGAGAAAAGTTATTTTCTAAATGCAAATTTTAAACCTGCCTATCACTGATATAACAGCAAATACTAAATTATTATTATTATAGTAAATCCTCTCATTACCTACAGTTAGGTATTAGGTCTGGATGCTGGTCTTTCTGCAATTGCAGTCATACAATTTGGTTCTACAGAAGAACTAAGTTTACTAAGTTACTATAGTGAAGCTTTTTTCAAAACACAGATGAAGAGCACCCTATGGATTCTTTTAGTAGACAGTATTCCAGTCTTTGCTATTTTCTTTTATCGCACGTTAATTCAAGTTAACATGCACATGACTCACTGAATAAAACTGACATTCTACTAGTCTATGTCTATTAATTTCTTCCACAGAGAAAACTGAAACTCTCAAACAAACACCTGATACAGGAAGCTAATAACCTCTTACGTGAAAGCTTATTGCATAAATGTTTGCATGTTTAACTTCCACTGTAAATAATGAAACAAAAGGATACAATTAAATAAAAGTATTTTGAGTCTTAATATGTAAATGTTAGTTATTATACAGATGCTTTTCATTTTTCTCCTAAATAGACTAATATCTTTCCATTCTTTTTTGCAGCACTACTATGGCTACTACTGCTCTCATGGTACTGATCAGGAAGTCAGCAGCATGAGGTATTTTCCATAAGAACTGAAACAGAATGAGTACAGTAGACAAAAAACAGCCCAGACAGCATCAGTGCAGAACTGGATCTATCAGACAATCGTCACAATATCCTAATGGAATACTGGCATTTTTATGGTAGATTATTCTGAGTTTCTTATTTTTACATCTTTCAACTTTCTATACCTTTTCACAATATTACATGAAACTACATTTCTCAGAATTCTAAAAGGAAGCAGCAGCAACTTGTTTTCACATAGTCAGATTTGGCAGTTAATACAGCTATTCCAATAAAACACAATTATTTAAAATATCCAAGTGCTGGGGATCTTGTCAGAGTCCTCAATTGTTTTGTTTCTGTGACCAAGGACCTTTCTCTCTGCATGTTCAACTGCAGCACGTCTGAAAATCAATCCCTTATATTCCAGTATGAGCATCTGTACCCATGGAAGCAGAGAAAGGATCAGGGAAAAGAACACATTCACAGACATTTAAAGTACCTTTCTCCATACAGCCTGTCATCCCAGATTTAAAAGACTCCCTGTTTGAAATTTTAACTAAACACTCATCACTGTAAATGCTGCTGCTGTTATCCTGACACAGAACAAATCATTCCTTAGGCTGTCAATCAGCACTGCTCACAATCTGCTGCAGGCATATTCTGATCACTTACACATGGGCTAACTTCCAGCTACCACCCATGATACCTGAGGACTCCTAGGATTTGTTAGCTTGGAAGCAGTGGCATGAACATCAAACTTTATTTGTTAACTTTATTTGTGTAACTATATTATGTTATTTACTTGATTACTACCTGAGAAGACAGACAGATCTACAACAACAATACTCTCTAATCAGAAGTTTAATCTTTATTTTCTTAGAGCTATTAGGGAGAATTGGTGGAAAAGAAATAATGCAGGTGTTGTGATACATATGCACCTACAGCTAACTTTGAAAATATCTTGTAAATGTAATTCTTAAAATCACTTTTTTTCCTGAGAGACGTTTACAGTATGAACTTTGTACGCATTAAATCAAAAGTGTTTCTAAGAAAGACCAGCTGTGCCCCACAGTGTTCACTAATACAGGAGTGAACTATACTATTATTTATTTAATAGTAAATATTCCACCCGTTTTTTCTTGAGCACATCCAACGAAGAACTGGCAAATTGTTCCAGTGTATCTAACTGACCTACTAAGGGAAAGTGGACCCAACTCCAAATCTCAGTTTAGTTCTTGGCTTAAAAAGTCTGGAGAAATTAAAAAAAAAATTAAAATATTAATATCGGGTATGGCAATACAAAAGCAGGAAAAGAAGTTGGGGAGAGACTGTTCATCCTTTATTAGATGGTGCTCACTTGCCCTTAGCCTTCACACATAAGCAAGGTCAGAAAATTAAGTTTATTCAATAAAAAAATGTTAATGACTCAATGTACTTTCAAATATACTACTGGTGTAATATCCATGAGTTGTACCTAGCACCCTTAAAATGATGTGGCATCACAGAAAAGTACCCACACAG
This sequence comes from Trochalopteron elliotii, assembly GCA_024734555.1. NCBI lineage: Eukaryota > Metazoa > Chordata > Aves > Passeriformes > Leiothrichidae > Trochalopteron > Trochalopteron elliotii. The sequence goes on from JANPWX010000045.1 coordinate 4,152,838, forward strand.
GCAGGGGTTAACACAGTGCCTGTCTGCTGTGTTAACAAAATCTGTACTCTGGGTCTCTGCTAGTTTGCACTGAACATTTATAATTCTCTAGGTACTGTAACATCTGTGAAACATTTTACAACCCAAACTATCAGCACACATGGGTTTCTGCTGTTCTAAAAACACCGAATCAGCTGAACCACTAGAAACACTAAAAAGAATTTAATGTATAAAGGAAATGTATTACAGGAGCAGGCCACCACACTCCAGTACCAATGGGTGAGTCACAACAGGACTTACAGCAAGTTCCTTAGATCATCCCTCAGCTCTACAAAATCCAAGTTAAATCATAACCTGCTCACACTTGCACTGCAAGGCTGCAGTGACTGCCATTTGTGGTGGGCACTACTATATGATAATTTAGACTGCAAATGCCCATGTCTGCAAATACAGCTATAGAGAAGAAATACCACTCACCAAAAGTAGCATTCAGTAATCAAATACATTTATTGATGGGGCAGTCTTTCATGTTATTAGAAGGGGGAAATGCTGAATACTGTATTAAAGGAAACGGGATAAATATTACAACTTAGTATACTACAGGATTCAGTATCACATAAGCAAAACAACCCAGAAACTTACCCAGTATAGAAAAGAAGATATGAGCAATTACACAAGCTTCTATCTGTTTGCCTCCTTTTTACACTGCATTACAAGAATCTTGGTCTATTTTTTCCTGCTTTTCTTTTCAGCACAATGAAACTAGCAAATCAGAAGGTGAGAATGAACACATTGGAAGGCGTTATTACCGAGGAAAGAATCTATAAAAACAAATATGAATATTTACTATTTTTAAACAGAACAAGAGTCATTCACAAAATGCTTCAGCAATGCCAAAGTGAACAAAATCATAATTTTGACTCACTTCCTGCTCCCTCAGTAAAGGTTTGCAGGAATTCCCATTTCTGCTCTTGAGACTTCAGTAACTTCAGCAGAAGCAAAGAAATAGTCTGACAGGCCCACCAGCTCCACTGAAAATTTTCAGTCTATAAGTGTCTCTATAAAGGTTAAAACAACAACATAATAAAAGCAAGTGAGACTCTTTCAGTAGTCCCTTTTTAAAAAGGTAAGTGGCTTAGTATTTTCAAACGGCTGGGGCTTCACACTCCAGAATTTTATTCTCCTCCAAATTTCATTTGGAAGTCATCTGAGAACTGCAATTATTGGACTTTCTAAACACTGATAAAGCTTTTGTTTTTCTATGCTTCACATAAGAAATTTTGTTTCCCTATATCTTAAAGTTTAAAAAAAGTAACACAGCTTCTTAAAGTCAGCCACGACAGATTAAACGTTGAATTTAGTAAGAAAGCACTGAGGTCCATGGCTTCAACCTAAGTGAGATATAAAGATATAGAGAAATATATATATACACGTCACAGAATAGTCTGAGTTGGAAGGGAGCCACAAGGATTACCTAGTCCAACTAATGGCTCATACAGGGATGGAACCCACAACCCTGGCATTATTACCACCATGCTCCAACTGAGATAGAAAAATACACAGATAAATAGATAGATTTATACATATGCATATTTGTATTAGTATACTGTTAATGTTGTCAGTTTATGGCTTGTGAAACCCGCTGTCTGGAAACCTGAAATTGACTAGAAATCATAAGCTCAAGCAGTCAGCTCTTGGCTTTCGTCATGTAGGAGGACAAAGCAATAAAAAGATATATTGCTTAAAAGTCATTTTCTAGACAACTTTCTAAATACACATTAAATCATCACACTTGAAATAAAATGCCTTAAAATTATGAAACAATGCTCTTCCCTGATCCAATACTCATTCTAGGGGAAAAACAGAGGGAAAAAACCCAACAAAAATCCATGAATAATCCACAAATCCTCCCAGTTACACTATCTTTGGTATTAAGTTAAATATTCTTACTATTTGTGAATCAGTGACCAACACTCTCCTAAAGCTTCAAGATGCAACACAATTCTAGCTTGCATTTAACTAAATCACCTTCCGTAGTTTACCCATCAGCTAACACCAACCATCACTGTAAGTAGTTTCAGAGAAATAAAAGTTATATTCAGTTTTGTATTTGTGCTACTGTGTAAGAGAACCATAACTACACTGCAGGTTTCATTTTTCTTTATAACACCTATACTAAAACTAGTTGCACAATGTGGGCAAGGTTTGTTCCCATAATACAGTGTGAACATTTCATCCCAGAGCACAAGGTCCAGAAGCCTCCTCAATAATAGTGACAAAATGGTCCAAAGGAAAAAAAAATTTTTTGAACTGCCTGCTTCTGACCTCTCAGCTGCCAATGGGACAGACTGTCATATCTGTCTCTCCTTGTTCTGCTTTTTGTTCCCTAAAGGTAAGCGTCTTATTTTGAATCACCACTTTCAGTTGAAAAGAAGTATTACAGTTATGATTTTAAAAAAGAAAGAAATCCTGTGAATGGGAATACTCAGTTGAATACTCCAGTCTTCACTCTTTAGTTAAGTTTTCCTCATGTACAAAGCAATGCACTTATATATCAGGCCCAAAGGTTCTGAAAAATTTTATCTTACCATTATACAGCTGAAGGTCAGTGATTGCAGCTGTACTTCTGGCATTTACAGCATAATAAGAAAAAAAAGTTGTATGATTTTATAGAAGTGTCTCAAATAATTCAAAGGCTGCTTAGGGGAAGGCAGAACACCTCTAAAAACATTAGCCTTCTCCATAAAAGCTGTGTTGTATGAAAGTTTTACATTCCATTGATACCATATGTAATTACAAAAGCAGAATTTGTGTGGATGGAGTAATGTGTTTTTTTCACTACTGACTCATCTTCCAAGTTACTGAGGCTTTTGAATCAAGCATCACACCCTGGAACGTCAGAGCTTACAGGTTGTCTGGGCTCATGGACTATTTCTTACCCAGTGTAGGTACCCACATCTCACTGAAACTGGAGGGGCTTTTTTGGGTGCATTTATTATGGCAAACACTGTTGCTAAAGGCAAAAATATTCTAAATGCCTAAGTTCACAGGATCCAAGGTTAAACACACATACTAATGACAGCTATTGTCCCTGCCTCCTCTCCTCTGAAATTAACAAGGAAGGATGGGAATTTGAAAACCTGCTGATCCAGGATACCCAAACTTAAGTATATTTTAAACACCTTTTATTCCATTACCATCATCTAAATTATTCCCCTCACACCAGTCAATGTGTTCAGTAACCCCATCTTGTCTCCTACTTCAAACAATTTATTTGATTGTTTTGTTCAGGAAAAATCCTATTGCTACCAGCCCTGCCAGATTCCATGAGATACTTAAACATATTGCACAATGAGGCTGCAGAGAAACTCATACAGGAGTTAAAATGCAGCAGAATGAACCCACTACACTTAGGATTTCCAAATTTTTCCCTCTAACTTGTAGACCATTTTGCAGGCTGTAAACATACTCATGCAACAACGTTTTGCAAAGAAAAATTACTGTATCCTTTTGAAGCACAACAAATACCTAAAGGAATTTCCAACTCAGAACTCAAAATAAGTCAAATGATGTGAATATTTGGTATACTGCTGCAGGGTCTGTCAAAAAAATAGTCATAAATAGAATGTCAACATAGTGCTGATAAAGCATTTCTTCCAAAACAGTTTATGATCAGAAACAATAACAGGTTACTGTGGAGTGATGCAACTTACTAATGGGGAACACATTTATATTTTTGTACACACACAAGATGATCTCCACCAGTAATTAAACACATAAAAGAGTAACCAGTAAGAAGTAAAAAATCCAAAGCCTGCCTTATGAAATTATTAAATAATTATTGTGAAACTACAATAAAAACAACTGCACTCCTGTCCACAGACACAGAGAAACATTTCATACAGATATTCAAAAATACTAATGTCACCATGTGTTTATTACTGATTTTCAGATGTGTAAACCAGGGACACAACAATAGTTAGTTATCTTATTTCATGGCATTCCTTTAAAATGTTCTGAATTTTTAGTACAAGACTGAGTGTGAACTACAGATTGCACATACAACACTTTTTGCTCTATTGTATTGCCAGTTGGGGAAAAGATTAAAATGTAAAACTGTATTATTTATTCCAACATGTAACTCCTTTCAGAGTTGTTAAAAGCTGGTTCAATATAAATATATACATGTTTTCTAAAAGAAATGGACTACACAACTACATTGTAAATACACTTGGGTCAAGTCATACATAAGCCTATCCAATGCTGACTCTGCCACTGAAGTAAATCACCCCCACTAAGATATTCACCACAGTTCTGCCTCTGGATTCAGTCCTACAAACCTACAATCACTGATTGCATTACATAAATATGGATGGTAATGTAACATTTTCAAAGGCTCCTGAGTGTCAGGGGGTTTAACACACAAATAATTTCAATGCTTTGAAATCATTTATTATGTTTAAATTTTCAGTGAAGGACACTCAGTTACAAGAACTATGTTTGCTTTGTTACCCATGAAAGATAATGAGTTTTTTTGGTTTTAACCCAATCATATAATTTTCAGGGCATCTCTAACTAGATAAAAGGCTGTCCCAGGAAATCACTCAAAACTCAAGTTGCACAAGGAAAAAAAATACAACACTCTATGATTCTATATCAGTATTCACTTGTGTTTACATCAGTCTTAAGCTTTTCAATATTTGAAAGCATACAGAAACAACCTCAGCAAGAGAAACACAGAAGAAAGACTGTAATACTCCTTGGAATGAAAATACCCATTCGATTCATGATTTCTATCAATATAAAGTAATATTTTTACATTTTCATGCTTCAAGGTGTAGTGAGAAATTTTAGCTGTTTTTCTCACACATCTCTTTCAATCTTGTATATTTCAGCATCATCCTCACTCCTCTTAATCAGGAGAGGGAAAATAAAGCTTGAGTTCTTTTTAACTGTTTGTCTCCCAAAGATGGAGCTTGATAATACCCATCTACTGCAACAAAAAGTTGTTCTGGGCTTCCTCTGAAACTCATCTCAAATGACTCCTCACAGTTTGTACAGTTGTGCAAGCAACCCCGCTCTTACCCAGTCACCATGCAAATTTTGCTCCTGTAAGTAGCAAATTATACACCCAGTAGAGATCATTCAGCATTCCTCATACACACCTTCCATTCACAAATCTCCCTTCACGTTTGCAGTAGGATAACAAATAATTTGATTTTCAATCTCCTCTGCATTTTTCCCACGGTTATACTTTTGTACCTGAACTCATTTGTATCTCTACTAGATGCAGGTATTTCCTGGCCTATGTTGTATCACACTTCTTTTATGTGCTTTGGAAAGCAATTCCATTTTGGGATTTTGAACTACTCTAGTGCAGAACACACTGATTTATTAGCAGTTGATAATTCTTCATAATGTCAAGTTGACAAATTATTTTTCCAGTTTAGGGAACTGTTTGTGTCCCTAAAGTAAAAATAAATATTTTCATATGATTAGTGTTTAAAGTTTAGGTTTAGCAGAATCAAAATATTTATGAAAAATGTATTTATCTTACATTTCAGTCTCTCTGTGGCAGCTCTCAAAAGCAGGATGTACACGGCTATCACTTGCAAATTGTAACAAATCACATAAAGCTCAAAGAAACAAGTAGAAGCTTTTCTTTTTTGAAAAACCCAGCATTTCCTATTTAACATCTTAGCAATGCAGCAGTACAAAAAAAGTGTTATACAAGAATCTGCCAAAACATAAACAAAACCTGCTAATCTCATTTCCTCTCAGCATCTAACTAATGAGAAATGCAACTAAGTAAACACTATGCATGCTAAATCACAGGGGGTTTAGTTAAGTGTTTAGGTCAATCATCAAATGTGTTATCAACAGCAGTAAGTCTGGTTTGGAAACAACTTTGACATAACCAAAACTGTTGAGCTAATCAGTGACCCACAAATCTAAACTCTCAAATTTAAAGAGACTGATCTACATCAGGCCATTTTTGCATTTTAAACATGTAAGTTCTGTTAATTCATGCAATTAATTGAAGAGAAGTACTTCAAAACTACATAAAACCCATCAGCAGCCTCTTTTAAGTAAATAATCAGGATCTCTCAAACATCTTAAACCTTACCCTCCAATGTCCTACTGAATCCGTCAAGATCTAAAGCAAAACTGTAAAAAGCATTGGTGCTTACCATTCTGTAATGTGTTTCTTGCTGTCATAATTCAATTGCACATAAGCAGTGAGGTTTTTTCTAAAGAGTTTTAAGCAGTACATGAAGAAGTTTGCAGTGTCTACATAATAAGATAGATTACACTTTGTGACTAGCCACTTGACATTTTCCTTATAAATTTATAACTAAAGCCTTTATGCAAGTGCAGCAGAAGTAAAATTTAATGGCTGGAGGACAGAACAAGGTCACCCAAAACTATTGTATTCTTTCATTGACAAAAATAAAAATACCTCGGTTTTTCTTTTGTACTTGGAGAACTTAGAAGAAATGGCATCAAGGGAACTAAAGGAATAATCAAAATGTGAACATGCTTTACCCTCCCCCCTTCCTATCCCCTTTAAAGTTTTGCCAGCCTAAATTTATTCTTGAGTGTAGATGTTTGTGGACAGTTTTTCTCACATGGTGCCTTGGAAGCTGAGCCAGGAGCTCTTATTCCACTGCAGTTCAGGTGAAAACCCCCTAAGGAAGACCACAGCTACTACAGAAGGCAGTATGGACCAGCTGTAGGGGCAGCTCACTCTCCTCCACTAAGTTTGCCCTGGTCATCTCTCCATGGGAAGTGGAGGAAATAAGCTGCTGCACGTGCCCTTCAGTGGCTGACAGGTCAGGGAACAGCACTTTCTGGGAATGGAGTCAGTCAGATGTGAAGATGGGATGAGATCCCCTATGTAATGCACTGTGCCTTTCTCCTATTTCACACAGCACACTTCCCAGGTCTCAGCCAACTGCACTTCAATTACCAGGGTAAAAAGAATTCAGAATGCACATTTTGCTTTAAAGTTCAAGAGTTTTAAGCATCTAGTGAAAAAAAAAATATCTTTTATCTTATTATCCTTCATCCCATGACAGAAGGAAACCTTTACACAGGGTGATATTTTGGCTTTTTCATCTCCAGATTAATGTAATCTTCACAGCTGTCATTTTCACAAGGTAGTTTTTACTATTTCCTAAGTGCTCAAAGTAGACAGTCTAGAATTATTTACATGAACAAAAACAAGGCCATCACAGCACTCACAGAAACCATGATTAGTCTCACCATTTTCCTGTTTTAGAATAACATGGACAAAGTGTGGGAACAAGCCTCAACTTCTTATTTTCCTCTACTAATGGAGACTGAGGGAATAAATCACAATCAGTACATTTATTTCCTCCAATTCCGACAGTGGGAAATCAGGGCCAAGTTAAATATTTTATTCTCATGCATGCAAACAGCAAAGGCTCTTTCGTTAGAGCAGCTTTTCCTGCATCTCTGAAGGCGATCTCAGGCAAAGGCGCGGTGAGCGAGCAGAGTGATCATTAACAGCAAATAACACAAATGAGCCCCGAAACCTTACCTCATCCTGAGCTCCCGTCCAAGCTGTGTGTAACCACCTCAGTACACAACGAGAACAAGCAGGTTTTAACCACCTAACCACTGTGCCAGGCTGCAGCTGCACGCTGCAACTCTACTGCTTCATTAAGTATGTCAAATTAATGCTGAATCCGAAACAGAAGCAGGAGTTACAATGAGTTCTAAAAATTAGACAAGCAGCAGTAGCAGCCTGTAACTCTTCAATCATCTCTAGTCTTCAAGTAAAATAAAAAAGAAACCCCAGTATTTCCACGATTCTGCCTAACTTTAGGCTTATAAAACTGTGCTCCTTCTTCAGCTGCATCCTTTACACATGGAAGGCCCTTTATGAGAGGAGCCCACAGAATCTTTTGTCACTCTTACCATTTACACTAAGGCATGACAGAACTCTGGGAAATTTAGTGACCTGTAACAGAACTAAAAAAAAAGTGTCTTCAGCTATTAAACTAATGAACAGCAAGTATGTATATGACTAATTTCGTGTACATCGTTTTCTTGCCCTCTTACTTCCCAAAACTTTTACCCAACAACTGACCTGTGCAAACAGTAGATTGGCAGATGACAATTTTGGATTTTCAGCTAAGCATCATTTTTCTCCAGTCAATTCATGCAGATGATTCATGTAGCATTTTACTCTGGGAAAGTAAAATACTACCCATACCCACTCAAAGAAAATGTTTACATTTGCCTAATTCAACTAGACTCAAAGCAATTTCAACACATCTCTTAACTTTTTCTAGATGGTACAAAGTGAGTAGTTCAATCTTTTGCGGTAAGGAGAATACCACGTTTAGTGTTTGCCACATATCATGCCAGAAACAAGGGTTTCTGAACCACATACACATGAAAACAGCTGAAAAAAATACAGAAACATTAAATCAGGCCACCTGTCCTGGCCCGTAGAACGCACTTGTCTTTCATGTCATTGCTGCAACCATGATGACCTAAGGGTATGGGTAAGACTAATTTTGAGGACAGAGGTAATATCTAGGTATATACTTAGAAAAAGTGGATTAACTTTCCCATACACTGAAGAAATAAATGCCTGTGCCTCCAAAAGCTGATCTACTTTCTCCAAATTAAGTAGTCAGCTGTGCCGCTAAAAATGTAACACTTACCTTCAGAATTTGTCCTGCAGAATGATGAGGGACAAGAAAACTAAGCCGAAGAAAGTTAAGCACCACTGATTAACCAGCTAATAATCCCAAGATGAGAATCATGCTCACCATCTCCCATGCCCTCTTCTGTAACTGCCTTCATGGACAACCAAAGAACACAAGTCCTTAAAGTTTCCATTTGTGTCATAATTTTACTAGGTAACCTTAAAAGTAGTATAAATCCATTTGGACCATAAACTGATTTAAATATGCATTGGTTGTTTAGCAGCCCTAAACAGTCCTGAGAAAATAATAATTAAAAAAAAAAAAAAAAATCTGTTCTTTATACAAGTGTGCAAAAAACACCTTGCTAGCAGAAGTCAGAAAGGCACTATAAATCAGCAAACTAAAATAAGAAGGACAAAAAGAATGCTAATAAGAAAGCAGCTAAATCACTGTCTCAATGGTGTCTAGGAGTGTGATGTAAACTTGACCTGAAAGGGGGGGAGGGAAACCACAGAAAGCAACCAAAAAAAAAAATTATAACAATCTCTGAAAGCTGCAAATTAAGTTTCTCAAACCACTGGTCCAGTTCTGTTTACTTTGGGATTCCAATTACAGCAGTTTCAACACCAGCCAGTACTTTCTGTTATCTGAATTTCAGCTGGGCTTCAGCTCAGGCAACTGAATTTTAAACTGCAATGTCAGAGTTCTTGTTATATCACTGAGTGATGTCATTTTCAGTATAATATAATGCATCAATCTGCTATATAATAATATACATCACTGTAATATACATTACTGTGGTTTTGTTTTTACCTTTTGAATCTCTCTGTGCAAGTCACTTGAGCAGAACAGGAAGTGTTAATTATTCACCAGAAAGATTTCTGGTCTTTCCTGAATTAGTCACACAAGAACTTTAATAGTGGAAGGAGAGCCTGCATCACAGAATAATGGATAATAATGGGGTCCTATCTTCATAAAGAGAGTGCTGCAAAACCACCTGAGACTCGCAGATGTGTAATGCAGGCAGTTCTTGCTCTTCTAATTGCATAGCAACTCTTCTGATTGAAAGAGATTTCCTCCACCCACCACAAACACTTCCTTCTAGATGAACCACCTGGGAAACAACATGTCAATGGGGCAATATTGTCCTGCAGCAAGTTCTGATTTAAAAGAAACACCTCCTTCTAAATGAAAATACTCCTTGCTCCATCTCTCATTCAAGGCTCCTAAAGCACTGTGGGATTGAATGAAGAGGGATCTATGATCCACAAATGAAAACAGAGGGAGTACACAGAGAGAAAAGCACGGACTGACTGTCACACAGTGTATCAGCAGCAGAAATAGCAATAAATCCTTTCCAAACTTACATGTCAAGAAGGGGACTTCTATTAAAAAAGGAACATCCTACTACCCATATCTTTATGGGTTTTATAGTCTCTGAAGTCTTGTAATAAACAGATGTCTTTTAAAAAAAAAAATCAGCATTAGAGCACAACATCTAAAGCAGTACCCAAGAGAAAGTTGAACAGGAACACATCCAGTGTCCAAAATAAAACAACTGCTAATAAACTACAGTCAGAATAAGAGAAGAATATATAGTGACATTCAACACTATATCCAGAGGAATTCTAACATCTAACTTGGATGCTAGATTCTGGAAAAGAACTATACTCCAAAATAGATATGCTAGGAGTATCACAAACACCCCATGTATTTGACAAAGTCAGGAGTTAACAAGCAGCAGAGTTAGTCCACCTTCCTAAATAAAAGGAGTCAACCTGCTCCATCTTAATTATTATTTCCAAGGCAAGTTTAATTTCAATTATTTGCCAAGAAGTACTAATCACAAAGTGCCAATGACAAGAAAAATATATTTGAAGTGTGCAAATATTATTATTAATTGCTTTCTTTCAAAAATTCAAAAACGAGTCAGCACCTAGGGAAGGTACTGAATATTTATGGACTAATCCTAAAAGCCCTTCATAAGTTACAGCAAAAATGGTGGTTCATCCACACATGTATGCAAAAAAAAATTAAAACCCCCAATATTTCAGCTTCTTCAAAGAATTCTAAACTTACTTTAAATTTTGTAAAATTCTGAGCATTTTAAAAATTTACATTACAATGCTTTTTTCCCAATTAAAAATGGAGTAATTATGCTAACATGCTTGCAAATTAAAAGTGGAGATAATCTTCATTATGGAAACATGCTATATGAGAACTGCTTTAATTCCCTCAGAGAAGTACATATTCAAAAGTTTATTCTAAAAATAGAAATCAGTAGATTTTAAATTGATAAACATGTTAACAATTCAGGGGAACATTTGAAAGCTCTCTGCATGAATAAGCAAGCATTTGTTAACAGCTGGACAATTTTGGAAACCATTACTGTCCATTAGTTCACTGAAGGAGATTACTAAGGAAAAGGTAACAGTAGGGCATTAAGCAATGAACAAGCATTACTAACACCTTATCCTGCAAACTGGCATCAGCAATACCCAACCTAGAACTCTTCTTGGTCAGGTAAAAAATGCATTTCCCTCAGCAACAGTGGATACTTGTTATAGAAAAGTTTCAAAGACACTTAATTGATTTATCAAAAAGTCAGGCTCCTTAATATTGACGTTATCTTGGACCAAAATAGCATCTAATCTATAGTTAGAGGACAATACAATTTCCAATACTGAGGGACTCTGGCTAAATGACAGCATTTTGCCTACTTTATATATGCAGTTTCCTCTGAGACACCTCTGAATATAATAATTAGAGATAAAAATGCTGCAGTTATGGCAACAGAGTTGATGTCAGTAACAGTCATATTGTAAAGGACGGCTGTGTTTTAGCAATTAAACCAATGAGGACATGACTTTGGATTCTGCTTTTCCAAGGGCACAACTAGGTGGTTATCATGAAACCAGCCTGCATTTCATTCTTTTAAGCACTGCTTCAAATCTAGTATTGTGCCCCCCCCCCCCCTTAGATGCTTAGGATTTAAATAAGACTTTCAACTTAAATAGTGCATTCAACCAAGCAGAAGTTAAATATACACATTACTAAGACAGGCTTTCAAATAAACAAGTCAGCCAACATTAGACACTATATAATCTAAAGAGCCAAAATCTACAGACAGTAATCATCAACCCAACTCTTTCTCTGTCTGACTGCTTATTAAAATTATTTTAGGAAAACCGGTTTTTATCTCCATTCAAAAATTTTCATTACTTCCAGTTAGTCTCTAATTTACACAAACATTGGAAATCCAACACTAGCCAAAGTACATTTATTAAAGGACTTAACACTGATGAAAGTAGTATTAGAAATAAATTTCCTAAAATTCACTAACAAAATTATTACAATATTTAGAAACTGAAGTTTATCTTCCTTGTATTGACTTATATTGTTCTAGTTCAGAGCATGCAAATGGTGGCCAGATTAAAAAGATGGAATTGAACAGGATACCTAAAAGCCTTTCACATGTAACGTGGAACAGCATTCTCTGATGCATGGAAGATGCCAGCTGACACAGTGAATGTAAAAATCCATCAACAATTTTCTAATACAACTTCTCTGTACAGGCAAGTACTGCACAAACCACAATGCTACTAGTCAGATGCTATAAACAGAAACTGAACACACAACTGCAAGCATCTTCCTTCTCCTCATGGAATACTGAAAATCTTCAACTACTATGTTTTCCTGAGTACAGGTAAGGAATAACTTAGAGTTAATGGGGCTATGCATTACAATACACTGTTTGACATTCACGATTTCAAAAAAGTGTCAAAAAAAATACAAGTTTAACCCCACACTCTGTAAGTATATAAACTTTCCACCATTTCAAACAAAAGATCCATCTCTATTACAAAAACAGCTTTACATCAAAATCTTAAATTAGAAGATAATGACTGGGCTTTTTTGCAGAACCCATAAATACTAACCCACTACTTCTGTACATTAATATCATCTCCACAGCCTGAAACCATTGTGGTCATACACACAAGGGTTTCATTTGTCAGAACCATTTATTATCCAATGCAAATGGTGTCCTCAACAATATTTTGTTACATGGCCTTCTCAGTGTCCCAAGAAGATGCCATTTTAGTATCTGCTGCTACTCTCACCTAAGTTCCTTCACAGATCTATCATTGAGAGAAGTTTTGCAGCTACTGCCTGATTTTCAATTCTTCTTCCAAAAGCAAAGTAGGGACTCCAACCTAGCGAGCTCTGCCTGCTCAAAATAGGAAATATTTCTGACACGTCACTTAAAAAAGGAGAAAAAAAGGGAGGAAATATCAATGGAATTTAGCAGCCTAAAGTGGACATGAAGTTTATCTTAACCCAAATAAGGGTTTCAATATAATCAAGATCAAGTACTGTCCAACAATTCTCACAAGACATTTGTCTTAACTTGTGAAGTACGTTAATGACATCAGTCAAGGCTGCATATTGGAGGAGACACATGAACACAAAAACATTTTTAACTTCAAAGAATATAAGCAGTAATTGGCTGAGAAAGTCCATCACATTCATAATTTTTAGCCACTGGCTCTAAAGAAAGCCTATGTCTATTTATATGCACTAACTTCTAATTAAAAAAGAAACTAAAATCCAGTAATGGCATAGCATGTTAGTGAAAACATTCAAGTCAAAACCAGACATCTCCAATAAATACATCAATCAAGGATCATTTTCTCTAGTTAATGTTTTGCTTCACTGATTTCAATACCTTAAAAGAAATACTGAGTCATAAGACTTCCCTCAATTTGAGACTTCAACAGCAGTCTAACATGCAGCAATAATATTAACATCAAATTTTAACAGAAGTGGTAAATTGTTTGACATTTATGAAATTAAAACCAGCAGCAGTATTTCCCAAAACTGATATCTATATTATAACCCTCTGACTGACTGGGCTTATCATCAAACTTTTGAGAACCGAAAGCACCTTCACCAAAATGAAGCATTATACAAAACACATCCATGGCACCATACAGCATTTGAACATTTTACTAATTAGCATTAAGACATATTTCCTAGCACTAACTGTGGAATAATTGTCAGCACTGCCCACACAGTAACACCTTTGACTAATCACAGTTTACAGAAGACAAGAACAAGATTCTGTCACACAGGAAGACAGAAACCCAGAAGGTGACCTAGACACAGTAACTTTTAACTCCTCCAAGCTTCAAAAAGGAGGACAATCTACTTCTTCCTTGTTTGTTCCACTTGGAAGAACAGCAGCTATGATAGTGAATTTCATTCTGACTGATGAGGAAGTTACAATTAAATTAAAAAGGCGCTGGATACGCCTGTCTATAATTAACACAGCACACTTTCAAAAATAGAAAATGTTTATAAAACATTTTATATACAGATTTTGAATAAATTCATGGATTAAGCAAGAGGGCTTTTTCTTCAAATTCTGGCTGCGTTAAGTTAACAGACATTTTTAATCAAGCAGCCCTATTTTTGGATCTTCTTAAATAAAACACCCTCATACACCAGCTGTTGGAATTTATTCACTCCTCAGAATTATCACACAGCAAGTTTAAAGGAAACAAAATAAATAACTTTTTTTTTCCCCACAGAGCACATGGTTAAACTATGGAACATCTTCCTGCAGGACAGTGTAAGGGTCAAGAGTACATATGGCCTCACCAATTCATTATGCAAATTTATTGAAAAATAGGTAAGACTTACTAAGCTGTAAATCTATAAAACAGAGGACAACCTTATGTCAGACTGCCAGAAGCAAAGGAGGTATACCAAGATAAGCATCACTGCGTGCTTGCTCTGTCCTTATGCTTATTCCCTCAGCATCACTTATCACTCAAATCAGAAATAGGGCTGGATGTATCTTCAGTCTGATCCAGAACAGCTGGTTTTCATTAAGTAACAAAATCTCCTTTCTGTTTTGTCTATTCTATTAAGTACTGCAAAAGAAAGCATTGTTTCCACATTCCTAGAGAAGAGCTTATTACAGTTGAAGTAAAAGCAGATGAACTGGATTTAATACTTTAAGTGCCAATACACCCCATTTCACAAGGTAAGCTTCTACAGCAAATGGAAAACTTAGCAAAAATGTGGTACCTTGCAACTGCAGTTGCAAGAGGCAAGTGCTCATTGTACAAAAAAGTGGATAAAATTTATATCTTTTGACTTTATTTGATATGTCCTTCTAGTTGTATTATGACTGAGGGAAATCACAATGTATCATTCTTTCTCCTGCATATTTTTATTCAAACAGGGAACATGACAAAGCTCAATTCCTCACCACCACTCTCTCCTCAGACAGAAGCTTCTCTATCTCATAATTCTCAATATCGTCTAAAATTAGGATCTAAGCAAGTAATTTCAGTGTCTCTTCAATATCCCTTATCATACACTGTAGCACTTTGTAGAAAAGTTGTAAATAAATCAATTTCTCATCAGACTCTTTGTTTCTCAGTTAAATAATCTGTCACTTCTATTTGTGCAACACACCAGTAAATATATCATTACAGCAGTTAATGCTGGATTTAAATATAAACTGCTTCATGTTCTTTTACCCAGGAATTTAACAGATGTTATATAAGTTCATGCATAATATTAAAGAATTACAATATAAAGTACTTTTAGTCTTAACCTAAGAGCAAAATAGGGTACACTGTCTCACATAAACCAACAAATTCACTGCTTACTCCAGCATCTAATCCAAAATATTAGCCAGTGAAAGCCTGGCTATGGAACTGCATGATCCAGGCCCAGAGAAAACAGCTTCTCAGAGGGAAAGGTACATATCTCAACAGTTTACTCAAACCTCATTTACGAACATCTATGTGAAGTTGCAAGAACGATTAAAGCAAAATTAGGTTTAGGGAGGCATTATGCATTCACGATGACCTACACTGCCCATGAGATTAGACAGTGCTTATTAAAAAGGAACACTGAGAGTTCCTATAGAATGAACAACTGTAATCACCAAAATAAGTAAAGAAAAGACTAGTCAGAAAAGAGGCTTCTAAATGGCACATACATATATATATATAACCGTTGTTTGTTTAGAAGCCAAAAGCAAGCTTTGGTGATATACACTCACAAACTCATCATGCTTATGTTAAATGATTCACCGTTTGATCAAATGCTTAATTTTAGCAAACAAAACTGAGGAAAGAGCCAGATTGGCATGGCAAGGATCTGATGATGCATAAGTGACTGGAAAATCCAGACTCAGAAATAAACTCTGAATTGGGCCTGCACAGAATGCTTGGGGCACAGTGTCTCATCACACGTATGATGCAGACAGTGTCAGAGAAAGGCAGAGCAAATGGCAACATCCTGCAAAAGCCCTGCTGGCATCTAGTCAAATAATATTGCTATCAGTTTTAGCTGAGTACTGTACCTTATAGTTGCCAGAACTAAGATGAGATGAAACTAATCATACTGTGTTTTCAATCAACTTCCTGCTGGCTGCCACCATTTCAAGACTGGAATTCATTTGTTTTATGTCTATTAACATATTTTCTTCTTTTCTGGTTCTAAGGCACTAAATGCAGTGGCACGGTATCAGTTTGGACAATAAAAAAGATAAGCAGCAGTCACTACAGTACAAATAGAACTGTAAAAGTATTACCCTCTCTGACATATTCACTTCACAGTATATGCTACCACCAGCTTACAAGCCCCTTCTATACATATAACCATTTAAGAGTCCCTCTGATGGTTTCACTCACAAGAGAAACCTTCATGGAGATCTTTAAAAGCCAAAGGGAACTTGCCAACATGTAGGGCATTAAAGAATCAGCCTCATCTCTAACAAGCAAAAAGGTTTAACTGGAATATAATACATCCAGTAGTATTTTCATGGATTTATAAAATCTTCAACCTCAAGCTCATACACACCATAAGGGAAAGGCTTCTGAAATCCAGTAGTCTAAGAAAAAAATAAACATTACATGATTCTATGATTCTCTGGTCTGTTAACCAGGAAAATAAGAAAGCGTTTTTCCAGGTCTTAAGAATCAGAAGTACAGCATACTTTAGATGAAGTAATCTAAAATAAAAACTTGCACACTGAATCCTTTCTAATCTTTGTACACTAGGACTGTTCCAATAAACAGTGAGATAGTTGCTACTGACTTTTTATATCTTCAAATAAAAATAGGGAGAAAGGGGAGCAAAATATTTCCAAACACTAAGTTGTATGAATTTTTCATAAATGACATGAATACTGATGAGGTTTCCCAATTGAGATTATCTGGGTAAGTGAAATGATTTTTTAAAATATAAAGATCATCTCAGTGCTCCAGTTTAAACTTTACTTGAGCAGAAATGACAGACTGGAGATTCTAAAAAGAAGGGCAAGTCTGCAGATTTAAGGATGGATTCCGTGATCTTCAACAAAAGGCAAGCAAGTATTAGTTGTTGACCTTAAGCAGATGTTTCAGAAGTTCTTAACAGCCTCACTCAAAAGTATCTTCTTTCAGCTGTTCATTTTCCAGTCTCTTAGATCTTGAAACATCAAGAGTTTAGTAGTTTTCCAGTCTCTAGAGATTCTTGAAACCTAGAGGATCTGAATTTCTAATACAAACCCAAGTCCTCTAAAAGAAGAACCCTTCCAACTTCAATGCAATGGCACATACTAGTCTGCTCCTGTAATCTCTTTGCATGCCACCACTATCAACACGTGTCTCTGGAGCTACTTCTGTCCCTGTGCAATCAAGGGGCAAGCTTTAGCACAGCAACCCACAGCTTACTTCAATTTTAATACTTATTTCAGCTTTTTCCTTATCATTTCCTGTCATTGTGGCTTACTGCAGAAAGCATGCATCTTACTACAAAGTCCTGTAAGCATTACATAAAATTAATTTAAAAAAAAAGCATCATCATTTATGCTTGGTAAAATCTAGACCTTAGTGTTAGACTCCTAGACACAGAACTGCTCTGCTGCTTACCTGGCTTGGGCTCACTCAAGAACAACTGTGACAGGGTTCTCACCATTGCACTGACAGGGAGCAGAAAACAAGGCAATTCTGTACCTCTACGCTACCTTATTCACAAATTCAACTGAAACTATTACATTCAATTACAAGTTTCAGAACTTTTCACAGCTTTAAATGTCCTGGCCCTGTTGTTCCAGAACATGACTTGACAGGCATTAAGATGACATGAAAGTCACAGGTAAGACGCTGTCTCAAGACGTGCTGCTGGTCATAACCCCAGCTGAAATCTAGATCAGCACAATTTCAACTTCAGATGAATGTAAGTATTCTTGCTGTCATGCCTTACTTTCTTCAGAAAGCTGGCATAAAACTGGAACCCCCTAAGAACTCCTGACAATGCAACTTCAACAGAAAGGCACATCTGCACTGATTCACCAGACAATCCGTTCAAGCACTAGCAAGGCCTGGGTAAATAAGGTCATGCAGTCACTTAAGCTTTTTCAGGACTGAAAAATACAGCAATCAACTCTGGAAACTGACAGCAGCACAGTTTTTTTTAAGTGGAAAAATAGATATTTAGTTTGCCACTGTGTATTGAAATACACCTGGCAGACACTTAAAGAGACTGAAAGAAAAGGTAATTCATTCATTATATTAGTGGAAAAAGTGACGGTTTTGTTCCACATTGCTGTCTATCACAATTATCATACAAAAACACCCCTGCATGGATGGCACTCTGAAGGGAAAAAAAAAAGGGGAGGGCAAAAAAATACCACTTGATATCTGCTTGTGCAAGGGAAGCATGTTAAAAAAAAAAAAATACAGCTTTAAAGGCAATGGGATTTCTTGAGAGCCTCCTGTAACCATTAAGCAGATCCTTGAACACAAAGCACCAGATTTTCTTCTCATTATCAAAACATGCTGAACTAGCCAAGAAGCTGAGCCCAAAGAAAAAGTTCATTTTCAACTTTCTACAATTCTCCCATAAGTATCACGTTACAGAAGTCAGTGCACTGCATTAGAGATAGCAAAAACTTGTTCTCCACCACTTTACAAAATATATCAGACCCAAATATGGGAGCCAAACAAAAAAAAATAGACAAAACAATTTACTATGTATTTATAATCTGTCTTGCAAGATCACTCCCAACAGGGCCATGGCATTTGTTGCAATTCAGGCTTCTGTCATAACTCAAAAATAGGATTTCATTTAAAATCCTGCCACTTCAATAAAGCAACCAAATGTACAGTGACATCACTAAATCACTCTTATTGCATCTCTTTTCTCTCAGCCTCCACTTCCCCAGAGTACCTTAAATTGCATGACATAAATCCCAAGAAGGTACAATCATAGACAAGTGCAAATCTCAGGTGGGCCCTCAAAAGTCTATTTAGTCACATATTCTTTGAATTTTCCATAAATAAGAACATTAGGGACTAATGTTGCTGTGACAGACACTAAAGACATTTTATGACGATGTGTATCTGCTCAAATACCATCCCCCATGGTACATCTGATGAAAAAAAAAAAAAAACCAGTTATGGAAATATCTTCAACAGACACGACCCTAGAGGTGGTAGTTTAGGAAGGAACAGATTTACTCTCTTTTTTTCCACTTTTGGCAACCAGGAATGACCCCTACTTCCTTCTCCCTAAAAGGGTATCAGCAAGCAGCTAACAAGGGCCTTATCTATTATGAACCATTTCGCTTTCATAAGGTGGAGAAAGAAGTAATTTTTTTTT